>JARVGQ010000828.1:4056998-4070164 GCA_031762355.1 Hypsolebias martinsi | reverse complement strand
ACCGTTCGTAACCCGATTTTGACGTAAGTCGGGACCCGTAGCATGTGGCGTCGTAAGTCCGGATTTTTTGCCGTAAGTCGGACCGCGCACGTAAATGGCGTTTTAAACACGTTTTTTCCAACGTAACACAACACCAGCGTACATTCTGTACCTTAAAACTGTATTTTCAAGCAGTTAGCCAACACAGTACCCTCAAAAAACACAGAAAATACTGAAAAATGCTGCTCAATGGAGGCGTAATGACGTCACCGGGTGCCGTTCGTAAGTCCGAAATGCTGTAAGTCGGGGGCGTCGCAACTCGAGGACTACCTGTACTTTGTAGAGGAGAGAAAGTTGTTTCCCCAAAAGGTGAAGAGGTTTGAACACTTTCTGAACAATCTGTACAATAAATTCAGAGAACAACAAATGGTATATCGCTGCCATGTCTTTATTGGGCCATATGTAGGAAAAACTACTTACCGGTACATTTCCTGATATATATTCTTACCTTTATTTGCTTGAAGAGAATCCTAGTCTGACCTTCCTCCTTTCAGGTTGGAGCCTGCCGGAGCCCAATGGTTGACTCCAGGCCTGAAGAAGTGTAAGTGTGCTTTTCACTGGGTTCATGACAACAAAGCAGCAATATTGGTTTACCATGTATCGTGTTTGTTCTGCCTGTCAGATTCCTGTCGGCTCACAATTGACACAAACACAGTGAACAGGAAACTCCAACTGTCGGACAACAACAGGAAGGTGACGTGTGTGGAGGAGGATCAGTTGTATCCAGATCATCCAGACAGATTCGACTTCTGGCCCGAGGTGATGTGTAAAGAAAGGCTGCCAGATCGCTGTTTCTGGGAGGTTCAGTGGAAAGGCAAGGTCGAGATATCGGTGACTTACAAAGACGTCCGACGTAAAGGAAGCAGCAACGACTGCGAGTTTGGGTTTAACGACATCTCCTGGAGTCTGAGCTGTTCCGATGAAGGCCGTTACTCTGTCTGCCACAACAACAAACGCAAATTCATCTCCTCCTCCTCTTCTTCCGCTTCCTGCCACCGACTGGGAGTGTATGTGGACTGTCCTTCTGGCACTCTGTCCTTCTACAGAACCTCCTCTGCAACGCCGATCCACCTCCACACCTTGATGACCAATTTTACTGAACCTCTTTACCCTGGATTTGGATTCTGGGCAGGTTCTTCCGTCACTCTGTGCTGAATCCCTTCCTGTCTGACACATACCAAATGTTGCCTCAGCTGTTGTGATTGAAACCAGAGCTATTGCCATCGTTACCATGATAAACCAGCTGAGCAACGGAAGGTCGAGCATTTAATTCAAGAGACAGATATTCCTTTGAAGAATCTACAAAGGCTTCATCAAACCATCATTTTGTTATTTTAAACAAAAATCCTGTTTTCAGGATGCCAAGTTCAAGGCATCTTGACATAATTTATATAATTCAGTCATTGTTTATTTTAAATAGAGAAATTGCATTTCTTGTGAAAATGCAGTATTTTCATTCAGCCTAGCCTCGAGGACTCATTTACAAGAGAGACCTGGAAAGTATGAATGAAATATGAATGCTTATTGCTGAAAAACAGCTGAAATTAGCTAAAAACATGCTGAAATGCAGCTGAAATGGAAGAACAAGCCTAAGTCAATAGAAAAAAGCAATAAATAAATAAATAAAAAGATTTTTGCTGAATTTGTTTTGAATAATCAGAAATGAGCACAATAATTAGTAAATTAGCAAAAAAAAAAAAAAAAAGCTTAAATTAGCACAAAAATGGGTGAAATTAGCAAAAATAGCTGAAAAGGCAGAAAGAAGCATAAACTACTAGAAGGAAGTGAAAAAACCTGAAATGAGCAAAAAAACAAATAAATAAATAATAAAAAAAAAAAAACGGAATTAGCTGAAAAAGCTAAAATTAGCATGAAAACAGCTAAATATTTGCCGAAATTGCAGAAAAAACTGACACTACCAGAAAAAAATCTGAAAGGAGCAGAAATAAGTTAATTAGGAGCAGAAATGACCACAAAAAAACTTGAATTTATCTGAAAACAGCTGAAAGTAGCTAAAAATGCTAGCTTTAAAAGTAGAACAAGCTTAAATTAGCAGAAGCAATCAGAAAGAACACTTGTTTGTCCAATTAGACTGAAAGAAGCAGAAATGGGCAGAAAAAGTGGAAATTATATGAAAAAAGTTGAAATTAGCACACCAAAAAAAAAAAGCAACTGAAAGGTTCCTAAAAAAGTAGAAAGAAGCTTTAATTAGCAGAAGGAAGTGGAGAGAGCCCATTTTTGCTGAATTAGGCTGAAAAAAAATGTGAAATTAGTGCAAAACAAATGTGAAATTAGCTGAAAAAGCTAAAAATTAACATAAAAACAGCTAAATAGAAGCAGAAATAGCTGAAACTTTAGAAATAAGCTGAAAGGAGCATAACAAGCTATAATTAGCCGAAAGAAGCTGAAAGCGGTGCAAAACTGCTGAATAAAAAAGCAACTGAAATTAGCTGAATGTAGCTGAAAAAAAGTTTAAAGTTGCACAAGGAAGCCGAAAGAAGTTGAAGCAGAACAAAAATGTGAAAGGAGCAGCAAAAGGTAAACTGATCTAAAGATCTGAAGGAAAAATGGATTACAGTGTGAACGCTTCCTAATCATTCATACAATTATTGTTGCACTTAAAAAGTTAATATATACACTGTACTGTATTTACACAACTACTATATAACCAAGTCACAGAGTCTTTATATAATATATGTATATTTTTATATTTTTCTCCACACATTTTTACCAAAATACTGTAACGACCATGACTTTAACACTAGGTGGTAAGAATGTCCACAACAACGACATATTGGAAGTACATCCTAAGCTTGGCTACGATGTCTCCAGAAACTCGTTTATTTTTATTATCGTTTAGTTTCTGCTTCGTCATTAACCATTTCAGTGCACGATCAAAGTTTCTCAAGAACTACGATAAACATCTGTAAGAACGGCTTTACAGTCCTTCGGGTTTCTAAGGCTCAAAATTCAGTTTATATAAATTGCAACAAACAATCGCAAGGCACTGTACAAAAATATTTGCGTACTTACATTATCAAATGCCAATTAGTAAAAATTATCTTTCTAAGGAAGCCAGCAGATTGCGTTGAATCTTCCCTAAATTGTACTGGTAATCTCCTGATCAAACACACTGGTGACTGTGGAAAAGAAACATTAGCAGGAAGAAATCTCCAGTAGAATCAGGCTCAGGGTGAGCAGCCATCGGCCTTGATCGGCTAGGGTTAGAGAGGACAGGAAAGAGACAGACAAGTTAATCCCTACGATGCTCGGGTTCAAAAACCACAACCTCAGTCTTGTTTGAGTTTAAAAGCAGAAAATTTAGGGTCTTCCAGGTTTTTATGTCTTTAAGACAAGCATGTAGTCTAAGTAACTGATTGGATTAATTGGGTTTCATGGACAAATATAACTGCGTATCATCAGCATAACAATAAACATGTATCCCATGCTGTTTAATAACTTTTCCTAATGAAAACAAAAATTAAAGAGTATTGGTCCAAACACTGAACCCAGAGGAACTTCATAAATAACTAACATAAACAAACAGATATATCAAATAAATATGATTTAAACCACTTTAGAGACGTTCCTGTACAAATACCACATTAAAGTCTCTTAAACAAAACCCTGTGGTACACCACCACTCATCAACAGATTAAGCAGATCCAAAATGGGGAATCACGAAAACGGTCCAAACAGTCAGGTTCTAGTGACACTTCTAAAGCCGTTTCATTTTATCAGAGGCACAAATAGGAAAGACGGTGTGACTTTTGTCATTAATTTTATTTATGAAAAATTAATGAAGTCATCACTACTAGTTATAGGTATGCATAGCTCAAAAGAAGATATTCCATGAGTCTAAACAAAAACCTGGGGTTGTAATTGTTGGCCTGTTTGAAACAGGCTGCTACGTTGTCGTTTTTAAAAAGATTTCTGTCCACACAGAGACATTAATATGAAGTTTGGAAAAAAACGCTTCCTCTGCAAAGTGTAAAACAATACGTTTTGTACTTACCACAAATGGATAATTCCTACTCTGGTTAAATTTTATAGGATGTGAGACATGCCAACAAGTGAGAAACCCAAACTCTAATCTAGCACAGCTTAGCTTGTTTGCTAGCTTCTCTACATACGAATGTAAACTTTTCAGCAAGGTTGTTTTGCAGCAGGATACACTATAAATATACCTGAAGTTATTTTTTTCATTTTTGTGTCAAATGTAGTCACTGAAGTGAAAATAAAACACAGTTTTAAAAAAATACACAGCTTTGGTGATTTTCTTCAGGCGTTCGTTCGTGTTGGCCGACTAAAACCTTGTGGTTATTTTACAACTAATCCATCTCAGCTGGGTTTTTAAAAGAATTGTTTATCAGTCTAAATATTGTCACAGTGAAAACAGTATTTCATATTTTTATTTATTCCAGCAATTATTCTGTGGGGAGTCAGGGTTAGGCTCTCTGCTAGTGGAAATTTTGTCATGTGCACAAGTCAGCCATGTCTGTACGCTAATGGTGACAAATTTAAAATAGTGAAATGGCATTTCCTGCAAAAATGCAGTAAATGGACTGTACTGTACTTATATAGTGCCTTTATCTTTTCAAGATACTCAAAGCTCTTTACAACACAATATGTGCCTCATTTACCCATTCATACAGCACTCTAATAGATCTACACAAAGCTAATTAAACAAATCATTCTAAAGAGACTAATCAGAGCTTTATCACATTCATACACTGATGGACACACATCAGAGGCAATGAGGGGTTCAGTGTCTTACCCAGGGACACTTTGGCATGTGACTGCTGGTGGATTCAAACCCCCAACTTTTGCATTGGAGGACAACTGCTCTAACCATTCAGCCACAGCCGCCCAGTGTGAATGCTTTTTGCAGAAGAACTGCTGAAATTCGCTAAAAACATGCTGAATTGTAGCTGTAATGGAAGAACTAGCCTAAGTTAGCAGGAGCAGAAAGAACATCTGAATTTAGTTTGAAATGGCAGAAATGAGCACAAAAAAATTGAAAATTAGCTGAAAAGCTTATGTTAGCAAAATAAACAGCTGAAAAGTAGCTAAAAAGTCTGAAAGAAGCTTAAATTACCAGGTGGAGAGAGCATAATTGTGCCCAATTAAGCTGAAAGAAGCAGAAAAGGTGGAATAAAAACAATCTAATTTGGAAAAGAAAACAGATTAGTAGCAAAAAAAAAAAAGGTCTAAATTACCAGAAGGAAGTGGAAAAAACACATAAAGAAGCAGAAATTAGCACAAAAAAAAGTGGAAATTGTAGGGAAAAAGGCAGACATTTGCAAAAAACAGCTGAATAGTAGCTTAAAAAAACAAAGCTTGGATTACAAGAAGTGGAGAGCACATTTTTGCTGAATGAGGCTGAAAAAAGACTACGGTAAATGAGTGCAACAAAAAATGTGGAATTAGCAGAAGAAGCTAAAATTGGCATCAAAACAGCTAAAACAGGCTTGCAGAAATAAGCTGAAAGGAGCATAACAAACTGAAATTAGCAGAAAGAAGTTAGAAGCACAAAATCGTAGTTATCAGAAAGAATCTGAAAGGAGCACAAAACAGCTAAAAAAAATCAGCTGAAAGTAGCTGAAATGGAAGAACAAACCTAGCAGAAGCAGAAAGAACATGAATTTGGTTTAAAATGGCAGAAATGAGCACAAAAATTAGTTAATTAGCTGAAAAAGCTGAGATTAGCAAAAGAAATAGCGCAAAAGTAGCTAAAAAGTCAGAAAGAAGCTTAAATTGCCAGAAGGTAGTAGAGCACAACTGCCCAAATGAGCAGAAAATGTCCCCGTGGCTCAACGAGGTTAGCCTGTATAAATAAAGGTTGAATGAATGTGGAAATTATCTGAAAAAGGCTAAAATTTGCAAAAAGAAAACACCTTAATAGTAGCTAAAAAAAAAAGGCCTAAATTACCAAAAGGAAGTGAAAAGAGAATAATGAAGCATAAATTAGCACAAAAAAGTGGAAATTGTAGGAAAAAACAGACATTTGCAAAAAAAAAAAAAAAAGGCTTAGATTACAAGTGGAGAGAGCACATTTTGGCTGAATGAGGCTGAAAAAAGATTAAATGAGTGCAACAAAAATGTGGAATTAGCTGAAAAAGCTAAAATTAGTATCAAAACAGCTAAATGGTAGCTGAAAAAGCAAACTTGCAGAAATAAGCTGAAAGGCGCATAACAAGCTGAAATTAGCAGAAAGAAGCACGAAAATGTAGTTAACTGAAATAATCTGAAAGGCGCACAAAACGGCTAAGAAACAGCTGAAATTAGCTGATTTTTTTACTGCACAAGGAAGCTGAAAGCAGCCGAAGCAGAACAAAATGTAAAAGGAGCAGTATGTAACGTGAGCTCAATTCATTTTCTATGAGGTAAAAAATGGCAGAAAAGGCTAAATATTTCAAAAAGCTAAAGTTGCACCAATATTTAAAGTCACAGTAGGATTGTCCTGAAAGAGCTGAACATCTCGATTTATTTGTTGAAATAACACAAAAATTGTGGAACAAGATAAGATACAGAAAAACTTACGGAATAGATAAAGTAGTCGGAAGAATAATAAATACAAACAGGATCACAATGAAAAATCTCTTCAGTCGAAAAGCTTCTGTCTTGGTATCTCTTGGAGCTCAGAGCAGATTTGCCACGTTGGGCTCCCTCTGGTGGTCAAAAGGCAAACATGACATATATTAAATTTACATTTACATTTTGAAACCGCACTCACAGCTTGACGTCTTCATTTTTCCATTTACGTGCATTTCATCACCAGTATTTTAAACATACTCTTGGTTGGGAGTACTGGGGGGGGGGGAAAAAGTACAAACACGAGTAATGTTTAACATAATTTATATTTATTTTCTTTTGAACAAAATGTTAATAAATGTATTTGTTTCACGTCCAAAAAAAGATCATGACTCGTGGGACGCATTTTATAAATAATTTCATCCAAGTCTTTTGTAGAAAAAAAAGAAAGGAAATTAGCAAACTAAAGCATCTCTAGTATGACAATATGACAACTTTATAGTATTTTTTTCTCTATATTTGAACCTTTCTCCTCATTTCAAGCATTGTCTTTTATATATTTACGGATATATTTTAAAGACCTCTTTATGTCATCCCCTTTAAAATCCAACTTAGTCCTACTCATCAACTCACAACACTGCTTTAGACAACGAAAATGTGGCAAAAATCTCAAGAAACGGACAAAAACAAAAGAGGCAAACAGAAAACACAATGAGATTCCAACAGGGGGTGGACGGGGGGGTACAGGTTGATTGGGAAAGTCGGGAAGGGGTGGAGTGGGGGGTCATGGTGGGGCTCTCACATCCTCAGAACATATTTACAACAGAAATGACGAGGGGTGACGAGGGCGGCGGCAAAGGCGGCTGAGGAAAAGTGAGAGTTTGAGGCGGGGTTCATCTGCATAGATCCACAGGACGCAATCGGTTAAAAAAAAAAAAAAAATACCTCAATCATTGGGACTTCGCAAGAAGTGTGGGCCTAGCGTTTGCTGCCTTCTATGGTGGGAACGTAGTTGTCACTATAATTGGGACAAAAAATGGAAAACAAGAACGGGGATAAATTTTGGACTGCGAGGCAAACGGCGGACTCGACTTTCATGTGACTTCCCACTTTGATGTGTAAATGCGGAGCAAATTAAAAACTGGGATTCAAGGTAAGGTAAGGTCGAGATGTTAACGGGAGTACAGGGTGCCGATATGCTCCAAAAACACACCGCTTCCAACTGTCTTTCGCTCGTCGTTAAGAGAGGAAAGTGGAACTAACCCGCAGCCTCATTAGGAAGGGTTGGAGCGCTCCGACTTTTGGAAACTCATTAGCTCGTTTTGAGGTGAAAATCGTTTTAGAAATACGGGGAGTGGCGCTGAAGCAGAAATGACCTAACGGGACCTGTGAAAGAAAACCAAAAAGAAGTGGGGGAAATACAAATCCAATGAATAAGCCCTTAAAAACTCCTCAACCTCCTCACACACTGACTCTTCGCTGGTCCATGAAAGATAGTAACTGATCAGCTTGTTGATGACTGAAGTGTCAGTGGTTTGATTGATTGATTGGCTGGTCACTTGCAACTCAGTGATACACAAAGCCATCGCAGTGACTAACCCAGGACTTTTTTCTGTCCCATATTGCTATATTGCCAGTATCTACGGTACCTCACCTGAGAGGTACCGGTACTCAAGCATCCAGGAGCCTCATTCATCAAGACTTTTCTCCAGAGACCAGAAAGATTTGACGTTCCT
Source organism: Hypsolebias martinsi (assembly GCA_031762355.1). NCBI lineage: Eukaryota > Metazoa > Chordata > Actinopteri > Cyprinodontiformes > Rivulidae > Hypsolebias > Hypsolebias martinsi. The sequence goes on along the minus strand of JARVGQ010000828.1, from coordinate 4,061,855 downwards.
GCACTCGACGAGCGGAAATGGGTCTGAACTGTCGGAGGACTTCACCTTGCCTTGTGAAGCTTCACAAACTTTCTTAAAGGGATCTCTGACTTCTTGCGCATATTGGCTTTAATACAAGAAAGTTCATGCTCAGTAATCCAGTAATATTGGCTTTAATGTGTTGTTTCTCTATTCTAGTAAAAGTTAATTGAGAAGAACCAGTTGAGGTGATTCGGGCATCTGGTAAGGATGCACCCATGGCGGCTCCCTACAAGCATGTCCGACTGGGAGGAGACCCCGGGGAAGACCCAGGACACGCTTTAGAGACTATGTCTCTCGGTTGGCCTGGGAACACCTTGGAGTCCTCCCAGAAGAGGTGGCTGTGGAGAGAGATGTCTGGGCCTTCCTGCTCAAGCTGCTGCCCACTCGACCCGACTCCGGAACAAGCGGAAGCTAATGGATGGATAGTAAAAGTTGTTTGTGGCACGTGCAATCTCCTATTTATTAAAAACAAAATTACACGTATATCACATTTTTCACCTAAGGATGTCGTCATTATTTTACCGGCGCAATTTATTCTGGGGAGCTGACGTACATGGATTGTAGTGTAGATGCAAGGCCAAAAGTTTTTGTAGTTTACTTTTGTTACGGTATTTTGTCAAATCCCGACTAACCTCACTACAAATTGTAAGACAAACGTAGTTGTCACCGCCCGATCTGTTATGGAAGCACGATCCGTAGTGTCAGCTCATTTGCACATGCGCCAAAATACTTCGGGGTCGCACGGATCGCCGTTGTTTATGAATAACTGTCTTAATTTACTTAGAAAAGAACATGGTCCATCTCCGCCGATCTTCATGTAGCTAATTTACGCCGCTCGTATTTCCGTTAAAATCACTGACATATTAAGTCATTGGTTAAGATGATTAGACCTGACCCCCAGCCTGGGCTGAATGAGAAAAACCCTACAAGATACAGAATGAATTATTTCCATGGTGAAACAGCGCTGCTCAGTGGTGAAGCTGCGCTACATCAGTTTAATCAATGACAAATATGTCGATGATTTTAATGGAAATACGAGCGTCGTAAATTAGCAACATGAAGATAGGCGGAGATAGCGCACACAATTTTCTAAGTAAATTAAGACGGTTCTTATTCATAAACGGAATTATGACATAGTCTAGGAAAATTAATAAACTTATAAAAAGAGATATTTTAATTTATATTAATAAATATGGTAATATCAAGTAATTATTTCCAGTACATTTTCCTTAATCTAGCATATTCAACGACGATCCGTGCGACCCGGAAGCATTCCTATTGGCGCATGCGCAAATGAGCAACACTACGGATCGGCTTCCGTAACAGACAGGGCAGTGACAATATAACCCTTCTGCTGCCCTTGGGTCAAATGTCCCATCAGGCCTCAGTTATAAAACTGCGGCCTTGTGGGTCATTTTGACCCAAGGGCAGCCGGGGGCTAAGCCACTGCTTCTCAAAATGTTGGGAATGAACTTTGGGGGGCGCTGCAGGGTCATACCAGGTAAATCCAGAGGGAACTTACAGCATTCCTATATTTTACTTTATTTTAATTTTCAGGTCTAAAAATTGTAAGTGGGACCTAAAACTTTTCTTTCTCCAAAGGGTGGAGGGTGTTTGAGGATTACTGCTTTAAGCAAACAATTGGCAATCGTTTAGTTTTAATAAATCAAGAGTGCAAGTGAAGAGCAGCAGCACTAAAACACCAATGGTCGACAGATGACAGCTTTAAAATATTAACATTTCTCCCATTAAAAAAGAAAAAAAGACAAAACGTTCTACAATTGGTCCTTTTCCCTGAGTTTTGTTTTGATCTTAAAAAACTACCCAACATTTGTGTTGACCGGCACGGTTACATTAAAGTTAGGTGTTTTGGACCAATTACCGTACAGCGACGCTAAAGACTTACATAGTCTGAAGACCTTTAGGGTACTTTCTAGTTCTTACAAACTACCGGGTACATACAGTCAAGAAGACTCTTCTTTGTCTCCTTCGTTCATGACCTGAACTAATAAAACTAAGATTTAAGATAATCTAACTTTACTTTAATACCATTAATTCAAACCAGGGAACTTAGATTAGGTCAGCCTGATGAACTTGATATAGTCTAGACGTAGAGGTGTCAAACTCAGTTATTAAAAGGAGCCTAAATTTAAAAACTTTGTCAGAGCCACGGGCCACTTTCAGCTGACACATTAACTCGAGTCAGATACCAGATATTTCTTTGTTGCAGGTTCACGAACAAGAGTTTGATCAGTTTCACTTGACGTTCTGTTGCTCTTTCCACATCAAAAACAATAATGATAGAATGATCCAGCCGTTTTTCTGACTTCAAAGTTAGCCAGCTGGCAAGAGAAGGCTAAACTAAATTATGTATTTATCAGGCTATAAGAAAATATTTAAAGCCATACAATATTTTACATTTAATTAAACATCTTGGGGGACCAGATTTGACCCGCAGCTCTTGAGTTTGACATACTTGGGTATCTGTAGTTACGTGTACCCAAATTTTGATCTTAAAAAATACAAATGAATTCAATAGAGATTTTTTTTTAACGGTTGATGAATGAGGTCCCTGGTGTTGTGGCTTTTTGAAACCCCTGCATCCCTGGGTTGTCCCTTCAGTCTCACGCGCGATAAATCCCTACCAATACTCGCAGCGCCGTTTGGGATGAGCCACAGGGCGGTCTGACTGCAAGACCTTCGTATGAGGTAAACTGAACATTTAAGAAACACCAGAACTTGCCACTTTCCCATCAAAGAGCGTTGCGCCGTGACCAAGCTTGGTATCGACTCTTGCAACACCCTGAACTCGTCGACGGCTGAACTGTTGCAGCCTTTTTTTTTTTTCCCTTTCCTTTTTTAAAATCGCTTCTAACCTGCTCAGAGGACAAACAAGGTAGAGAAAGTGAGCCAGTCTCAGAGCACTTAAGGTCCTAAAATGCTTAGGCATGTAAGGGGTTCAGAAAAGGTCCAGTAAGAAACAAACAAAAACAAGAACACAAGCTGAACATCAGGGTACAGAAAAAACACATACATTTCGTTTTCAGAAAAGCAAGACCCACAACCAAGTGATGGATGAGCTGATACTGTCAGGCCCTCGAGCAACATCACATACAACGCACTAAAGACGACGCCTCTAGGACGATGAAGAGTAAAAAGTGGAACACAGTCGATATGTCAAAACATTCTGGCACCTGGAACAAAAAGAGTGCAGCAAAAATCTAAAGGTAATGATAAGTTGGCGTGCACAAATCATCAGTGTTCGCTCTCTATCCGACATGCCACCCATCCAGACTCTAAAAATGAAGAAAAGGGTAGAGGAAGGAAAGGTAGGAAGGATAGGAGGGAGAGAAGGGACATATCCTAGAAAACAATTGGATGGGATAGAAACAATGAGCAGGTTTCAAGTGGCAAGAAGTCAGTTCTTTTAGGGGAGGGTCCGAAAACATCTTGGTTGGGTCGATGTTTAGTCCCAGCACCCTTAGCTCCAGTTCAAAACCCTCCCACGTTCTGTGACGGACGGTTTGTTGGCAGCAGATTGCAGTGACATCTCCAGCACGTCTCGCCAGATGTGTCACAGCCAGCCTTAATCCTGCTCTGGTGACGCCATTTCTTATAAGCTCCGGTCTCGATTCCAAAAGCCGCGGTTCACTCCTCGTTCGACGCACCCTCCTCTGGCGAGAAAATGGCAGCCACGTCCAGCAACGTAGAATTATGGGAGGCCGAAATGATGATGACAGTGTGTAGGAGAACAAGGGCCAGCAGGCAGATCTTCAGCCGCCCGCTGCACAGTCTCGGGGTGGCGGCTGAAGTGACCGATGCCCCCTCGGGTTGGCAGGAAGAAGGAGTCCTTTTAAGTGTACCGCCTGTAGGGCTGTCCATTTTGGAGTCCCATCGGACGTCGCAGCATTCCGCCTCATTGTCTGATGTTTGATCTCCCAAGAGCCCTGGGAAAAAGATCACACTACATGAAAATGTTGACTTTTTTCAGCTGCAAGTTCCTACAGAGTCCATGCAGCTCACACAAAAGACTCATGGGATTTACTGCGTGTGTCTGCCATAGGTACTGCATGCTTTCTGATAGCACAATGTGAAGTCATGTGATGCTTAACTACACATACATAGAACGAAGGTCCAAATGAATATCTACAGTTAGAAGAGATGTCATAACTATCAACTGAATGCTTTAGTGAGGGCTTCAGATTGGAGTCAATGAAACATGACTATCTTCAGGACTTGGTAACAAGGTTCCTGCCGTGGTCTCAAGTTCCTTGTCGTCTGGCTTAACAGTCTTGGACCCTGTCTCAGGGTTCTCAGCATTTCATAGAACCAAAATTCCCTGAGTTAGTCCTGTAATTCCAGGAGATATTTCAGTCCAATGTCATCTTAGGTCTAAAAACCTATGGTTCTCGGCATGATTGAGATTCTTCCCAATTCTGGACATCTGCTTGAGGGTCCCAAGACTTTACAGATGGTTCAATGACCTCCGCGCTAATGAGAACGAGAAGGGTCAAACACGATGACACTCAGCAGGATTGTAAAGATGACGATACATTGCTGGGCGAGTTGGTGACTCTTCAAGTCCTTAAGTGTATAAAACATGGCTGTGATAGCTCAAATCTACTCAGAGGAGCTATGGGCTATACCATAGCTATGGCATTATAGTATAGTGATACTATAGTACCATAGCTATACTATAATACCATAGCTATACCATAATACCATAGCTATACCATAGCTATGGTATTATAGTATAGCTATACTATAATACCATAGCTATACTATAATACCATAGCTAGTATAGCTATGGTATTATAGTATAGCTATACTATAATG
>JARVGQ010000828.1:3958133-3968625 GCA_031762355.1 Hypsolebias martinsi | reverse complement strand
GGCAGCCGACTCGGGACCCGAAAGTCCCAGGTTCGATGCCCAGTCACTACACATCTCACGGTGTCTCTGAGCAGGACACCTTATCCCCGAAATGCTCCCCGGGTGCTTTCAGTAGCTGCTCACCTGTTCCACCTAGTGGTGGATGGGTTAAATGCAGAGAGTTAATTTCACCATTGTATGGGAACATAAAATGACAATAAATACCATATTATCATTATTATAATAATAATAATTATTATTATTAAATGGGCACCAGTGACCCCCGTGTCCCAAAAAAGGAAAAAACAGGTAAAGATAATGGGTGGATGGATGTTTGTATTCACACACCAATAACCTGGTTGATCATAAACATTGGTGAAGTTGTGAGATTTTCAGCTTAAAGTGCACTTTGGATTATATTATTGAACTTTTTTTTTTGCTTGCTTGTTTGTTCATTGAATATTTTCTTCAGTAAACGTTACAAACTCAGAACTTTAATTCAATGGTCAGTGCCAGAGAACATTTTTGGACAGAATGAAGCAGCAGCTTTATGCCAGAAGGAAAGAAATGAATTGTTGAAAAATGGCCATTTGATGCTTCTGCACCGCTGAACTCTTTACATTTGGTATTCAGTGCAACAAAAAGGCTGCTTGAAGGCAGACTTCAAACTGTGAGCCGTCTGGTAGATGGAGAACATTAAAATCCAACAATAGCATATCAAACATATTGTGGGGCCTTTCAGAATCAAACGCAGAGAGTCACAAAGGAAATGTTGATAGCCAGTGATGGTAGGTCAAGGATGTTTGCCTTTGGTTCGAAGCTATGAGTGGCATGAAGACAAGTATCAAGGGTGGGCTGACATCCACACCCACTCTTTACAGTGTGTTCTGTCAGTTTTGTGCTCTGCTGAATAACCAGACAAATGACTTATTTCAAATAAAACATACAAGAAGGCTCGCACATTGGCCCCAAGCAAACATCTTCTACTGAATGCCATCTGTGAATCTCCCGCTCATTTTTCCCTCTTGGATGACCAACAGTCTGCTTGTTTTGTACAAGGGTCCAAATCTGACAAGACATCGTCTTCTTCTTACTCTTTCAAAGGAATTTCCAAATATTTGGTCAATACAGAAGATAAAATGTGCAAGTTTGGACAGTTGGCTTTTTATGACATTTGAAAATGTAGCATCATGCTAACTCTTACAATTGGCTAAATGCAGAAAGGGTGAACATGTTCACTACACACAAACTCATCTGATTATCTGCATGGATGGACATTCTTCAGATGAGTTGTGAAATGGGTCAGCTGGGGTCATTTACTCCTTTAGCCTTCCAATTGTTTGCTAATGCTAAAGCACCGATAAGCATTTTGCTTTGTTACGTTAGCCGTCAACATTACCAAAAAGCCAAAATGTATGTTTGTGTGTCTGTTGGATTTGATGAAAAACAAGTGGGTACACTCATTTATCTTTGAGTCACGGCAGGTCCAGGAGATAAATCCAGTCATCTCTCACGCCAGCAACACTACCCAGCTCCACCTGGAGGACCCCGAGACAAACCCAGATCAACGAAGACACAATCCCTGCAGGGATTTCTGGTCTGGTGAGGTTTAGTTTAGTTTATTTGTCATGTGCAGGTCAACGCAAGGTCAGCAATGCAATGAAATGCTCAGAACAAGAGGAACCCTCTCGACTCGCATCCCCCCCACACCCAGAACAAAACAAGAAATATCAAAGCATGCAACAAAAGTACAAAGCAAATGAATACATCTACAAGGTTGAAAAGAAACATAGTAAATATGGTAGAATACAACAATGCAAGTAGGGTGAATCAGTACAAACAAGTACTTTGTACCTCACAGAAGACCTGTTTAAGGCAGACACATTTTTTCTTCTTCGTTCGGCTGCTCCTTCTTCAGGGGTCGCCACAGCGAACTAAGTTGCATAAAGACTTGGCGATTGTTTTTACACCAAATGTCCTTCCTGACTCAACCACAGACCACCGAGCTACCACAGCCCTCTGTGTGGGGATCAGCTGCCATCTAGGGTGCCCGGGGGAGCAGATGATGGGGGTTCAGGGCCTTGCTCAAGGGCCCAGAGTGGGACAAATTAGGGTGGAGGTAGGTGTGGGTGCTTCACGTATCCCACCCACAAATTGCCAAAGTGGTTCAAAACATTAAAGTTCATTTTCATTAATCCAAGTATAAAATTCAACAATGTTTTATACCCTAACCCTACGACAGGGTCCTGGAAAGCCCTCTTGTCCGGCTGAGACTCATGCTATGCGGTACGCCAGAGATCAGCTGACTTGTCTCTCAGTTCTGTCTCAGGACGCTGAAGACGTTTATATAATTGGATTCATGATAGCAGGGTTTCTGCTCTTTGGCATCAGCCAGGCTCTGTTTTATCGACTTTTGAAGAGAACTTTGGTAGCAGATTCAGCCATTCAAGCTTCAGAGTCAGTGCGAAGGTTCGGTTTGTGCTATGAGGACTCAAAATCAGCTGATTTATGAGCTAAACCACAAGATGGAGGCAATTTGTGAGAATCACAGGCCACCTGCGGCTCCTAGGACTCGTCAGCATGTTGGGATCTGCCTTAAAGGAGGCTCATAGCACGGATCAGTAGAGTGGAATACCTATAAATTTGGCCATTTTTGGATAAGGAACGTTCCAGCAGGACTCAAGGTTGCCAAGAAAAAACAGTCTGCCTGAAGGAAATCAACAGTTGTGGTTTATCTGAATCTGACTCCCCAGTTTGGCCTCGGATATGAGCCAACTATCAAATTTCTCTGGGGACATGCATGACTAGGGACAATGCTTCGTCTATCGCACCCCCCCGCCACACACACACACACACACACACACACACACACAGAGAACTTCTGTGCAGGCTTATCAGAACTGCCAGCTGAAACAACATCAGGATTGTGGCCTAGCTGAAAGTGCTTCATGGACAAATCTCAATGTCTTGACGTCAAATGCATGTGATGTGTTCAAACATGTGCTGCTGCTGGAGTTTTTGGTGTCTCAAATCACGTCCTGATAGGACAAGATGTGAAGAGGGCTTTTACCCTTTTCTATCTAAAAGTATTCTGATAAAGAACAAGGGGCCGCGCTATTATAGCAGCAGCTACATGCACTCCACCATCTTTCGGGCGACTCTACGAACATAATCTCACTGTATCCTGGTACAAATGATAATAAAGCTTATTCTGATTCTAACATGACAAAGCTTGGACGCAATGCTTTATTCTTTACCTTGGCTCTAAAACGTCTTTGCTCTAGACTGGTGACTAAACATCTGTTTGTGCTACGGCTACATGATCCCTTTACCAAGCAGAACAACTTTAACCATCACTCAGATGTCACCTTGCTTTGCCGCCCTCTTCTCTAATTGGGGACACAATGGTGGCAGATACAAAGTGCTTTCTGGGGAGAAAGGAGTAATCAAAGTTGGTCAGGGTGTACACTGACTGAAAGCCTTTTTGGCTTCTGTTGAGCAGTTCGAACAAGGTTGCGTTTGAATAAAGCCAGTGTTTGTATCCCATGAAAGCTGCAGTCGATAACTGAAACAGAGCTGGCAGTCGATGCAGGATTTCAAAGTACAAACAAGATGGATCCTACGGGGTAAAAGAATATATTCTGGACGCTTCATTGGATTGGGATCTGGGGAGTTTGGAGGTCAGGTTAGCAGCCTTACCTCTGGTTTGTATAGTTTGAACAGTTCCTAGAATGCGGGTGCTTTGTTCTGCTGGGGGACGCTGGCCGTTTACAGCCTTCTTACTAATCGCTAAGTCTAAAGCACTGTTGTACATTTAAAATGTATTTTTTGAGCTTTTGTTTCAAATCCTTGAGTAAGAAACGCACAACCCTGACTCTTTAAAACTGACAAGCCTAGCATATTTATTAAAGATAAAAGGTCATACCTTCTGGGTGATGTCTCGCAAAATGGTTAAAGGCCAGGATTCGGTCCTGCAACCATCTAGCTGAGATGTGATAACTCCACCAACTATGCTAACATGCCACCCAGTCTATATTGTACCAGTAAAAAACTTCTGAATGGTCTAGCGCCGTAATGATTATTCAAAATTATGATGTTACAGTGCCACGGTCCAAAAACATGCATGTTAGGTTAATCAGTGACAGGCTGGAGACATGTCCAGGGTCAACCTGCCTTTCACCGTATTTTAACAGAAACAAGCATGAATCCTGTAAAGTAAATGATTGGACAATGTTTTAGGGAAGATGCGTTCAATCATGTCCTGGTGGGCCACTATCGCACGAGTTTCAGTTGTTTCCACGCTCTTCAGCAGGTCAGTACGGTCGGCAGATGCCTGTCGGAGAATCATTCATTCAAACAAGGTGTGTCAAAGCAGAGAAACATCTGTTTTAGATGTTTGAAAGAAGAACTTCCCCTTGTTTGGTCAATCTAAGCTCCGTATAACTGTTTCACTGTAGGTGGTCGATTTTAAACCTGGACAAGTTTTCCACTGATTACACCGACTCATCAGAAACGGAGTGCAGATTGTCTTGTGTTGCAAAAATCCCTAAAACCCAAAGCACACACGGTCTGCTGTGTCAGAGCCTGCTAGCTGTGGCTGCCATTTTTGTCCAGTGGAGCCTTTGTGTCTGTTTTTATGACAACAAATAAAGCACATCGATTCTCCCTGAGAGGCAAGCACATGGACACACACATAGCATCTGTTAGCGCTTTCATCCGGTCTCTGAATGCCAAAAACAACTCATCTACAAGACAATGTGCGCTTTATTGTGTGCACTTGTCCTATTCCCATCGTAAATCACTAGTTTTATTAACGTACATGAAGCCTCACTACTCATGATAAGAGAAGATCATGGATTTTTTTTATATTTGTGGGACAAATCTTTTGGATGAAACCAGACTTGCAGACACATCTCGGTGGGCTTGAATATAAATAATCTTTTCAAGCGTGGAAGCTGCAACAGCTTTGCCCTTTAAGATATTTTCAGTGGTCTGTTTTTTCAGTGGACGCATCCTACCCTGCAAGTTTACAGGAAAATATGCTGAAGTCATTTCATCACAATAGTAACTGGACATTTCTAAAGAAGGCAAAAAGAAGAAAATATTTTTAAATTAAAGAAAAAAATTGAAATTTTTTTTTTTATCATGAAATAAAAGAAAAACAGGAAATTGATTTCTAGTTTTTCTCCTGCAGCTTTTCACACCTGAGGACCATTCTGCTAAGGAGCTACAGGAGTATACACGGCAGTAGATGACTTCCATCCGCCACTGGTGCAATATCTGCCAGTCCTGGCCTTAGTCTTATTCCTCGTGATTTGTGAAACCCAATCTCCACTTCTCACATATTTACCTCTGACTCCTGTGTTCCTCCTGTGCCTTGAACCTCCCTGGTTTCTCCTAAATCCGTCTCGTGATCTCTCCGGCCAGTCCTTGCCTTCCACCACTTGTCCATCGGTTGTACGACCTTTTCTGGAACATCCTCGCTACTGGAACTTTTTCGACTTCGCCTCTGTGACACCCTTGCCTTCCGAATCATCCCTTAGGATCTAAAGCCTCCTACAAACTCTGTCCCTTGTAGAGATAGAAGAACAACACAGGCTAGTGAAGGTAGCAGGTCATGTACATCAATGTAGGATTTGCCAACTGGTCATTTCACCACAGAACACAAAAGTCACTTTGTTTGACCGATGGACACAGTTAGTGGCCTGTACTTCTATAGCACTTTTCTATCTAGTCCAGATGCTCAAAGCACTTTAAAAAAACCATCAAGTAATGGTCAATCAGGTCATCTTGACTGTTTTTTTTTTTATTTCTTTTAATTTTTTAATTTTATTTTTATTTATTTATTCTTTTTTTTTGTGGAAAGATGGTTCACCCTCTATCCAGAGGGCTTCATCAGTCTGAGGAGTCCCAAGTAAACTGTTTTCCCCACTAAGCAGTACACTGCTTTGGACCAATAAGATAATAATAATAATAATAATAATAAAAATAATAATAATAATATAGCACTTTTCAAACAAATGTTACAAAGTGCTTCACATTAATTAAAACATCATAAAGGACATCAGAAACACAAAAGTGTACCAAATCAATTAAAATACATAATAAAAAAGGAAGAAATTCAGATATTAAAAACCTTATTAAACAAGTAAGTTTTAACTAATGATATAAAAGAAGACAATGAAGAGGCCTGTCTAATATTTAGAAGAAGAGCATTCCACAGATTAGGAGCCCAGACCATTAAACCTCCTCCGGTCACCAGTCGAGCGTTGGGAGTGGAAAGTAATAACAGATTTAAGGATCTGAAATTGCAAGAAGGGATAAAAGGGATAGCTAGATATAATGGTGCAAGACCATTCAGGGATTTAAAAACAAAAAAAATAAAATTTTAAAGTCAGTTCTAAAAACCACAGGGAGCCAGTGCGGTGAGGACAAAACAGGAGTGATGTGCTGATGTTTATGGGATCTTGTGAGAACTCTAGCTGCAGTGATTTGTACTAGTTGAAGATGATTAAGAGAACTTTGGGGCAGATCAGAAAATAAAGAGTTATAATACTCAAGATGACATGACACAAAGGCATGAACAAGAGTTTCTGCATCGGTTAAAGAGATAAATGCTCTGCTTTTGGCAAGATTCCTAATTTGAAAAAAAAAAAAAAAAAAAACAGGTTTACTGATGTTTTTAAAATCTTTATAAAATTTAAGATCAGAATCAAAGGTCACCCCCAAATTTCTGGCTTCACAAATGCAGTTAAAACCAAGAACAGAAAGGGACTGAACAACTAAATCCCTTTTGGCCTTGGGTCCAAACGCCATCACCTCAGTTTTATCGTTGTTGAGTGAAAGAAAATGATCAGACATCCAGGTTTTGATGTCTCTAAGACAGATAGTAAGTTTATTGAGTGTAGAGAGGTCTGCTGGGTTAATAGCCAAATAAATCTGGGAATCGTCTGCATAAAAATGAACAGAAACATTGAATTTATGAATAGCCTGATGAAGTGGTAGCACATGCTGTAAATAGACAATAATAGTGGCCCAAGAATAGACCCTTGGGGGACACCACAGGTGAGAGAAACTGAACTGGAGGAATTATTGCCAGAAGTCACCAAAAAAGTTCTGTCATGAAGATAAGATTTGAACCACTGCAGAGCAATGTCTCTAACAAGATGGTTTCTGGGGGCTGTCCTGTCCCCTGTCGACTCCTCCGGGCAGGCGGCCACAGCCAAAGTGGTTGAAGACAGCAAAGTTTATGCTCAATCATCCAGGTAGAAAATCAAATAATGGTCAGTCAGGTCATCTGAACAGTTTATATTTTGTGTATTGTGCTTATAACACAATCTGTGTCCTCATCCACTCATTCATACAGAACTCTACTGCATCTCTACAAAGTTACTCTGAACCTGTAGAAGTTAATCAGTGCTTTAAATCACATTTACAAACTGATGAGACACACGTCGGAGGCAGTGAGGAGTTCAGTGTCTTGCCCAGAGACACTTCTACATGTGACTGCTGGTGGAATCGAACCCCCAACTCTTCCATTGGAGGACAACTGATCTAACTATTCAGATGTTGTATTGTTCATCTGCCAAACAAAGAATTCACAACACCCAGAAAGGTGCAGGATGTTTCCCCCAGGTTAAGAAAAAATTACAAATTCCTGCCGACTTTAACTACAAAGTAGTTTCATTTAGACTTGCTGAAAGCTAGTGTGGTGAAAGGATGCTTGATATTGTGTATATTAAATATTTACAATAACGGCCTTCCATAGCAGTAAAACGAACACATAACTTCTTGCTATACTTCCTTCTCTCATCCACCTCCATTGCAACCGTCTCATAGCTCTGGCTGTAAAGCTACACAGCTGATTTAAAACAGATGTTTTCAACTGGGCAACGATTCATGCTTTGTTTGATGCAGACGACTTTAAACGGCGCCTTCTTTACTTCTGTCCTGTTCGGACTCGTCTACATGAAAGTGCCATGTGTCGTCATTGTTTGTTCCCATACAATGACAGCATTGGTTTCTGCATTTAACCCATCATACCTGGGATACACCCTGGTGGATCAGCGGGCAGCTATGGAAGCGCCTGGGACGCAGTTAGGGATTAGGTGCATTGCTCGAGGACACGACATGTAGGCATGGTGGGGAGTTGAACCTGTGACTTTCTGGTCCCAAGTCTGCTGCTCTATGTCTACACTATCTCAGCCTCACTAGCTATATACATACAATTCCTCCAATATTTCAAACAATTGAGACAAAGTTAAACAACTGGACTGGAAGAGGGTCTCCTCTGTGTTATACGCTCTGATTGTATCAAACGAGTCCAGATTGTATAAAGACAAGATTTCAGAGGATCAGCAGCCTGTGAGAGCTTGGAGCATTGTTAGCGCTACGCCATGACTCCATTAGCACAAGCAGTCTCAGAGATCATAACTAATCTTTGGAATTAATTAAAATCTTTTTTTTTCCCTGATACTCCAGTTGGAATGGAGCTTGTGCGATCTTTGGTTTCCACTGACGAAACTAATCCCTTTTCAGAAATTAGACTGGAATTCTTCGAACCAACAAGACGCTCTCCCCGTCCACGTATAATTATTTCATTATGCAGCGCCATGGGCGTTATCTGGGAAGAATTGATTGTAGCAGCTGGCGATTCGGTTGAATTGATGAGGCTACTGTTTATTTGTCTCCAGACAGAAACATTTAGACCGGTTTTCATTTTCCAGTGACTTCAAACTACACAAACCTATTTGGAAATATTTCTGGCAAACCTCCACAACCCCATACCACAGATATGAAACACTTTGCCTATTTTAATGTGAGAGCAAATTTCCAGGACTTAACATGCACGTTTAGACCTCTAAAAATAAGCTGAGCTTCCAAAAATTAATGAGGAACACCGTGGTTTCAATGGGACCGTGCACTGCCTCGAAACCAAAATGTTGTGTCACTATCTCCTTGATGCCTTTCCAACCGCTTCCATTCTGATACGCTTTTATTACCCGACGCCGTTTGATCCCCTCACCTTGGCATTTCTGTTCCTCGCCCCGCTGAACCGCTGCGCACACACTAACAAGCAGCATTTCTTTGGATCCGCTCGACCCCCTTCATCTGCGGTGCCATAAATGCACCTGGCTTTGAAGTACGGCGCAGCAAGAACAAGTCATTTAGTTGTGCTGGTTCATCGAGCAGACCGTTTGTGAGTTAGCCCCCAGGATAGAGCTGTCTACAGCTACAGCAGGCTGGGGAGGAGGACCGGGCTCCAAATACTTACCAAGAATAAAAAAAAGTTCAAGCTATCTGTATTTTCAGCACAGCTACTCAGAGAACTAAACATGTCAACTGCATCTGTCAACATAATACACAACAATTCAAGATATTTGACATCAAGGCCAGTTTCACATTTGGATTTTGAAGCATTGCATTAAACTGATAGCTTTTGTTTGGTAAGAACAATATTTCCTGGAAATAAACAAAACTTTGTTGAATCCAAAGTGTGCTTCTTCAAAGGAAATAGTAGGGTTAAAGATAAGGCTAAAAGGTACAACTGATACATTTTGCTATGAGCCAAAAGATCAAACTAAAGATATGGAAATTGCTGCTTGAGTTGAACGTTACACTCTAAACCCTAAATTAATAACTTTACTTATGAACCTGTCCCCATTTACAACCTAGCTTTTCTTGAAGCAATGCATATCACCCACCACCTTTATGCCAGTTTGTTGAGCCAAGAACATCGTATGCTGACAATGGTGGCATTATCGTCATTTTGGTCATTGACTTGTAAATGACGTTTGCAGTCTCATAATATGGCAAGATCACACAAGTATATGTTGGGGTCACTCTCAGCTATTACTACATTAAACTTTAGCTCAATATCTGTTAAATTCCTTGACTTACACCCATTTCTATATTTGCTCGTTGCTTAGCTTTATATCCCTTCAAGAGGTTTAGTAAAATTGATCCAGTGGTTCATGAAACATTCTAACCGATGTTGTTGATGCTAAAAGTTAATACTGTACCAAGATTTTAAGCAAAGCTATGCAATGAGTTGTGCTTGGAGTGTTTGTGATTAACTACTCTCAGCTACTCCTGCATTATTTGTTTTAGCTCAGTAGCTGGAAAACTGATTAAATTTGAGCCATTTTGTGTTTAAGATCCATTGGCTGTGGCAGCAAGCTCAAACTGGGTTGACGCCAACTTGAAGATGTACCGTATTTTCCGGACTATAGGTCGCACCTTTTTGCCTAATTTGCATGCCTGCGACCTATAGAAAGGTGCGAGCTGTTTATGGATTTTTTCCCCGTGTTTTTAGACCAATTTTGGCTGAGATATGACAGTTTTTCATTTTGGCAAAAATGGTGTAGTACCACTTTCGGCCGCTAGGGTCCACCAACCAGTCTCACCTCAAGTGTCCGAAGGCAGCCTCCTCGTCAGACTAAACTCTGTGGCATCCCGGCCTCTTGCTCTGGAGGTATGACACTTCCAGAGAGTCCACCGACCGTTTCCAGCT
>JARVGQ010000828.1:3843624-3856416 GCA_031762355.1 Hypsolebias martinsi | reverse complement strand
GTTTCGACGTACGGCGGTATCGACCTACGAACGGTTCTTAGGTCCGGAACCCGTTCGTAAGTCGAGGACCACCTGTAGTAGCATTTATTTTGGAGATTTGACACGTCCTGGATCACTGAGGATGTGCCAGCAAATTGTGTAGATGCTATGGGCTTGTATATGATCCCAGCTTATTCTGCTACATGTGCTTTTGCTGGCATTTTCTCTATCGTACTCTGTTGGTGACCATTCCCTCACATAAATTTAGTAACGGAGCGGTCCACTGCTCATACGTTTGTGTCGTCCACATAATGCCAGAGATTACAACAATGATGCAGCAGTTGTAAAAGTGTTTAGCATGGCTGCCTTAGAGGAGCTGACGGAGGAGAGGGTGGCACCCGGAGGCCATCTTATCACCAGCAAACTGTTTTTTCCCCACTATGGGCGTATGCTGTTGGTCAGACCCAGTTTGTTTGGTGGCTTCTTAGACTGAAGAAGTCCTTTGTATGAAGGACGCCTCAGCAAAAAAACAAAAATAAACCGTCCAGATGACCTGATTGAACAACGTTGGATTTGTACCTGGAACTACTGAGCATGCACTTTGGTGAATAATTGTAAAACTTAGTAAACTATAGCACAAAAGTGTTCCGTACCAATTCCCGTTTCTTGGCAGAGAAAAAAGTCCCCATGCGTACCACCTCCACTGTCAATGTATAATTCACAGTCTGGGATGAAATACAAGCAAAGATGAATCACCGGAGTCCTAATGGGATGTGACAAAAGACTGAATAACTTTCAGTGTCCCCAAATGACACGTTGAATCTGATCTCAGCAATATTCAAGTGCTGCAAGCAGCCTGACTAAACCAGTTCAGTAATGCGCTGATTGAAATGCAAAGAAGAGTCAAAACAGACAGAACATTTTCTTGGATACTTGCATGAGAAGATGGGGGAGCTCAGGGATATGGACAGATAATTAAAAATTTTCTTATATTAGAGCTCAGCTGGAGGAAAATAACTCTCCTTTGTGCGTGCGGTTTGGTCAAAGACACTCACTTGAATATTATTATGACTTTTCATGTGCGTTTAACTCATGAACAACTGCTGCATGAATTCATTCATCTGCAGCGTTCTCCTGCAAAATGTACCAAACGCCACGGGGCTCCTTTGGTTGTAATATTTTGCATCTCATAGAAAGCTACAACTGGATGACCCTATTCACGAGGCGTTTAGCTTTTTGATCAGATACACGGAGTAAACTGCCGGGGAAAGCATGTTGCGATGAGTTCCACTCCCGGACATGAACATTCTGTACATTTCAGTCAATCCCGTAAGAGAAACGAACAAACACCAACACTCCAAGGACGACATTTAGCCATGTTGTTTTACACAGCGTCAAGCTAAAGTCACTGACAACACTGTATTTTTATACACTTTTGCAATTCTATACTTTACAGTGAGGTCAAATCTATTAAGACATATCTTCATTGCTAGAAACAATGAAGTAAATGTCCACATAGGACATGAAGTCCTATGTGGACATTTATGTGAATGTCCAAAGTAAATGTCCACATAGGACTTCATGTCTTATGTGGACATTTACTTTGGGCATTTACAAAGTACTTGAATGTTCAAGTAAATGTCCATATAGTACTCTTCATGACCTATGTGGACATTTAAATAAACGTCCAAGTAAATGTCCACATAGGTCATGAAGTCCTATGTGGACATTTATGTAAATGTCCAAAGTAAATGTCCACAAAGGACTTTGGTATAATGTTGAATGTTGATTTTTGCGGCATCTTAAAGAACATAACGCTAACATTTTCACTGTGTTTTTCGTCCTTAGCTTTAGCAAAATAGCTCATAAGCCAGTGGACAGATTTCAGAACCTTCCAGGAAGTTATTTTTAGGTATACTGCACTGCTGATTAACTTGTGGAGTGGACTCCATTCACGATGGCTGCACCTTATCCAACACAAAAATGGCTATACAGGTAGTCCTCGACTTACGACGTAGATCTGTTCCGATGTGGCGTCGTAAACCGATTTTCAACTTCAGTTGGAACGTACGTAATTATTGTACCATATACATGTACAGTACCTGTTTTACCAAGCACTTAGCCTATTCTAACGCAGTACCCTACATAATTATCAAAAACACATAAAATACTGTACAGTACGTTTAATAATTAAATACAATTCTGTATTCTTCCGCCGCTGCGCCGCTGCGCCGCTGCGCCGCTGCGCCGCTGCGTTACGACGTTTACGACGTAAAACCGACGTAAAACTGACGTAAAACTGACGTAAAACCGCGTAACTTGAAATAAGGGAGATGCGTCGGATCCTCGAAACGTCGTAACCCAAGTCTGTCTTAACGTGAGGACTACCTGTACCTCAGTCATTTTTAGATATGGTATACTGAGCTAAAATTTGGTGTGGTAGTAGCTGAAAGTCATTCACAAGACAAACTACAGGTTCTTTACATGGGGATGTAGACGTACTGGTACTTGGTTAAGACTTATTAAGTGTTAGAGTCAGCGTTGTATGTTAGCAAAATATCTCGTGATCCACAGAGACATTTTTTTACCCAAACTTTCATGAAGAAACATCAAAGTTCTTGCTCAATAATCCAGGTACAAATCCAACAAAGTTCAGTCAGATCATCTGGAGGATGTCTTTGTTGGCTGAGATGTTTCGTCCTTCATCCAAAGGACTTTGGGGAAGAAATACTTCGATCTTATTTGCAACTCAGTAACATTTGGAGTCAACCTCATTGAGGTTAATCAATTAATCAGCATCAGCGAACATAAAAACAACTATAATCCAACCATTCTCTGATGCGAACAACTCTGGAAAGACCTCAAAATATGAGAATACGCCCAACTCAGCAACTGGTGCACTACTTGTGCACAAGGTTTGACCAACACAGCTACAACTTTACAACTTCACCAGTTCATTTTAAACTCTGGCATGAAAGGCGGTAGGCGATGTGCGCTCCTTTATGGATTGGTAAGCTTTCAATAAAAAAAAAAAAAAAAACATGTTTCATGAACCTCTTAGAATTAGTGCTTTTTGCATGTTTATTAAATTATGCGACCACTTGCTGGTTGAATGGCGCCTCACAGTCAGGATCTATGGATCACAGTGAGAACATCAGAGACTGTAATTACTGAACCGTCCTGCCACCGACGACTCTGAGCATGTCCCCACTCACCAGGAGTCTTCAGCTTTGGAATTCAAACCCTTTGTCAAACATGTTAATGCTGAAATGTGCATGTGAAGTGCACACAGATCCCCAGCCATTTTTGAAGGTTTTAATGTGCCTGGTAGGATGACCCTGCAGCTGTGAAGCAGCTGATTAGGAACCATATGTATAACCATTTAGTAGATGTTTTATTCATTATACAATCTTATGGAATGATGCAAAACTCGTGCATTTTTTTGTCCTTTAGAGCAATTCCCTCCTTGTTTGTTTCAGTTTAGTCTAAAACATGAAAGTATTCATTATGCATAAGACCATTTTTATAGAGCCTAAGTAGAATTTCATAATTACAGTACAACTTGCAAAGTGTGACATTTGAATTTGTAATTTTTTACTGGAATGCTGCACAATCTCATCTTGTTGAGAGACAAACAAACGCACTTCAGAGAAATTTGTTATGCTGCACATAACTAGGAGCTACAAATATGAATGCCTGAACAATTTACAGAATGAGATTTCCCCTTCCTGCTTTGAATGCCGAGCAAGTGTTCAACCATGCGTTGCAAATGCAAGCGAGGCTTGTTTTTACTAATGAAACGTTGTTACGAAGCCCTGAAAAGCTGAGCTGACAGTGCCTCGCAGGAGGCTGAGCGAAGGGCCAATATGACTTCACACTAAGATGGCAGCTGTGGGTTTTTTTTTTGTCTTGCAACAAAATGTGCTTTTGAAACAAACAACCGAAAAAGTCAAATATTTAATATTTGTTTTGGCTTTCCTCTTGGAACAAGAAGATTAATTACCAAGGTAGATGGCACATGGTATGTGCAGATTTCAGAACGATTATTTTGTATCAAATTGGGCGTAGGGTCTTAGTGTGGAGATGTCTAAATGTCCAACATTTAGGTGATGTCTAAGTGATTACCATGTATGTATGTTTTCTCGAGTAGTACAAGTATATTTCCGATCATTTAGCACCAATGGTGACTGGCCAATAGAGGGCGCTAGGGCACCGCCCCACCACTCCACTCCCCACATTACCTTGAATAAGACATAAAAAATTAAATCAAAATTAAATAATAAAATGAAAATAGTTTTGAATATACTTTGTTTGTTGTTGTGTGAGATAACTATTTTATAATTAATGATGAGAGAAGTTGCTTTGTTCATCGACATTATCTGATTGATGACACATTTCCACCCTGGAGCGCAAAAAAATCTTAGACCATAGACTTTGCTAAAAGCTGTACATGTGCATTAACTCCTCTTCAATACAAAAGAATAGGACCATTCTGGGCGCACCGCTCCTGCGCCCAGAGCTGAATGCACAGTACGGATCATGCTTCCAGAACAGATGATGTAACCAGGCTGTGTGACAGAGGCTGGCTGCTGCAGGTACACTTCAAGACATTGAAAGCCCTTCATCTAATACATATGTTGTCATTTCTGACTGATATGACTCAACTTTTAGAAGTCTCTGTTTGAGGAAAAAAAACCTTCAGCTGACCATGTATTCTAAAAGTGGGGACTGGAGAGTTTGTTTGTTTGTTTCTGGAGCTAGCATGCTAGCGCTAGCCCCCAGTTATTGTATGGGCTCAGTGATAAATCATCATGTAACTATTGCTACATTTATTTGAATGTGCGAAAAACTAATGATCAAACATTAACACTTTTGTATACCAAATGTCACCGATGGTTTTATACTATTTCTGAACAGCTGCATTTGTATTGATCTGGATAATGAAAATAAGCCTCTTGCAATAAAAAACTAGCTCCTAGTGCTAACACTGAAGCATTTAAAATGCAGGTTCATTGAAATGGTGAAATGCCATTTTATGTGCTAAGGTGCAATATTAGGACCTTTAATATTGGGACTATTTGAGTAGTCAAATAATGAGCTTGATTCTATTTATATTATGCATTTATTTACTATATGATGATAAAACATGTACATGCATTGCTTATATTTATGATGGTTTTTGACATTGATAAAAACCAGGATTATTGACTATTAGGTCTGTTTCACAAAGGCCAGGTCCCGGTTTCCATGTCTGTTGCTGAGGAGGGAGAGCTAACCCTAGTTTCGAACCAGGAGATCGGTTGAATCCCTATAACTCCTTCCAGTGCGGTAGGAGGTGCTTTTAGCCACATTCTCATTCAGTCCTCCTGCTGGAGAAAACTCCTCCAGCCACCACTGTTCATCACATGAAGGTATTTTATGTATCAGAAGCTTCATGGCACATGGTTTTAGGACAATTCACATTTGCTTTTACTTTTAACACAGATACCACATCATGTAGACAGACCTTGTAAGTTTTCCAACACCCACACAACAACTTAAGTTGAGATTAGATTGTGGCAAGTTTAACTTCCTTCAGTGAAGACTACCTTCTTAGTACTTGCAAATTGATTATTTTCCATGTCCTCTTGCGCCCTCGTCAAGAGAGTATAAAATTTTTGACCCCATAAGGATAAAAATACAGGTACAGTGATCCCTGGTTTACGTTCCAGAGACCTCCACAGCAGGTGAAAATTCACAAAGTAGCAGCATTATATTTATTTTGTTATTTATATAAGTTTAAGGTTTTCTAAACCCTGCCCCACTCACTTACAAAACACTCTGTATGCTCTTAAACACTTTGGCAATGAAGATGGCGATGAGATGAATAGTACTGCACAGCATGTACAGCACACACAGTATTAAAAAACCGTGTTTAAAAAACCTGCAATACAGTGAAGCTGCAAGAAGTGAACCACGATATAACGAGGGACAACTGAACTGCATCTCTGCTAGGTTGAATCCATGCATTTGTTTTGATCACTGTCATAGCCGTGGGCATGAGACCCACATGACCAATCATACAGGTACAATAAACAAAACACTTTCGTGTATGCAGGTCCAAAATCATGGATACGATATCATCATTAGATGCTCCTTCACCAACAAGCCCTATTGTCTGCCACCACAATAACAAACTGCCATAATCGACTGTGGCACCAGACAGCTTGTGCATCTTAAAAACCATCATGGGCCTGTTTCTTTCTTCCACATGTAATAGATAGCCACTTTCTTCTCACTACGCTCAAGAAGACCTCATCAAATCCTTTCAAACGCCATCCACTGTTTGGCATTATTGAAACGTATTGTTTTATGTCGGAACAGGGACGTCATCCAGTGTGAAAGAGTCCTTTATAGATGTGCAGTAATAAAATCAAATACATGTTCTATGTAAGTATTATTCAAAAGAAAACAATGGCAGCAAGAGAAAGAGCTTTAATAAACCTCACAGGAAACTGAATTACATCCAGCCTGTGGCGCCGACATCGTAAAAGGCTTCGGTTCCACAACTGACATGTGTGAATCAGGGATCCTCGTTCACTCCAGGTTATCTGCCATTATTAGAAATGGTGACTGGGCTGACCTTTTTACTTCATATGAAAATCCTCCGTGACGGCAGTGATGCCTCACCCCGGACAATGATCAGCCGAAGCAAGACGCTCCGCAAAGGCAGTACAAAGTTGCCATTTTCGTCTGTGTAACCTTTCTGAAACGTCTCACGTGCACGTCCAAAGGCATGCTCCGAAGCGCATGATGCGCACTGTCGAAGGTTAGTGACAAAACAGTGCACTGTACGGCTTACGTAAAGGTCCAGATCCTTTGCCACTTGCCAAAATGGGTCGCCGGCGGTGAAATGCCAAATGCGTCATGTCCTTTGGAGAATTTTACCTTTCATATTTTAAATCTAGTCAGCCATGGTCAGGTGTAATGACACAACCAGAGGGAGTGATAAAATCAATAAAAATCTAATTTAGATAAACTGACAGGTAAGCCTTCTCTCCCAGCCAGTATTGTGGAGAGCGCAACGTGCATTACTGCATGTCAATGCAGCTTTGAGCTCAATATCTGATGAGTGATGATCCACTGAGTAGTCTAAGCCAACTGGAGGCAGAGGGAAGTGATGAAAAGTCTTTGATATTACACGCTTTGCTATATTTTCTAATAAATCATTTTGCGGCGCTGCTTCTTGGCACACATTTAAATCAACTCTGTAGAAATGACTCCCACAGTAAGTCTCAATATTGGGGCTTGGTAGAAGTTCTCTTTATAAATCGTGATTTCCAAAAGTCTTGGGTCAATGTACCAAACTGAAAAATGGTATTTTACTAATAAGTTTATCCTTTTGTGGCACTGGAAAAGGGAAGGCATTCTCCCAGTATATAGTGTTGTTTTCTCCTGCTGGTTTATTAAGAGAAGTAATGTGTTTGCAGTCACTACATAGCATTGTTGCTTTGACAAGATTTACCTGGACAGGCAGTGTAAGGATCCTTCATTTGATCAAGTGAAGTAGTCCATTAAATTATCCTTTATTTCCCAGATCTGTCACCGATAAACAACTTCTTTTATGCCACAACAAACACGAAAGCCTGGTTTTCTTTCTCCTCGTCAACAAGATAAATATTCCCTGCTCCCTTGTCAAGCGGACACCGCACTCTGTATTTCACTGCTGGAGAGGAATACCAGATAATTAGAGACCTTTGTTTTCGTGGAGATCTTTTCTTTTTCCCACCCTGTAACCTCTAGTGACAGAACAATTTAGACTGAAACACTGAACACGGGCAAGACTAAATTACAGGCTCATCTCCAGAAACCAATAACCAATTTTCAACTTGTAACACAGCGGCTCTGTTCCAAATCTCATCAAATGTTAATTAAGCTTTTCCCACCAGAGTTCACGGTTTAGCTTGAGCAGGCCAGACGAGCGAAAACAAACGCATGACAGAAAATATACGTAGATCCGGAGAAAAGTTTGATCGTTTTGCCACAATTTCACCGTGGAAATGGTTCATTCACCTGTAACGCCAGATTTTCCAACTTTCTGTTACCCCCCCACCTCTGAAGTAGTTAAAGAGACTCCTCTGTGACAGACACCGCCAGAGATCCACAGAGGCCCTCGATCTCTGGATATCAGGTTCTGACAGGGATTGAGACTTGATAAATGAAAAGAAGAAGAACAAAAGTGTGAAAGTACTTGAAGTCAGGGGCTCCTCGTCGGGAGTTCTTCTGACATGTCGACAGCTGATACTCAGGCACTAATGGGGCTTCAGCACAGGGCTGATGGGCACCCGGCCTTGAAAGACGGAGGTAAAAGCCTGTCCCATATGCCTGCCGTAAATGTCACCAGTGGCAAATGCTGACAGGAAGCACACCGGCTACGAAACCTCCACTGGTGTGCTGATAAATTAAACAAGCGGTAGAAATGAATGTCTTGATGTTTGCAGAGTGTTGCACGTATATGATAAGAAAAAAAGGTATTTCAAGAAAGGTGCAAACTGCATGTATGAGAAACTGGACATGGCTTTACCCTTTTCCTTTTCTCGACCTATCTTCCATTGTCTTTTAAAAATGTCTCCTTTTAACATGTCTATTTAAAAAGAAGTACATATGGCTATAAAAGGAAAGGCTATAGTTGACCAATGGCTGCTTTGATGTTTCTTTATCCATACTGTAATTATGCTCATTGTATTAATCCATCCATATCCAGCAGTCACTGTGCAAGAGGTGGGGTACACCCTGGACATGTCTCCACTTTATTCATTTATTCATTCGTTTAAAAGAAACAAAACAAATTCATGAAAACATAAAACATTGAATGAAAAGGTGCATAAAGAAGAAGAAAAATTATAATATCTGCCCCTTATTTAAAAAAATAAAATAAAATAACTACAAACAACAACTCAGGCTTGAACAATCCACAAAGCAATTCACATTGTAAACAATTTTTAACTTAATCATCTAAATTAGAAAATTTTACGGCAATATCAAGACAACTCCACAATCCAGTGCAACTCCTTCAGACTGGTTCTAAATGGAGGTTTTACAAACATTTCCATTCTCTTCAGGTTATAAGGACTCTTTTTCTTTTCAAACAAATTTTAATTGAATATTTGGAGGTAATTTTTTTATGAGCTTTATACATGACTTGTAAAATATTGTATTCAACCAAATCCTAAAATTTTAATGATGAAATGACATATTTGTTGGGTGATCATAGCACTTCCTACTAATAATTCTTATAATTCTTTTTTGTAAAATAAAAATAGGATTTGTAATTGTTTTGCATGTTTTTCCCCCAAACTTCAATACAATATATTAAATATGGAACAATCATTACATTATACAATACTGTATATTCAAAACTTTGTCATTCAGAAACTATTTACTTTATACAGTAATGCAATTGATTTTGTTATTTTCATTCTTATTTTACATATTTCCATGCCAGATTCTCATTAACAACGACACCCCAAAATGTTATTTCATTAACTATGCATTTCAGTACTGTCAATTTTAAATGGGATTTCAATAATTTTATTTCTATTACTAAATTTCATGTTTGTTTTCCCCAACTTTAATGACAACTGATTAAGTTGGAACATCTGCAAATAAAACACACTTCAAAAGCCCTGACACATCAACCAGATCATTCACATGCAAAATAAACAACTCTGGTCCCAACACAGAGCCTTGAGGGACTCCACATCCATTAACTCAAAATTCTGATCTTACATTGTTTACCTGTACAAAGTGTCTCCTACTATTCAAATAACTGGATACCCACTGTAGTGCTAATCCTCTAATGCCATGTTTAGTCAGTTTTTCAAGCAGAATGATGTGGTCAGTGGAGTCGAAGTCCATCACAGGGACGCAGAGATGAATGATACAAACAACCATCCTATCTCTCTCTCTCTTAGCTATGGAAAATTATGTAAGACACTGAACCCCTAATTTCTTCTGATGTGTGTCCCATCGGTGCATGAATGTGATCTAAAGCTCTGATTAGTCTCTACAGATTCAGATGATCTCTGTAGAGACGTAGCAGAGTGCTGTATGAGAGGGTAAATGAGGACACAGGTTGTATTGTAAAGAGCATTGACGATCTTGACTAGATACAAAGATGCTATATAATTAGTCCATTCACCATTTGGTCTTTTAGAACCATCAAACAGTTGTACACCAAATAATCCATTTGATCCACAAGGATCAGCTTCCAATGAAAAGCCTTGAAACTGACAAAGGCAGCTTGTTGAATCGACAGTTTTTATGTATTTTAGGCCACTACACAGTACTATACATCCAACTTGCTGTTTCTTAATATAGCAAAGTATTAACACCTCAAACGTCCAACTTTGCTTTCAACTTGTGACTTTTACATGCCAGCCACATTATCTTTGGCACACAGTTTAAAAGTTTGGGATCATTTATTTCATCTCCCAGTATTCCCCCCAATGCGCTGAGGCACAATTAGCCAGATGGAATACTTATATATACTTTTATACTCGGCGGTGACAAATGGTCAGCGGATCGTGAAACGATATAATTACCTTTCAAAAAAATTTGGTGGACCTCATTTAATTGACATTAATTAGTCTAAGTGTTTGAAGCTACAGCTGAAAACCAGCCGACTGTGAATGGTCAAACAAGTTTTACTTATAATTAGGCTCTTTGCTTTAGGAGATCTTTAAACTCAACATGTTGATGGGACGTATCAAGGGATTTGCTTTAACTCTCAGTGCTGGCACAAATGTGAATATTTAATGTGAATATAACTTTATTTTTGCAAAATATTATCCAGCCGCCAGCCATCCCTCTGCGTTTTCAACATATTGATTAAGTATTGATATGTATGTACCAAGTGGGCTTAATGCTGCAGAAATACTTTACTCCGCGATCACAACATTGTGTTTTCTCATGATATTTCCAAAATGGTATCAGTCTGTGTCTTTTTTGTCTTCTGGAGCAGATAATTTTAGTTGAGCCATTTGTTTCAGAGTCGTTCTCAGATTTACTGCGAATCGTCTTTTCAGTTTTGATCTATTCTTCTAATAACTGGAACTAGTAGTTAAGCCCATTACATATTTCACCTGGACTTTTTTTGGTCAGAAAACCAAGCAGCCCTAACTATAGGATTTATCAAAAAGGAAAGACTTAAACCTACCGTATTTTTTGCCATATAAGTTGCACCTTTTTGTATAAATTAGCATGCCCTGCGACTTATATGGCGAAGCGACTTATTTGTTTTTTTCTCCATATATAACACAATTTTTAGCTGAGATCTGATGATTTCTTTCATTCTGATATGGAAAATGTTGAACAATACCATTTTCTGTCACTAGAGGGCCCCTCGGTAAAAGTGGCTATTAATGAGACACTTGGCTGCCATACCAAGCCACCTTTGTCTCGCTCCTGAACTCCTGGAGCAAACGTCACATCAACTGAGGCACACCTTTACTATGACGTCAAACAAACAAATAATTCTGTTTAGGTGGTTATTTTGGTCAATTTCGAAGAAATGCACAGCGAGTCCTCCCTTTGCATGCACCAGCAGCCGCAAACTGATTTTTGAAATGGAGCTGATTTGACCGTCAAACTGCATTTATTAAAGAAAAGTCAGCGGTGACGCATAATAGATGTGACTTATATCGCGAAGTGGCTTATTTATGGATTTTTCCACTTCATTAAACATTTTTGGACTGATGCGACTTGGCAGTGTGATGTGTACATCAGAAAGTACGGTAATCTAAAAGGTAGACAAGGTGTCAGCCTCACGGACTGAAATTGGAAAATGTTTCCACAAGAGAAGAGCATGATGAGGTCTCTGCCTCCCATTCTGTTTCTGGAAACTCTAGGAACCACAAGTAAACCTGCAGTCTGAGAGTGACGTGCTCTGTTAGGAAAATATGACACAATAAGATCTGTAATAAAATATGGAAATTTAGACATATTATACTTATAGCTACTTTGTAACAAGTAGCCAGAGGAACTGCTTGTTTGGTGCCATTTTAAAAGCTAATGTGGAATTCCTTTCATGGTGAGAAACACGTGTTGATTCCATCAAACACATGATCAAACTGACGTCTGAAAGTAGCTTCAAGTAGGTCTTCCATTTTAGAATAAAAAAAAAGACAACCCGTATGGACTGTCATTGATTATTCAGATGTCGTTTAGGTGATTTGCAGCTGATTCCGCCTACACGTGGATGAAGTGGGACTTTCAACAGACAAGTCGCTGGTGTAGCCCGTGGACAAGACGAGGAGACTGATCAGCTCAAGTGAGGTGTCAATTAAAAATGAAGAACGCCAAGTCCACTTTGAGGTGACAGAGGAGACTTGAAGATCAGGCACAGCTGCCGGCTAAAAGAAAAACGAGTGACGGCAACCTTTGGGAGTTCAGTGGCGTGTTGTACGATTTAATGGGCGGGGCTTTGTGAAGTCTGGAGGTGACCAATGAGAGGATGAGCGCTGTCTGAGAGGGTTAGGGTTAAGGAGTGACTGATATAAAACCCACATATTTTAATTGTTGCGTGACTGTTTATGAAGCATCCACTCTACTGTGAGCCGTCTGTCAGCATCTTTCTCATTCTGCAATTTTTTGTGCTATTTCAACGCATCATAAATCAAAACGTTCAGTCCTGCGGTGACTTTTGGTGTTGGTGCAGCTTTAGCTTTTGGAAACATTTAGCCCATTTTCTCCTCGCAGGAAATGAATTGAGCTCATTTTCCATCCTTCAAATCTTTAGATGTGTTTACAACCTTTTACTGCTCCTTTCACATT
>JARVGQ010000828.1:3824338-3840275 GCA_031762355.1 Hypsolebias martinsi | reverse complement strand
CCCCCAGACCCTTGACTCTTTCCCTCACCCCCAGACCCGTGACTTTTTAATGTAACTCCCAGACCCTTGACTTTTTATGTAACCCCCAGACCCGTGACTTTTATGTAGCCCCCAGACCCATGACTCTTTACCTAACCCCCAGACCCTTGACTTTTTATGTAACCCTCAGACCCGTGACTCTTTACGTAACTCCCAGACCCTTGACTCTTAACGTAGCCCCCTGACCCTTGGCTCTTAACCTAACCCCCAGACCCTATTATCAGTGATGACAATGTACCTTTAAATCTACTAGGAAGTACAGGAGGGGGCAGTCTGAATGCAAACTATGGGAATTATGACAACTAATAATGTCCATTTAATGGCTGTTAACATTCAAATTATTTCTGTACAAATTTTCTATTTCCTGATTGTGATGTATATATTTATTTTGGGTAATAGTTGTCCTTAAGTACCTGACAACACTCGAAGAATAGCATGATGTACAGCTAAAGCTTGATAACTTAAAGGCTATAATCACACTGATGTTAAAGGAGTCATTTAGCTTGTTGGTGTCTTGACTGTGAAAAAATAAAACTTATTTCTTAGAGCGTCCGAATCGATGAAAATGCCGCCGGCATCAAAGCAAAGACATCCCAGCTGCCAGGCGTGTAGAACACAGCCGAGAATCAAAAGACAACATGGTCTCCAGCTTGTTCATCAGCGTGAGATAATTGTTCCAAGAAGCGCTGCCGTACAGGTTGCAAAGCAGATTTGTCTTATAATTACTCAAACAACTGGCAACTGAGTTCTCCATCATATAAACACACGTTCTTCCAAAAGGCATGCCTCGGGGGCCACAAGCTGATGAAAAATACATTATACATTCATAGGGAAATACCGGTCGATAGCCTGGTTTCTTCTTTTACCAAGCAATATTTCAGATATTTGTTTGAAAATGTTCTCCAGTTTCAGAACTTGCTTTCTTGCAACAAAGGGAGCAACTTTGTCAGGGTGATTAGAGGCAATTATTGTGACGATTAGGAGACACTTGTGGTACTTCTGACTGACAGATGGAGACAAACACAAACTGTTGCACACTATTAAATTTCCTCAGCTGGCTCTTCAGACGCTTCCTGATGCTCTGATCGTTCAGCGGCCCATGAAGGGAATTAAACGACCAGAGAGAATGAAGTGAAGGAGAAAGACACATTCTTCTTTATTTTGCCCTAGACTGATTGTTTGTCTGACTGTTAGCAAAATATCTAACAGACTATGTGAAGCCTGTGTTTAAATCTTACCTTTAAATAGAGGGAAACGTTGACTCCTTTTTAAGATACAGATTGTAACGACATTATCAGTTATGGGATTTTATTGGAGTCAGCTCATTTCAAGATGGCCGCCACCACTAATCAGCTTTTGACAACACAGGTGGATTATAATTCAACAAATTTTAGAAGCACTGAGCTAAAAGTTAGTGTTGTAGTACGTTGTAGCGGACAGTCATTGTCAACATACACAATGTGTTTAAGACAAAAGTTTTAGGGGAAAGGCTATAATTCCATTTTTTAAGACCGGATGAAACGTTTAAATAAAGAGAAACTTCAAACAACAACAACAATGCTTCACAAAAATGGATTTAAAACATCTCAGTGGTCTCAAGCCACAAACGCATAAAAAATTTGCACACTTGTTGTTTCCTTTCGTGGCGCAAAGAGGGGGAAATGGAAATAACCTCTGTCCGTCCATGTGACCGTGCACGTTGTGAGCTGGACAACTTGAAAAACAAGTGAGGAACCAACTTCCATTCTTGTGTGTGGCTGCATTCAAGCATAACAAGGATCACAGTTGAAAATTGGGTTGCTACATCAAAATCCAAGATGTCCATCACCATATGATGGACATCTTACATCATACATGCAGTTTATGCATCATACTGAGCAGGCAGGACTGTGGACATTTGTGCCAGTGTTCATGGACGGTTAGAAGGAAGAGATCTTGGAGAAGTTGTAAACCCGACTTCGGCACAAGTAATCACTATTCGGCTGTTTGGAGTCACCATGAGATGTACTTGCGAGACTGCACAAGGCAGACGTGGACATTAATGAGCTCGTCCTGACCCGAAACAATGTTGAAGTCTGAATCTGACTCTGGCCTTGGCAGGCCGACTATCTCAATTTCTCCTTGGATGTTATGGAAACAAGACGCTCGGATCCCCTCCTATAATGCATTGTAGGAATCAACTGCTTTTTATGGGGACCAAAGACATGTCCCAACAAGAAGTCTTGTTGGGGGATTAGGGGTTAGGTTTAGTGTGAATGTGTGAATTGTGGATAAGGTAGGGTTAGGGTTAGGCATGTACTAGTAATGGTTAGGTTTAGGATAAAGGTCCAGACAGACACTTAAAGTCATTAAAAACCTTCACTACTCAAATCTCAGAGACTGAGGACGTTGACATAACGTCTAAGCTTTTGGGTATAAATCACACAAACTGACAATATTCTGGATAACCATTGGCTGCATGTGCTCCAAATTGAAAAGTCTCTAAAGCCTGAATTAAGTGGTAAACATATACAAATCCAAATTTAAAAAGAGCTGTAGTAACTTACGGTCATCATGAGTTTTGAGGTAGAAAAAGCACATTTTACAAACTGACACTTAAAATGACTGCAAACTGAAACAACGGCATCACGATAATTCATTCATGTATCTACCTGAGGAAAAGGATCGCACAGTTTGAACTTCTTCTCTTGGCTGCTCCCTGTAGGGGTCGAGACAGCGGGTCACCTGCCTGCAAGCAGCTTCTGCTCCCACCCTCAGAAAGTTGCTCTCGACAGATCGACGTCTTCTCAGAAAAACTCTGAAACTCCTCACGACTCTTTGATTCCAAATTTCACTTCCATATTAAAATGTTAACAGGTGATCCACTAACTTTATTTTACCAGACATGAACGTCTGCAACAATGAGTGTTGCTGTGATTTGTTTTGTTTATTAAAAATCAACACCTTATATCAGCTTTAGGAACAAACTGTCTGAGAAATGTCTTCTTTAGACATCGATGTGGACAATACATATCTTCAATGCCATTAGTCTTGATGAAGATGGGCTTTTGGACTCATGAGTAGATTTTTGACGTCAGGACAAAGGGCTAGAGCAAACTTTTAGCTCAACCAAGGAAAAATGAACATATTAGGTATTTAATTAATAATCCAAAGGCAAAGATACAGAAAATCACCCCAGGTTTCAGTTAAATGTGAAAAGGACTTCACTCAAAGTACATCTGGGTAAAGTTTTTAACCTATATACCCATTACCATTGTACAATGTCAGCATTTTTAAGTTTACCAATGCATAGTACAGAAACATTTCTTCTTATACTGTATTTAGTAAAATAAATAAATGAACATACGTGCATGTTGCGCTGCCTTCAGGCTCGCGCCTCCATTGAAAACGAGATCTGTGTTCTAAACGGTTGGAACAATAAAATAATTTAGTGTTGTTGTAGTTTAATGTTACCGTCTGTGACCTTTGGATTATTTTCCCATGCAAACTGTTCAAATTATGTCGTGTTGTGGTAATTTGGGGAGTGGTGGTGCAGAGGTTCGAGAAGGTGGGCCTGTGATCAGAAGCTCGCTGGATCAACTCCCGGTACAGACAAAATCAGAATGTCAAAAATGTGGGCGGGAAAGGTGAAGCACCCACACCTGCCACAATTTGGCTCATGCTGGGCCCTTGAGCAAGGCCCTTAACCCCCACCAGCTGTTCCCCTGTACACCTTAGATAGCAGCTTTCTCAAGTCTTTGTGCAAGTTAGTTCACTCTGGTGACCCCTGAAGAAGGGAGCAGCCCAAAGAAGAAAAAAAATTATATCTCTTCATTGTCTGGACTTGTAAAGGACTAGTGACATGGACTGGGTGTTCACAGTTTCATCTGTTGACTGCTAGAGTAGTCAGCGATGAAGAACCCAGAGGTAGCACTCCTAGCAGAGTGTCTCAGTACCTTAGAAAAGTGAAGAATAGCAGGAAAACCTATGAAAAGCCCTAAGCATGTGATGGCATCATGGTTGCCATTAGACTAAAGAAGGTTTTCCAAAATTCCTGCAAACCAGCCACATGTTGATATGTAGTGTAGAACATGGAGAGAGTAATGGAACCATTACGTATTTTGTCTTTCCTCTGAGCTAACACTTCTACTTCTTTCTTGTCAGAGCTAGCTTGTCTTTACTGTACTTTTCGTATTAGTTTAGATATTCTGCCTTACCCTGACAAATTGCCTTGTTTTGGATTTCTGTTTGGATTTTGAGGGGCATGGTGGCGCAGCTGGTAGAGCTTTTGCCTCTCAATGAGAAGACTTCAACATCGAATTCTTGCCGGGGGCCATTCTGTGTGGAGATTGCATGTTCTTTCCGGGTTTTCTCCGGGTACTCTGGTTTCCGCCCACAGACCAAAAACATGCACGTTGTGCCTCTTTTCCATAGCTCCTCTTCAGCACGATTCAACTCAACTCGGTACGGTTTCAAGGCTTTTTCCACTAGCAATTTTCGTGGAACCTGCCCCATTATCAGTCCCTTCTTCTCTAGGGTACCAAGCGAGCCGAGACGACACCAAAATGTAATGTCAGAACACTGTCAGCGCCGAATGGTCAGGGGGCGGACAAAATACGTAATGGTTCCATTACGTAATGGATCCAGTAACTGGATCTTTGCAAAACTTTCACAACAATCCTGTCCACCATTTGCAATTATTCAAACTCGGAGCAGCGGCTGGACCTATTTTTAAGACTTTAAAAACAAGAATGACAACACTGTGGTCTAATGCTGAAGTCCAGATGTTTTTTGAGCTTGGTGATCGACAACAAAGTTCAGAGCGAGCTAGTCGCTGTGGAGGATCATATGAAATGCCAACCCATTGAAGCACACGAGGCCGGGGCCTGGAACCTGGCCCAGCATGCTCTTAAAGGCCAGAGTCATTCAGACCAGTCACTGTAGAGCTCTTTGGGACTAGGATGATGGTGGTGGTCTTCAGGCAGACGGGAACTGTATCCAGGTGTTAAAGATGTCGGCCAGCACATCGCAGAGCTGATCGGCACATTCTTTCAGCACCTTTCCGGGGATGTTGTCTGGGCCAGATGCTTTGTGAGGGTTGATCCTCCTGAAAGTACTCCTTACTTCTGAGGTCACACTGAGATGCTCTTCATCCGGTGGTGAGGTGAGTCTGGTGCTGGGTGGTCTGTTCAGGTCTTCAAAGAGTGCGTAGAACTTGTTGAGGGCATCAGGCAGTGATGGGTCTTTGGGGCATTGTTCACTCCTGCTTTTATAATCTGTTATGCACTTAATGCCCCTCATATCATTGTTATAATCTTATGCAAACTCATAAATATTGTTTGGTATTAATATTGTTTAAATATAAGAGCTAAAGCAGCAGAAACACAGAGAGACTCAAACCGGTTACACGTGTACAGAAAACTCACCTCAGCTGGGTCGACTTGGAGCTTCGACGCATTAAATGTGTGACGGACGTCTCCGTATCTTTTTTAAAACACTATGAATTAACCCATTTTAGTGATCTTCGATTCAAATCCTTGATTTTAGACATAACACACCTCAACATTTCCCAAAATTAGTTTTTGTTAAAGAAAAAACAAGAATCATTATCATAGTAACAGAAATGTTTGCTTTTCGTTGTTTGGCGCGTCCTGAAAACAGGTTTTGGCTGCAACGAGGCGTCGCAACGTTAATTTAGCCTGCCACGTGTTTAGGCATCAGAAAAAAACAACAAAAAAGAAAAACATTTGAGATTTGTCGCTAACTCGTTCGCTGTCAACGT
The DNA here is from genome assembly GCA_031762355.1 of Hypsolebias martinsi. Taxonomy (NCBI): domain Eukaryota; kingdom Metazoa; phylum Chordata; class Actinopteri; order Cyprinodontiformes; family Rivulidae; genus Hypsolebias; species Hypsolebias martinsi. The sequence continues at coordinate 3,834,475 of JARVGQ010000828.1, read as the reverse complement.
TCCACTTTCTGCTTGTCAAGTCTTACATTTGGGTGATCCATCATCATAGAGTAACACGGTGGAGGTTTTTTTTCTTGATTCTTTTACAAAACTCATAAATCTTTATTTTAAAACCACTGTAAATTGAATTTTGTTGCAAACCTCTGAAGGTATTTTATTTGATCTACAGTAATAGTGGTACCCTAACCTTACGGTGGTTACCCTACTATGATGCACCCTCCATTAATTTGATTCACTAAAATAATAAGATAAAAACTGGATTACAGGAGGAATAAAACTGCTGACAGTTTGAATTAAACTAAAGTTTAAATAAATACTTTACAGGAATATGTGCTTCTGTGTACGTGCAGTGCCAGATGACGTCAGATATCTGTGTCGATGGACCCTCGGCAGCTTCTTGCTCGACAGACCCACGTTTCTTTTCCCTCGGGCTCCTCTGAGATGGCGCCCTCGCTGTGTCAACATAAGCGCCTGATTGAAATGAATGAGCGGGCCCCGTCGGAGCACGGCCCGGGTGGCTGCAGCGCTGCCAGTGCACACAAGTGTGATTGTTGTCTTTTTACTTGGCCAAACTTTGATGGAATGAACAATCCTTCATGCGTTGACATCATCCCAAGTTTGCCCGTCAGTGTCTCACAGCAGCGTCATTTCTTTTACAACAGCGTTCCGTTTATTCTTGGCACTGACACCTTCCCTTTCTACAGGCAGCACTGCAGCTTAAAATTAGCACAAATTATACCACGTACCTACATTGTTGCAATGCTGCAGCCTTGTTTTAGCGTATGCGTTCATTTGGCTGCTTGTGTGCAAACAGGTAAAACACCACTGGATGATTATAAGTGACAAAGTTAAGTAAAATGTCTTTACACTGTTAATTTCCTGTCTTCCATGCAGGTGATAAGGCCTGGACTCTGATTAAATTTCATCAAATAAAAATCCAGCAGACAGACAATGAGAGTTTTGCATTTATGGTGAATTAAAAGCATTTTGAATAGGTCCAGAGTTTAATTTATTCACATTGTGACCCCCTTCGGTGTCTACAATTAACAGACGGGCAGTGCAGGAGTAGTCATCATCCACCATTGTGTTCTCTGGGGCCGATCAGAGACCATTTGTATTTTGTCACACGTGATGCACGCTCTTCATGAAGCAAATTGGACTCACCAGATCTCCAAAGAGCAGGTGCATCTTTCAAAATTTCACAATAAATCTCAGGAGAGAAAGAAGAAAGGAACCTTGATCACCCGTCCTTTGCAAATAACAATTGATGGGCCCACCTTCTGTCTCGGGGCTTGTCTGACATCAATCACTTTTACTAAAACTGCAGAAGTTCCTCGTAAAGTCTTCTAAACTTTATGCTGTGACCAGCCAAAGTGGACTGGGCTACAGTTATGCGCAAATTATTGGGCTATTTGCATGCTCTTGTGCTGAAACGGCTAAAAGTAAAGAAAATATGACATAAATTGAAAGTTACATTATGCTGTTTAGTAAAATAAATGCACAGACTATTATATTTATTGTCCTTGTACTGTAAACTTTACATTTATACACATGCCAACATATGCATCTCACTTTTCTCCTCTGGCTCTCGCTCAAGACGGACGCCTCTCCCTCCCCCTGTTCTCCTCTTCCTCCTGCTTTGCTCTGAGTGTTTGAAGCTCCTGGTACACATCTGAACGAAAAATACAATTATGGATCTGGTAAACTGGACTTTCAACGCAATCAAAATCTTTTCAACAAAACGACCCTCTTGTCCAGCAGAGACTCAAACTGCGGGTTACGTCAGAGATCCGTGGGGAGTGTGGCAGCTGATGTGTCTCTCAGTTCTGTCTCAGGAGGACGCTGAAGACGTTTACATACAGTATTTGGATTTTCTATTTTCTATGTATGTGAATGTTCCTGTAAAGTGTCCTGAGACAACTTTGTTGTGATTTGGTGCTATACAAATGAACTGAATTGAATTGGATTTATGATGTCAAGGGTTCTGCTCTTTGGTATCAGCGGTGCTGTTTTATCAACTTCTGAAGAAAACTTTGGCAGCAGTTTCAGCCATGGCAAAGCTTCCAAGCCAGTGTGAAGGTTTGGTTCGTGCTATGAGTACTCAGAATCAGCTGATTTATAAACTGAACCATAAGATGGAGGCGATTTGTGAGAGTTGAAGGCCATCAGCAACATGTTGGGATCGACCTTGAAGAAGGCTCATAACATGGATTAGTGGAGTGGATACCCATTGATTTGGTCATCTTGGACCGGAAAGTTCCAGCAGGACCTGTTGTGTGGACATAGCCTAAGACTCCGATGACCGTGCGGTAGGAAAGGGATAAGTTTGATCTGCATGTGAATCTCGCTTACTCGTTGGCACATCTCATGAAGCTTAAAGCTTAAAACTCCATATTCTTCAGTTTTTAATTGAGAAACTCTGGTTGGGAAGCAAACAACACATCTACAAAACAGAAGTCCAGTTGTTTTATTTATTACTTTTCAAAAATTGGTAGCTTTTGTATGAGTGTGCAGAATTTAAGTGTAGATCTTATTGTTAGGGGCAAAGGGTGGAATGGGAATGACCCTGTGTTTCTAAAAAGGCTGCATTAATGTAGATTCATTGATTCAGGCTTATATATACAAAACAACACAAGTTACAAATGCCATACAACTTTTAAAAAGCCAAATAAAACCATTCTAAAACACAATACTTTATAAACATAAATCATGATTTGTCTTGTGAGGCTTTTTTTGAAATAGGACCCTATAGGACACTCACAGCAGAGGGAACAAATTGCTTTTTGTACCCATTTTTCTTTACCAGAGGAACCACCAGTCTTCTGCCAGATGGTACCAATCTGAATAATGGTTGAAGTGGATGAGTTGGGTCATTGAAACCTGTATTGCCTTTTTTCCAGAACCTGACTATACAGGTCTGTACGTTGCTGTTTGTTGATGACCAATTATTCTACTACCTAGTTTGACCACACAGGACAACTTGTTGCCATCCATCCATTATCTTTACCTGCTTCTTCCTTTTTCAGGTCGTAGGGGTCACTGGTGCCCATGTCCAGTCATCGCTGGTATATTCAGAACAGGTCGCAAGTCCACGCTCACTCAAACCTAGGGACAATTTGGAGTTACCAATCAGTCTAACATACATGTTTTTGGTGTGTGGGAAAACCGGAGTACCCGGGTGAAACCCTCGCATGCACCGAGAGAACATGCAAGGTACACACTGAGCCTATATTAAAGGAAACAACACTTTCAAACAGTGACCTGGACACCAATTGCAAAGTATGTTTGCCATCATCAGAGATGTGCAAGTGGAGGCAATGGCTGAGCAAGACAGTGCTTGTTAGGAAAGCAGAGTGCAAAAGACAAAGGAAGGGGGAGATTGGAGAGAGGTGGTTTTTGTGACATGGCAGAGGGCCAGGGTCGCTGACAGCTGACTAATGACTTTCACTGAGGGTGTCAGCCTCAGAGTTATGTCCCCCCTTTGCCTGAAACCACTCTCAGTATCTTAAAGCAAGAGTTATTCATGAACTAGGGGTGCATATGCACCAAGGGAGATCTAGGGCTAGAATGGTTTTCCAAATCAAACAATACATAGCAAGTAAATAAAATGTAGAGCAAACTGGAAATTTCAGACGGCTATCACAATAAGACATCAAGACCGCAGATACAAAAATATGCTACTTAAAGACTCAAGTATTCATTTATGCCCTTTTCCCACCTTTAACGGCGTAGAGGAAGAGCTGTAGAGATTAACTTGACCTTTATTTGATGGGAATGTAGAATATCATCAGGGAACCTGTTTCCACCAAAAAAATATTTAAGGAAGTAAATTATGGAAAAAGCTATATACATACCACGTTTTTAAAAAATATTTATCTTATCAAATGACTAAATGTTTCTTAATACATAGAGTACACATGCTACAGAGTCATAGAGGCTTTCCAACAGAGGTTTGAGCTAAATGCCAACATTAATATTCTAACATGTTTGTAATAACAAGAGGTGCAATGCCAACAAAAATCTGATAATTCATTCCCCTGATATTTATTTCTCTCAAATCTTCTGGCATAAATAGGTGTTTGCAATATTTATTTTAAAAATGAGACAAGATTATCTTGAAAACTACCAATTAATTATGTGTAGCACTGATTACACAGGTAAACCAATTGCAGCTCAAATAAAGAGTGAAAAAATGCTTGTAATCTTATTTGGCACCAAAAAACAGGTCTATAATATAATAGTCATTAAAGGTCAAAGTCACTAACTTTTTAAATTGATAATATGTTTAATATGGTAGCTTTTAATGCTTGTCAAAAAGATTTGCACATGATGCCCTAAAAGTACAACAAAGCAAGTTCTCTCCAACAAAATCCACGAGTCTAAAATAAACTAAAAGATGTGATTTGCTCTTCCATATATGCATCGCATCTAAACGCATTTGCATAATGCGTGTGTAGAGGCTAGTTTGATTAGCTCTAATGAGGAAAGTTGGGGACGTTTGGGCCAAACTGTTCAAGGGGGTTGCTAATAGTAGAGACAAAGGACAAAGTACCTTTTTATCTTTTTTACCTTTGTGGCTGCATTTGTAACATTAGGCATTAAGTGACTGGAATCCCAGCTGCTGTTTGGTAGATGAGTCAAAATCAGAGGACAATTTCCATGTCATGTCAAAAGGGCTCCCTAACATTTACGTTTTTGTGTCAATACTACTGCTTTTGTCACATAAAATGCACAAATTAGCATTTTTATTGTATAAATAAGATGTTGCACAAACAGTAATGCAGACTTTGAAACTAAACAGTAACGGCAAATCTTTTTGTCTGTCTAAACAGGTCTCATTTGTAAATTAGCCTTTGAGGCTCAGTGTGATTTATCTGTATAAATAAAGGTTGAATGAAAAAAAGGGTTCATGTTGTGACATGAAATCAGTTAGAAATATGCATTTCTGGTGCCCCCTGTCTGTCCTTTTCATCCCTGCAGCTGCTGTGAGCAGTCAAATCTGGTCGAGCACATCTGCTGGCAATGACAGCTGATTATTACTCTTTATTGCACTGAGTCATTCCACCACCATTCGTTGGACCGTTATTTACCAAATGGCGATTATCTGAAACCCCTTGTGCGTCCAATGGTAAATGTGAATTTAATTTACTTGTCTCCTCGTTACCGCCAGCCTCCCTTGCAACAAAGAGTAAAACTTGGTTACTTTTACTCATCAGCACTTTCAACATACAGCACCTGCCTCTCCTCGCCTCTGGATATCTTTATAGCCAAAGTCCTAACAAATGCCATCTAAGCCAAGAAATCAAACACACCAAGTAAAATGCTGTCCTTTGCTTCAAGACTAATTAATCACCTGGATAACTTGTACTACCTCTTGCTGTCCTCTGCAGAGTCTCCTGTCCCTGACCCCATTCTACCATTGAAAATAAAACTACTAATTTTTTATCCCCATCTTCACTCTAGTCCTTTTCAGTTGTCAGAACTCTGGGTTCTGGTTGAAATCTATAACTTGCCAAAATTATGGATCTGGTCATCTGGTCTTGTAACGCAATTGATAAAATTTTGAGAAGACAGGGCGGACGAGAGCCCTCATGCCCTGAAGGGACACTCGCAACTGGATACACTACGGATTCCTGGGGACAGTGGAAGATGGTGTGTCTGTCCGTATCGTCCATTGAGGATTTAGAAGACGCATACATAATTGGATTTATGATAACAGTATTTCTGCTTTTTGGAATAGGCAGGTATCTGGCATATTGACAAAATTCGGAAGATGTTTGCAGCAGTTCTGGCAATTGTGAGGCTGTCTGCGTGTGAAGGAATGTGCCGTGCTTTGAGCACTCAGACTCGGATGCTTTGTGAGCTAAGCTGTAAACTGGACTTGATTTCTGAGAATCGCAGGCCACTTGCGGCTCTGGAACTCACTGGCGTGAAGGATTCAACCTTGGAGAAGGCTACAAGCATGGCCTGGTGGAATGACCACAAAATTTGGCTGTTTTGAGTCGCCATTGAGACTTACCAGCGGAACTATAAGGCAAACAAAAGATCAAGTCGAGTCAGCCTGTCCCAAAACAGAGGTTATCTGAATCTGGCTTCCCCACTTGGCCTTGAATAGGCCATCTCAAATTTCTCTTGGAAGTTAAATGAATAAGAAGCTCTGCTATGCTCCCCCTTCTCCTCCGAGGACATCTGTGGACCTGTATCAGAGCTGAGCTGGCTGATAGACACTGTGCCATCTCTTATCGGCACTATGGAAATTTTTGGCAGTGCCCATGGACTACTCACCATCTTTGTTTGCCTCTTCTCACATAAATGTATCATGGTGTCATCAGTATGTTGCTTCTTATGTGTGAGGTCTATTTTTGCAAATTTCACACTGTGCCCCGGCCCAGACAAAGTGCGAGAGACAATTTTTTTTTAAATCTCCCCTTGTGTTCTCTTTTCCTTAGCTACTTTTGTCTGTCTGACAAATGTCTCTCTTATAAATGAATCCTTGAGGCTCAATGAGAACTAACCTGCATAAATAAAGGTTGAATGAAAATGTATCCACCATCTTCCATTTTCAATAGCTGAAACTATCAGATCCCATTTATGGGAGCTGTATTTTTGGAACCAGAGTTTGTTCACTGTGGATGTGGAAGTTGAAATTTCACCTAGTAAACTCATACAATCATGGTGTCATATGACCTTTATTTTAGCATAAAGAAACTAAAAATAGTTAAATCAACATGTTGACAACAGAATTTTTCTATTTTAGGCATAGTCCTTTAGAAATCATTACATTCTGTGTTGTCCAAAAGCACAGACAGGGCAGACATCGTAGGGGATACAAATTTTACGAAGGTAGTTCAGGCAGAAAATGTTCAAGGTGTTGCAACAATGAACAATATATAGAACATTTATTCTTTTTTAATTCTGGCAAAAATATGTTCACAAGAACCTCGACAAAATAACTTCTGAAATTGTCAACGAAGACAATACTGTAGTTAATAATCAAACTGAGAAACTTTACACATCAGAGGACATTTTTTGTAGGCTCCTCCACACGTCTGATGTAAATGTCTAAAGAGGACATGTAGTATATCGTGAGTCGACTAAGGCACTGACGTTTTGACCTTTTCGAGTAAAATAAGAGCTATAAATCAAATGAAAAACAATAGGTCACAAAGGCAGTCTTACCTTTACTCTGAATGGGGTCATTCCAATCAGTTGTTTTAGCTAGCTCCTGTTTTGACGTTTTTTCCACCCATTATTTGAAGAAAGTATGGCGACTCTGTTTTGTGCAGTTTTCACCAGCTTCAAAAAAGGGATAATGTTTGTTTTTCATGCTAGCAAAAATATCTTCTGAACCACAGCTCCTGCTAATTGATGGTTTAATATTTGTATAAACATTGCCTTTAATAATTAGTCAACTCTGCCTGAGTGTGACCACTAAATGAATTGTATTGAAATTCTCATATAGTAATAGCAGAACGAACATCTGCAAATTATTGACTTTTTGAGTTAATTCGGTCCAAGATGACCAATGCAACTAACTATTCATTGAAAACACAAACATGGCTGCAACCCGTGTACACACACGAGCACGTTATAAAACACTCAATTTTATTACAATAATTATCAAGAAGTGTCCGTTTAGTTTAGATAATCTCTCCGTTTGCTTAGAGCATTGATGCTAACCAGGGGTGTAGTCTATATTTTTGTAGTGGGTATACCATGGTAAAGATAGTTTTATGTTGGACACCGCTGAAGCCACCAAACGCAAATATCCAACGTAAAACTAACTTTACCGTGGTCAGTTCTTATACTGGGCTTAGAGACCAAAGTACACTGGTTAGTTATGTAATCATCCATTTATTTTTAAGCATATTGAACATTTCCAGTTTGCTCTGATGCTTATATTTGAATAAATGAACAACAAACTTTGTACAGCAGTTGGCTTTGTATTAAAAACATGTTCAAGTATTAAGTAGTAAGTACCGAAGTATTAATTATACAATAATTCGTTGGATAAGCGAATGTAATTAACAAGCGCTGCATCCTATAAAAGTTCCAGAATTGCACCTCTCAAGGTGGCTGCATGTTGGAGCAGCTCCCTTACGTTCATTATGAGATTTTGCCTTTGAAAACTTTCATTACAAATTTTTCTGGATGTAAATCACTTTTTCGGATGATTACTTCCTCTGGTATCAGATGCTGTGCTGCTGGAAGGATTTTTACTGAAATCTTTTTTCACATTTGGACATTTGTTATGATGCAAAACCATGACAACAAGGTGATTTTCTACAACTGGGAGCTGCTGATTAACATCTCAAAAGCCCAAATAAGACCTCAACTACATCCCCAAATCCCAAATGAGTTGAAAAGGAGGTGCCATGGATGCATCACCGTCTACCTGGAACTGTGTTCGAGTGCCTGACCACAGCTTAAAACTGCGGGAGGACCAAGCTCGTCCCCTGGCACCTGCAATTAAGTCTGCAGCAACGAGGGGCTCAGCAGGCTGCTGCAAGAAATGGCCATTGCTCGGGGAGGAGTTCTGCTGGCATTCAGGCAGTCCTGCTGCCCAAGAGGACAAGAGGCCTGCATGGTCTTGGTGGACAAATCAGCATCTGCAGTCAGTTTCTTCAGATCTGCTGTGGGATGGACTGCTACAAGAAATCCTTCCTGCCCAAAACCATCAGCATCTATAACAGCTCTAATGAAAACAAGATGATGAGCTACAACACCAGTTAATTTCCCTTTGGGATTAATAAAGCACTTCTGAATTGAATTGAATACAGATAGATTGTTACAAAGCGTTTAACTACTGTTTAACATATCAATGACATGTGCATAATAATATATCATGTACCATGGGGCACTTTTAAGTGGGTGTACTGCAATTCTTAAACTTTTCTAGTGTGTATACTCTGTATACCCGCATATCATGTAGGCTACACCACTGGACTGCTGATGTTGTAATGTAGCAAGATGCAAACATGCCATTGAGCACAAGTGGTGAGAAAGATTTATGTCACACATGAAGGATGCTTTCAATCCAAATAGCTTCACTGTACCCAGGGCATACAGCAGTGCAGAGTGTGAATTTGTTGGGAGAAAGATATAGAGGGGGGTTCCTTGGAGTTGACATGATGAGTCAATTATCTGAACTGCGAGTGTGTCTACATGCACCAAGTGTCTGGTCCACCAAGCCCTTCCTTGCCGATGGCCCCTGTTATCCTCGCAGGTTGAATGCCAAAATGGTAATTAAAATGGAACGGTCTCATCGCCAACCTAATCCAGACTGGCACCAAGGAGCAGGCAATCTAAATGTTTTCACTTGCTGATCATCAATCGCACTGAGGGCCCCAGACACAGACATATTTACGCTGACAGAGTCATTCATAGTTGAAGATTAAACATGAAACACACGCAAATACTCAGCCAGACAGATTTGTGGACATTTCCACACAGTGATTATCAAGCACATAAGGACATTTTGAGAGTAGGGAGCTGGAGCGCCCAGCCGGTTAATGTTTGGCAAGCAAGGTAGGGAAAGCATGATTAGAGTCTGAGAGCTATTTCGCCATCGACCCCCAGATGGCTAATTGAGACGGGTTTAATGGCACTGTCATTTGCAAAGGACTGGAAAACAACAAGTTTCTGGTCCTGAACAAAAGAGATCATGTGTGCAGGTTTTGATTTCAGGCACTTTAATCTGAGCAGTGGTGGGGAATATATTTATTCAACCTTTATTTAAACAGATAAGTCACATTGAACCTCGAAGACTCATTTACAAGTGCGATCTGTTGGACAGACAATATTCAAATGGATTATGGAGAATAAAATACTGGGATGAGTAAAACACGGTTTGAAAACTTTGGATGGACAAACTAACTAAAGAGAGCATTATTAAAGAGAGTGGTGGTGATTTTATAAAAAAACATATACAGGTAGTCTTCGACTTATGAATGAGATCCGTTCCTACGCACCGTTCGTAACCCGATTTTTCCGTAAGTCGGAAAATGCACGGTAAACGGCGTTTTAAACACGTTTTTTTCAATGTAACACAAAACCAGCATACATTCTGTACCTTAACCATGTACAGTACTGCATTTCCAAGCAGTTAGCTAACACAGTACCCTCAAAAAACACATA
>JARVGQ010000828.1:3756968-3769199 GCA_031762355.1 Hypsolebias martinsi | reverse complement strand
CTTATCTCCCCCTTTTCCTGCTCTGCTCTCTGTCTGTGTGAAGCGCCTCGGGTGCTCATCTCCCGAACTTAAATTAATATTATGGATCTGGTATCATGGACGATCAACTCTATTGACAAGGTTCTTTCAACAAAACGACAATGTCTGGGGGAACTGGTGTGCCCTGCTCAGACGCACCCGGAGGTTACTTGGGGAGAGTGGAAGGTGATGTGTCTCTCAGTTCTGTCTGAGGAGGATGTTGAAGACGTGTATATAATTGGATTTATGATAGCAGGGACTCTGCTTTTTGGCAATGGAGGGGCTCTGTTCTATCGGAAATTGAAGAAGGTCGTGGGAGCAGTTTTGGCCACAATTAAGCTTCCGGGCCAGTGTGAAAGTTTGATCCGTGCCATGACTTTGTTAAATCATCAGATTCACGAGCTAAACCATAAGGTGGAGGCGATTTCTGATAATCACAGGCCACCAGCAGCTGGGACTCGTCAGCATGGTGGGTACGACCTTGCAGAAGACTCATAGCATGGATCAGTGGAATGTTTCCCACAATCAGGCCATTTTGGAATCGGATCGTCTAGATGGACTTCAAGGCTGAAAGGAAAAAAACTCTGCCTGAGAAAATCAACACTCAAGCTTATCTGAATCTGACTCCCCGCCAGCCTTGGAATGGGCTGACTATCATATTTCTCCTGGGACATGAGTAACCAGATACAAGCTTCATCTATCGCACCCCCCCAGAGAACTTTCTGTGAAAGCTATCAGAACTGCTGGCTGGAAACAACAACAGAACTTTGGCTTATCTGAAAAAGGCTCATGGACTAATCTCACCACCTCAACCTCAAATGCATATGTAATCTGTGTTTAATTGTGCTTGCTGGTAGAGTTTTGTTGATGTCTCAAATCATGTCCTGATAGACAAGATGTGAAAGATTTTTTTTTTGTAATACCACTATCTACCTTCATGGTTCTCCCCCCTTTTCATATCTAAGATTATTATTCTGATAAGGAATAAAATGGCCGCGCTGATTCTAGCTGCAGCTTCACACACTTAGTCCATCTTTTGGATGACTGTGCATACATATTCCCGTTGTACCTCGGTGCAATGTCAAAAAAGATTACTCTGACTCTGATTCAGTTTTCCTGTTCTCTTTCCTTTTGTCTTTCAGACTTCCTTCATTGTTATCAGAACAAGCTCAGCTTCAATACATGTTTCATTTGGTCACATCATTTTATGATAAAATTCCAATATGTGACACCATGTATACCATGTGCAATTCCTCCAGTGAAACCGACAAACACAATGTAAAACTAGCGGTAAATGTAAACGAAAAAGCCTCAGCATGTCAAGATCACACAGATTAAAAAAAAAAAAAATATGTGCTCATGTTTGTGGAGATTTGGAACAGTTTGTAAAGTTTTTGTAATTGATTTAAAGTCCAGTATATAACAACTGGAATGAAAATTTACACAAGTTTGGAGAGCTGACATCCAGCCCCCAGGGTTGATGAATCAATGCAGGGGTCATATAGTATTATTGACTGTCTATCCAACCTTTAAATTACTGAAACCAGTCTGATACCCCAGCAAACAGGGGACACAATGCCTCTGAGTTATTGCCATTATGACTAAAGCCTTGTCCTAGACTGAAGATGGATCCGACTTTTGGCAACATAAATAACACAGCAGCCTGCCTACAACCAAATTAGAGTGTTAAATTTAGAGAAGATCCAGTTGAAGTATGTGTGTGTGTGTACTTGTTTTTACTACAGAGTGAGGCCCATTTGTGCCATAGTTACTATCAAAGTGAGGTCTTTGATGTAAAGTGAGGACCACTTCAAGGTCCTCACTTTATTTGCGGCTCTCCTGTGCTTTACTAGTTAGGTTTAGAGGTATGGTGTGAATTAAGTTTTGGTTCAGGTTAGGGTCAGCTATGGACCAATAATGGTTAAGTTTAGGGAAAATGTCTGGGTTAGGCATAAATACAGTAACAAAAGTGAATGGAAGTCAATACAATGTCCTCAGTTTGATGCCAACACAAGGATGTGTGTGTGTTTAAACTGGCACCTCAATCATTTGAGGAAACTACTGTATACATACATACATTATATACAAAACCTGGACAGAAAAGTTTCCTTAAATGATTGAGGTGAGCCGACTGAAGGTTAATCTAGGGTGGCTAAGGCCACCATTGGCCACCCTTTAGCTCCAGCATTGCGCCTGGTGGAGGATCATACTGTTCCCTCTTTTTGCCAGGATACACTGCTCTGCACTGCCACAAACAAGTAAAACAAATAAATAAGATCTGATTCTGAACATGAGAGACTGTGATGAAGTGAAGATTCACTGCGTCTGCTGGATTACTTCCTTAGATGAAAAACTTTTACTGATTGGATTTTGTTTGTTTGTATGTGACTGTTTCTGTTCAGTGCCCTGAGGTGGCTTCTGTTCTAACTTGGTGATATATAAATGAACCTAATTGATGAACGTTGATGATTACTTGCATTCCCTGTTCAGTTACAGTCTAGAAAACATTTATCTCAAACATTCAGTGTATCATTCATCTGAAAACTTTTCTGGGAGGGTGATTACATTGTTGCTACGTTTCAGCTTGTTCTAACTTGTAACAGATTTTTACTCGTGTGCGTCACTTCCCCAAGATCTCACCAAGTACGAGCCTGGTCACAAAATCACTAAATACATTTTGTGTGATTACAAAACCACTGTGAAGTAGGACCAGGATTGGACACCCTGCTTTTTATCCCATCAGGGGTCCTCAACCAGTGTGAAGGGATTACTAAAGAAGAAATGTGTAACTGTGTCTTTAGCAGCCTTTAAAGTCAGAATTCATTCCCATGTCTTTAACTGAATCTGTGAAAAATGCCAAAGAGAACCCAGTCTGACAGGCATGAAATTGTATTTTTGTGCCAACAAGGGGATTCCCAAAGCGCTATTAGCTGAAAACTTGCCATACATGAAATGGATCAGCTGAAGGATGACGTTTCTTTCAGGTCCTGTGCTGGTCTTCATACCCCCCTCCACACACACAGGAATGCAGTAGATACTTTTAATTTGCTCAAATTCTCCATTTGTCACATTGTTTTCATGATACACAAGTTATTGAAACTTTGGGACCAGAACAATAGGTTGAAGAAAAGCTGCGAAAGTTCAAAGAGAGTCCTGGAAAGACCCCCCAAAACTCCTGGAGAGCCTCCCAAAGATCATTTGGAGCGAAATAAAAAAATATCTATGGTTCAAGGTTTTTACACCAGATGCTTTAAGCAGATTGTTTCCTTAAAATCAGGTTAAAGAAAAACATTTTTCGAAAGATTGTTCCAAATCTGCCTTGCTGTTAATCATAAACGGGAAGATGTTTGTAATTATAAAGATTTTATATCTCTCAATTTCTCATTTACGTTCATATATCATGGCCGCAGGAGATTGGAACCAGTTGCACACCGATTCAGGGAATTCAAGTAAAAGATTAAAAAAAAAAACAACTATAAACTCAAGGAATCAAACAAAACACCAGAAAAACAGACTACAACAGTAAACCCCATCCCCTTTAAGCGACGGCCCATGACTTGTCAAAATAATATTAAAATACCTGACTCTGGTGGGGAGGAATAAAAACAGGACAGAGGGCCCAAAGAAAAACAAGGATCCGACAGGAATAAGGCCTCTGGAAAACCAGAACTGCAAACACAAAAGCTAAAGTTGGACAGCCCGAAGCACGTCCACACAGGAAGGCAAGAGTTCAGGTGGATAGTCCAGAGACAATCCAGAATAGGGCAAGAATTCTGGCAGACAACTTGTGGATCGTCCATGACAGGGCAAGTGTTCTGGTAAATGGCCCGTCCAACACTGGGCAAGAGTTCCTGAGGACTGCCCAGGGCCCAACCAACATGGTGTGAGAATTCAGAGAATGGACCGGGGCTGTCCATCATGGAACAAGAGTTTTGGTGGACGGCCCCAAAACCATCCAGTGCCAAGCAACAGTTGAGGCAGGCAAGGAAGAGGCGTCTTCCTGGAGCCACCTGGAGAAGATGCAACCACAGAAGAGGGCACTAAATGTTGATATGCCAATAATGTGGATGCTTCTGACACCTAGTGGTGGAATATGGTTTCTTCAGCAATTTTGATTTAATAACGAGTAAGGAATTTTTCAAAAGAGCCAAAAGTATATCCATCCATCCATCCATCCATCCATCCATCCATCCTCTCCCACTTGTTTCAGAGTCGGATGGCAGGGGCATCAGCTTGAGCAGGGAGGCCCAGACATCTCTTTACATAGCCACCTCCTTCAATTCTTCTTAAAGGACTTATGGGTGTTCCAAGGCTAGATGAGAGATGAGGTCTCTTGAATATGTCGTAGGTCTTTCCCGGGGTCTCCCATCAGTTAGCGTCGCCTGAAAAAACTCCCTATGGAGGCAACCAGGAGGCATCCTTTCCAGATGCCTAAACCACTTCAACTGACTCCTTTTGATGCAGAGGAGCAGCTCCCAGATAACCGAACTTCTCGCCATTTGTCTGAGGGGGAGTCCAGCTACTCTGCAGAGAAGACTTGTTTCAGCTGCTTGTAATCGTGATCTTTTTCTTTCGGTCAACACCTAACATGACCATAGGTGAGGGTAAGAACGTGGACCAACCAGCGAACGGCGACCTTCGCCTTGCAACTCAGCGCCTTCTTCACCATAATGGACCAACTCAAATAACGACGTTATTGGATGTACATCTTCAACGGTTACAATTTGGAGTCAACCCACTTTACATTAAGAGGACCATTGCAGTTAACCAACCTCAATAAATGGCTATAACCAAGTCAGTTTGACAGATATTGAGCTAAGTTTTATCTGGTTGTTGTATAAAGTAGTTGAGAATAAACTTCTACACATAGTCAAAGCACTAAAGCATACAGCATTGCAAATAATGCAAATTATAAGGTTTGACCAAAAGAACTACACTGTTGTTTTGCATCTCGAGATGGTCTCGGTCTAAAAGTTTGGCAAGAACAATGACAGGTGATGTGTATTTCTTCAAGGAATACCTGGATATGTGCGTGTTTAAACAGAAATGTATTCATGGTTGGCGAAAAAGCAGAACTTGTTTGGGTTCTTGATTGGTATTTTACATTATAATAGAAACCAGTAATTTAATCAGCAGTGGGTCTAAACATTATGTATACCCAACATATAACACAGACCAAAGGAATGCAACTGAACGGAAAAGTGTTAGAGCAAAGCTAATGACTCCATCACAGCATGCGTTTCAGGGTGAATTTGTTCCAAGATTGTGCTGGCGTCAGGCATTATTTACTGGTTGGAGAAAACAGCAGGACAATAAATTATTTCACACACTTGTCAGCCAGTTGAACCCTGTGCAGATCTTTTCAGTGGGCCAAAACATAGGACTTCACAAACAAGTGCGATGAAAAGCAATCCAGAATGGAAATGTCCAGAGCCGTGCAATTCTTCCACTCGTTCCAAAACCAAAACGACGATTAATTATTCCAACTTTAAAAAGAAAAATAAAAGCAGCATATTTAATTCCATATCACATTCTTTTTGGTCCCACAAACAATGACTGCAAGATGCACAGATGTGACATTAGAAAAGTACATCAAACCGTTCTTTACGACTTCTTTCCCTTTTATTTTTTCTTATTTTCCTGCCCCGAGCAAACAGTGGAAGGCTGCAAACAGCAAGTTTCTCCCTGGTCATCTGCAGTATGCAGAAACAAAACTCTTGGAGGTGATCCAATCTTACACATAACACTAAATGCCCCAGGGGGTGGCAGTGAATATTCCCCGGAAAAGAGCATATGATCAAAGGGTTCATGTAGCTCGCCTGTGGAATATGGAGCACAGTCAGCTCAAAGGCACCGGGTCATCGAACAGCCACACACTGTCTACATGTATAGCACCGTGTCTACTTGGTGTCCTTGATTTTATAACGAGGCAGTTTGGTTATATAAATATATTCATCGCTGGTGGGTGGACCTCATTATTGACATTGCAGGCAATGCAAATGGCTGTAGCCCCGGCATTGGGGACATATGTGGAATGTTAATACTACTACAAAAAAGAGACAAGAGGCTCCACAAACGTTTAAAGGAGGAGATATTATCAGAAACCACCACCTGCTTTTTAAATGTTATCAAAATCTGGGTACATAAGGGATTTTCCATTTTACGTAGGCTCAAATGTCATGCCAGGTAACTTGTGTATTGATTTGGTATGTATTGTGTTTTGAGTACCAGAGTTTCATGTATTTACTCAGTCAGATCAGTTTACGTTCTTACTTTTGTCCATTGGGATTCAGTCCCTGTGATGGACTGGAGACCTGTCCATGGTGTCCCCCACCTCTTGCACAGCGATAGCTGGATATGACTCCCACAACCCGAAAAGGAAGAAGTGGGTAAAGAGGATGAATGGCTGGACGGGATTCCAGTGTTTCTCCACTATTCACCTCCTACAGATTCTGAGAGTGGTTGGAGCTGGTGGATTATCGCCACCAGTATGTAAAGCTAGGTTAGACTAAGAATCGACGTGGGACCATTGATTGGTTTAGCTTACATTAGTTTCCCTGATCTGAACCTGATACCTACTCTGAGTCTCTCCCTGGAGCATATGTCTTCTTCACCCTGCAATAAGCCACACAGAGGTATTATAGACTCAACCTACAGCCCACCTACCTGACCAGCCACTCTCCCAACTGTTCATGAGCAAAATACCTGGAAATCACCAGCATTTTTGGTGAATATGCAGAAATTTGGACCTGGAATCCTCCTTCAAACCCATCCAAGTCCAAAGGGAAATATCACCAACAGTAAGAGCTCAGTCTCTTTAAGGATGTTCTACTGTCAAACTCACCACCAGTTGTCTCCTACAATAAACCCCTTACATTTTTTTTTAATCTGGTCTTCTCAAATCTTTTTTCTGGTCTTAGAACTCCAAAATGTAGGTGCAAATTGTTCCAGTCGAAAGTGACATTGTCTTGGGTTGTTGCTGCCAGTCCCACATCGTGTCTAATTCTTCATTTGTGTTTAAAATTCTCAGTTTCATCGTTACTCTTGCCCTTTGGTAGTAATCACCACTCCTGCACCTGCTCATGTTGCTTTTTCAAATTCTGTTGGTTCTGGATCTAAACCTGCATTTAAGTCCTTTCATCACAACCTGCAACAGGTATTTTAACAAAAACAAAGCAAAGCAACAAAGTTTAAAAAAAAAAAAGTTATTAAACCAACAAATGTCTTGAGTTAAAGTGGCAAAATGAAAAGCGAGTCTGCTACAGTTTGAGTTGCATTAGATGTTTAAAGACCGCTATCCTTCCTGCAACTCCTATTTTTGTTTCAGTTTGATTTTTTTCATCATATTCATGTCCCACTAAGCTAAGAAAGACGTTTCTAATGGGAATTACGCTGAGGCCTTTTTTATTTTTTATTTTAAGAAAAGCTATATTTTCTTAAGCAAAAGCACATTTTGACACCCTAAAACCACAGATCTTGACACAAAAGCATCTCAAGCGCAGAATACTGGTATGTCAACTGCCTATAAACAACCATACATGTCCACTGGCATGTCTGGGTAGGCCTGTCGTGATAAACAATAAATCAATTAATCGCATGACAAATTAAAATTATTGACCTCATTTTCATTTATCAGCTTTATCGTTTCTTCGTGTCTCTCCTTTCTACTGAAGACACTGGATGATAAAAGGTTCACCTCCGGTGCTCTTCACTGACCCCTCCCTTTCTCTTTTCTCTTTAAAATCTGTTTAACCATCCAAAATCCCGTTTTTGGATCATTAAAACCAGCTAAGCTACGAGCTAAGCTAACAGGTCGATCTTGGGGGAAAAAACCTCCGTCTTGTCAAAGCTCCAGAATCTACGGTTGAAACCCATGTCTTCGTGTAAAAAGTTTTTTCTCAACAAAAAGAAGCTGAGAACTTGTTTACTGATTTTTTTATTAAATGCTACGAGAGACAACCCATGTTACGTCCAGGGGCCTCCCTCCCAGTTTTCTTAAAGAGGCACGCTGCTCACTCCCTCACTATCTATTCTCCGGTTCAAACAGTCTCATACCGCCATCCAGTGGTTAAAAAAGGTACTACACACAAAAATTAACCAACATTTCTTCTTAAATTTGACAAAAGTTACTAATTATTGTCAAACAATATTATCGTTTATCGCAATAATTTCTGAGACAATTAATCGCCCAGCAAAATGTGTTATCGTGACAGGCCTATGTCTGGGTTCATGATTCTAGAGTAGAAGACAGGAAGTTTAGACTTTTTTGTTTGTTAGTTTGTTTCCAAGCTCTGTGGTATCTGAACAGCGAACATCAGGGAGAATGGCCAGTGGAATCTTTCAGTCTAAATTTCTTCCATTTACTTTTCATATTGTTCTTTGTTAAAATCAGGCCTCGTTCTAAATGAGTCATCGAGGCTCAATGAGACTAACCTTTAGAAATAAAAGTTGAATGAATGAATGGGGAAAAAAAAATCCATCCTTTTCAACCAGACTTGTACAAAATGGTTTGAAACGGCTGCTTTTTAGAAATTTGCTAAATTATCAGATAGTGAATACACAAGTTTTAAAAGTTTAACTTGAGCTTGAAGTTTGTTTTTGATTTAACTTGAAACTGTCTGTTGGTTTAGGGGCTTTAAATACTTTGTAAATGAAGTTGTTTTGGGGTATAGTTCCCTTTTTTTCCTTTCATGTAATAATGGGTTTTCCCAGAGTTCTGTTGTTCCCCAGCACTTCAGTGTTCTTTATTTTTTTTTTTTTTTGGTCATGTCAGCCATTTTCTTTACCACCAGCCCTGATTTGTGTTGATGTAAGAGACAAAATGCTTCAGTAAAAGCCAGTTATAAAGAATACAGCAAATGCAACTCCAATCACAGGCTAGTTAATGAAAAATGGGCTCATGTCTTTGAACATTCAAACAGCCAATAAATAATTTGGAGCTTTGTTTAAAGCCACAGTTTATGCTCTTTCTAGTCTTTCTTATGATTTCCGGCTTGAATTGTGCATTTTAGTTTTATTCAGTTTTGTCTTACAACTGTTAAGCCATGAGGATAATCAGCCTGGGATGAATTAAATCAGAATTTAAGTGAATAGATTTAGCCCTACAACTAAACACTGTTTAAAATCCATATCAGCAGTTTTTATATTACAACCGTGTTTTAATGAAGTGAAAAGCTTAGAACTTTAATGGAAGGTTTGCGTGTTTTATTGTTTTATTTCCTGACTGCTTTTCTTCAGAGTTCTCAGTGAAGTCTGTACAGATGGTGCATCGTTTCTTCTGCCAACAGTTTTTAAAAGTGATCAAGTTTCCAGACCAAAAGTATGGACAGTTTCCCAGATATATTTTTAAATTAAAAAGTAAAAATAAATAATATGTCCCATGTCAAGAAAACTAGAGAAATTACATTTCCTGCAAAAATACAGTGTGAATGCTTATTGCCGAAGAGCTTGCTGAAAAACAGCTGAAATTAGCTAAAAACATGCTGAAATGTAGCTGACATGGAAGAACAAGTTAGAAGAAAAATGTAGAAAGAAAACACATTTGTTGAATTTGGTTTAAATAAGCAAAAATGAGCACAAAAATATAAAATTAGCTAAAAAAAAATGCTTAAATTATCAAGAAGTAGCTGAAATGGCAAAAAGAAGCTTAAATTACCAGGGGGATGTGGATAGAGCACAAATGTGTCCAATTAGGCTGAAATAAGTGGAAATTAGCACAAAAAAGTGGAAATTATCTGGAAAAAGAAAAACAAACAAACAAACAGCTGAACAGTAGCTAAAAAAAGCAGGGAAAACTTAAATGACCAGACAAAAGTAGAGAGAGAGAGCACAGTTTTGCACAGTTAGGTTGAAATAATTAGAAACTAACACAAAAAATGGAAATTATCTGAAAAAAGCTGAAATTATAGCACAAATCAGCTGAAATTAGCTAAGATTTCAGAAACGAGCTTAAATCACCAGAAGGAACTGGAGAGAGCATGTTGTTGCTGTGTTAGGCTGAAAAAGGTTAAAACAAATGCAAAAGATGTGGAATTAACTGAAAAATGCTAAAATTAGCAGGGCAGCCAAATATTAGCTGAAACAGCAAAAAGAAGCTTAAATGATCAGAAGGATGTGGAGGGAACACAAATGTGTCCAACTTGGTTGAAAGAAGCAGAAATTAGCACAAAAAGTGGAAATTATCTGAAAATAAATTTGCAAAAGACAACTGAATAGTAGCTAAAAATCAGAAACATTTACCAGACGAAGTGGAGAGAGAACAGTTTTGGCCAATTAGGCTGAAAGAAATAGAAACTAACACAAAAAGTGTTGAAAAGAGCTGAAATGAGCAAAAATCAGCTGAAATCAATTAAACAATTAAAAAGAAGCTTAAATCACCAGAAGGAAGTGGAGCGAGCACATTTTTTACTGAATTAGGCTGAAAAAGGTTGAAACAAATGCAAAAATGTGGAGTTAGCTGAAAATGCTAAAATTAGCATAAAACAGCTAAATAGTAGTAGCTGAAATATAAAAGCTGAAACTCACAGAAAAAACCTTGAAAGAAGCATAACAAGCTGAAACTGGCTGGAAAAAGTTAGAGGAAGCACAACAATGTTGTAGTTAACAGAATGAATCGGACAGCTGAAAAAAACAGCTGAAATGAGCTGAAAGCAGCTGAAAAAAAAGTTAAAATTTGCACAGTGAAGCTGAAAGAAGCTGAAGCAGAACAAAATGTGAAAGGAGCAGTAAAAGGTTGTGAACACATCTAAAGAACTGAAGGATGGAAAAGGAGCTTGATTCATTTTCTATGAGAAGAAAAAGGCTAAATGTTTAAAAAGCTAAAGTTGCACCAAATACCAAAAGTCAGCAGCGCAGGATTGTCCTGAAAGAGTTTTGATTCATGCTTTGTTGAAGTAGCTCGTAAAATGCGGGACGAGATAGATGCTAAAACAACAAAAAAGTATGGAACAGTGATAATATCTAAGAAATATAAACAGGATCACAACAGTGTGAACGCTTAATAAACGTTCACACAATAACTAAAACGGCTGTTGTGGCTAAAGTCCTGGAGTGACATTCCTGCAGTTTTATTTGAAGATGGGGGAACATCCTAAATGTCACTGCAGAAACATGTTTTTTTTAATAACGAACATAAAAGCCAGGAGTTGAAGTGTGTAGCAGCTTCAGATTCTCTGCAACATGTGAGTTTACTGAAAGGAAAGAAATGATCACCCTGAAGCCTGAACCACCTGAACAGAAGCTCTGGGCTAAATCTTTTATCTTTATCGACCACCCTCCTGCAAAAATAAACATAAAATCTACGTCTCTTCTCATCCTCCCACTGGCCTGGATCAAAATCTTTGACGTAAACCTCCACTGCAGTTTATTTATCGTCTTTGTGACACTCTTCGTTTCTTTTTCCATCTCATCAATCTGAGTTTTAAACATCTCCACCAGTGGTTCCAGTCCTGGGCGTGCACGGCACATGCAGACCCAGAACGTCGCTCCGAGGCGACAGAGGGTTTTCTTGATCAGCTGGAGCTGTAGTGGGCGGAGCTCGGTGGTGGTTGCGGTGTTCACGGGCTCTGTCCACAACACCGAGCTCCAGGAAAACAAACGGTCGTGCAAGATTTGAATTTAAAGATCTAAAACGACAGCGCCAGCTCAAACCAAAAACGAAAAACGTGATTCGTTTTGCTTCAAATAAGTTTTTTGCTCTTGCTTCTCAATTGGAAATGAATCCAAGCCGCCGTCATGCGGCACACTGGTTTTGTGTAGTGGTCATGAACGTCGTCATGTCTTTGGGATTTTAACAATTTACATGAACCGCTCTTTTTCCAGGGTGGAATGAATAAACGTGCACCCTCTGACTTTTAAAAAAAATAAAGCTTGTGTGCACAAGCTTTATTTTTATTGTGGATTTCATGCTAATTTGCTTACTTGGTCCCAAATACAGGTAGTCCTCGGGTTACGACGGTCTCGAGTTACGACGTTTCGTAGTTGCGACGGCATCTGCCTTATTCACGTTACGCGGTTACATTCGGTTTTACGTCGGTTTTATGTCGGTTTTACGTCGGTTTTACGATGTTAAACATTGTAAAGCGGCGGCGCAGTGGCGGAAGAATACAGTTACGCGGTGTAGCGGCGGAGGAATACATACTGTACGGAGGAGGACGGCGTCACTAGCATCCCAGTAGGCCATTAGCTCTTCATTAGCCCTTCATTATGGCTCCC
>JARVGQ010000828.1:3677828-3694629 GCA_031762355.1 Hypsolebias martinsi | reverse complement strand
GTGTTTTTTGATCATTATGTAGGGTACTGTGTTAGGATAGGCGAAGTGCTTGGTAACTGTACAGTACTGTACATGTATGTGTATATGTGTCAGCTCGTGTGGTGTCCGACTTACGTCAAAATCGGGTTACGAACAGTGCGTAGGAACGGATCTCGTTCGTAACTCGAGGACTACCTGTAGTTTCAAATTCAAGGATGTTTATCATGTTGTAATCAACTCATCTTGGGATTATTTAGAGACCTGGGGGCCTGGGCTTATACAGGGTATGTGTTTGTCAGTGTTTTTCCCTGATGCTGCACTGCGCCACTGCTGGTCCAGTCACCATGCCAGTCGATCAGGTTTCACTCTCCTTCTGTTTGCTTCTCTGACTGGCTTGGCAGAAACCAATAAACACTGCAGTCCTAGCCTTAAACCTCATTCTTTGTCCAAAAAAAAAAAAAAAAATCTCCAAAAGGAGGTGAGAGTGAAAGGATTCGTTATCTGCCCATATACACAAGGTAACATGTTAATTTTGTTCTTATTTATTTTTTCTTCTAAAAAATTCCATGCATACTTCAAAACAAGCACCGATAAGCACTCAGAGGCAGTTGCTGAATTATTCTCCACATCATGGCTTTTATTTTAGATGCCTTGATGTTCCATTAGTCTTTGCTGAGACCACAGAGTGACTTGGGGGTGGTCGTTTGGGGTTTGAGCCGGACCACCTTCCGCTGAATGTTTGAAAATATTCATATTTGGCCTGAACTTGTGCCCTGTTCCTCCTCTCACACCCCCACAGCTTTTGTTTCATGTGGTTTGTAATTATGGTGATGCACATGTGGACTGTATTGCTCTGCTCACAGCTTGACCCCAGTCAAACTCATATTTAAAATCAAACTTGGTTTAGTTGTGATTAAAATCCATCCATGCATTATCTTTATCCGCTTCTTCCTTTCCGGGTCACGGGGGGTCACTGGCGCCCATGTCCAACCATCGCTGTGCAAAGTAGAGAGTAAAATGAATGACGAAATATGTTAGCCCTGATGCCACCAATAACATAATTGTTACTGACTGAAACATGGTTTGTTTGGAAAAAATGTAAACCATCACCTGAAACAGCACAAAGGACAGTACCTGTGTTTATATTTCATTAAAAAAATAAATAAATAAAAGTGGATGCTCTGTTTTAACATCCAACAAACAAAAAACCTGCAATCCCCGGCTGGTTTGTGCAAAGCAGAAGTCAGCTGTTTTTTTACAATACAACTTAAAAAAAATGTGTTAAGCACCAGCGATAGTAACCAAACGCGTTTTTACACTTTGATAAAATCTTGCATTTTATTTTATTTTTCACATTTTTTTTTCTGTTTTACAACCCATTTCGAGACCTACGTCTGTGTTTGTTTATCTGATACTTGTTTTAGTTTCAAATGCTCAACAGATCATCATCAAATACATCTTTGATCTTTCCCGTTTGTAAAAGATCAAAGTGCTCCTCCTATTATTGATTACAGTTTGCAAAAAAGAACAAAGGACAGTCCATGTTTCATTTGATCTTTAAATATACATGAAACACACAAACGGATGTTTTGGCTCCAGCACATCAGTTTATCTTTCTAGAAAACCGCTCAGAACACAGTATGACAGTATTCCAGCGTCTGCAGCTGAACTGGGAAAGGTTCGTAATTTGTTCTTCGTGGATGTTTTTCCTTTAATGTGTCAAAATTCTCAGGGCTCAATTTTTCACCTCTGAGTGTAAAATACATGCACCTTTAAATCTGTTAAGTGGCGGAATGGTTGTCTTTTTTATCAGCCTGTCTCCACTGACAGTCCACCACCATGCCACCATGATAGCATATTTTCTTAAGACGTCAGTGTTTTGGGAACGCACAGCCAGGGACTTGTGAAAGTGCATGCACTCTGCCACTGCAGCAGTGTGATGTATGTGTGAGGATGCAAAGTCACAGCTACACACACCACTACTACACACAGTTAGTCTAAACAAAATGAAACCCTACAACACCAGTTTGACTAGTTGCACTCTGCCAGCTCCAACACAAAGAGCCTGTCATGTGGACAGCAGCGAGGAACGTATGGCTGCTTTATTTGACATCATGCAAACTATGTTTATCTTACTCCCATGCAGTTATGTCTGGCATTTGCTTAAGCTCTGCACAAACCCAACATCCAAGGCCCAACCATTAAGACAAAGAAAAAACAAACACTTTCTAGTAATTTGGTAATAGCTTTTGTTTGTATACAACGCATTTCATCAAATATTGCTTCCATCTTCTATTGAGCAAATAATATTCATTAATGATTTTCCTGGGGATTGTTTGAAGGCCACAGTAGCATAACCTCCACTATGTACTTCACTGAAAGTTGATCGGTTCATATCAATGTTTCCTCTTCCCCTCCACAACCCCATAAATCACTTTCTTGTAAACAGCTGTGACACACAGCTCGATGTGTTCTTCGATATGTATTTAGGAGACCACAAAGGCCTGAAATCTGAGCCTGCTCTTGTTTGGGAGACGAACTGTAGCGACTGTGTGTATTTTGGGTGCAGCCCTGCACCACAGAAATGCACAGTTTTAAGAAAATGCAGTACACACACAGCATTCAGCAAACTGGTCCTTATATATTTTTTACAATATAAGTTATTGTACATATCGTGCATGGTAATAACAATAGCAGAGTCAGTTCAGGTTGTGACTGCAGGAGCTGTGTGGCACCACTTGTAGCCTGGCTGGTTGCAGACGGTTACTTACTGGGACAGGCTGATGGTGTAAACAGAGTCTTGGAAGGACATGTTGCATGGGCCTGTGGACAAACCTACTCGGATGGCAGTTAACTAACATTTACCTCATAGCACAAATAACTTTGAGTTATTACTCCTCACAGTAAACACGTACTGTTCAGACACAACTGATGTTCAGATGTGGAAGTTTCTTTAATGTGACATAAAATGCAGTCATGCAAGTATCAGATAACTCTACGAATGCAACAGTACTTAATAATGAGTGTCGTCTGCAAAACTTGTGTGAACCAACCGCAGAGAGACCAGGTGGAGCCAATACTTTATGTACAGTACAACAATAATATAAGGGAAACATGAAGGAATGTTTCCAGTCTCCTCCAACGTGGCACTGACGGCTGTATGATTAAGATGAAAGCTCAAGGAAAAAAAACAACAACACTTTGTTAAAATGTTCTTAATTAAGGCAGCACGGTGGCTCAGTTGGAAGAGCTGTTGCCTCTTAGCGAGAAGCTGGTTCAAATCCCAGCCTGGGATCCTTTCTTGGTGCAGTTTGTATGTTCTCACCATACATGCGTGGGTTTTCTCCTGATACTCCAGTTTCCTCTCACAGACTAAAAACCTGCATGTTAGGCTGATTGTTAACTCTAAATTGTCCCTAGGTGTGAGTGCGAGAGTGACTGATTGTTTGTCTTGTTTTTCTCTGTGTCCCTGTAATGGACTGGAGACCTGTCCATGGTGTCCCCCGCCTCTCACACAACAACTGCTGGACATGGGCACCAGTGACCCTCTTGACCCAAAAACAAAGAGCAGGTAAAATATATTAGCTGGATGATCTTGTCATGTAAGGTGTAAATTTGGTGAAATTTGTCCAGTTGATGGCTTTTCTCCCTGCTCAAAGCTTTTTCCTTTAATCGATTTACACAAGATTTTGTTGTTTTTTCCATACACCACCTCGACAGGCAAAACAAATTTTGATCAAATTTCATAGATTTTGGACGTTTTATATCACATCTTTGGTTTTTTTTCAGTCAAAAATCATTCATCTTTAGAAATAACTGTTTGAGACAATAGAGTGTCTTTAGCAGATATAAGTTCTGTCTCAGAAACTCAGAAGCATTTTGAGTGGACACACAGATAGTAAGAATATGCATCATGTACACCCAACACCCTGCTCCACCCTGCACCCCCTGCATATATACAGTATATGTATATATGTACTGTATATGTATGCATATACAGTACAGGTAACCCCCGGTTTCTGGCGTAGTTCCGTTATAACGGCCCGGCCGGATACCGGAAATGCCGGTTACTGGGACCGGCTCGCAGGGCAGCCGAAAACGAAACTAAAACCAACATGGCGGCCGTCACGTCTTTTTAAACGCCTTATTTACAACCTAAAACAACGCCAGCATACATTTTGTACCTCTAAAATGTATTTTAGAGCAGTTAACTTGCTAACAAACACAAAAAAACTCAGAAAATAATGAAAATTTCTGAAAAATACTGCCGTTTCGGCCGATGACGTCACTGGGGAGGCGGACCGGAGACGCAAAACACCGGTTACCGGGAACGCCGGAAACCGGGGGTCACCTGTATAAACATGCGTCATGTTTGATCAAATGACAATTGAGCACATTTTTGGATTTCTGGCTTTTCCCCCTACATTTTGATACATAAGTCATCCTGATATAAGGAATGGTTCCAGAAATACTGCTTGATGTTTGTTATTAGACGACCGTCAGACGACTATGTCCTCCATGAGACTATGGGGGGAGTGGTGGTGCAGAGGA
The DNA here is from genome assembly GCA_031762355.1 of Hypsolebias martinsi. NCBI lineage: Eukaryota > Metazoa > Chordata > Actinopteri > Cyprinodontiformes > Rivulidae > Hypsolebias > Hypsolebias martinsi. The sequence continues at coordinate 3,690,099 of JARVGQ010000828.1, read as the reverse complement.
TTGGAAGGTTGTTGATCCAACTTCCTGGACCGACAACATCAAAATGTGGGTGGGAACGGTAAAGCACCCACACCTGCCTCCACCCTCATTTGCCCACTCTGGGCCATTGAGCAAGGCCTTTAACCCCCACCATCCTCTCCCCTGGGCGCCCTATAACGGCGCTCTGCTCCACACAGAGGGCTGTGGTAGCTCGGTGGTCTGTGGTTGCGTCAGGAAGGAAGGAGGGAGCAGCCGAAAGAAGAAGGAAAAAACGCCCATCAAAAGACGGATGCGTTATCGTGTAGCCGCTGTCTGTAGGTTCATAAATGCGTTAACTTTCTTTTGTCCAGATCACAACATCTGAGCCTCTCAAGATACTTTAATAAAGTGCTGTATAAAAGTTTGTTGGGTAATGTGTTGCATGTGGGCGCCTGTCGCTGAGTATTTAAAACGGTGATGACAGCAGTGGACAATCGTCAAGTTGAGAATAACGCAAAAGAAAATTGGATTTAAAAAATTGGAACAAAAACAGCTGGGTTGTACAGCGATGTAGAGTACTAGAGCAGTCGTCCTCCAGTGCAAGAGCTGGGAGTTCGAGTCCACCTGCAGTCACATGCCGAAGTGTCCCTGGGCAAGACACTGAACCCCTCATTGCCTCTGTGTGTCCCATCAGTTCTGATTAGTCTTTGTATAGATCAAGTAGATGTTGTATGAATGGATTGTTGTAAAGCACTTTGAGTATCTTGAGATAGAAAGGAGCTGTACAAGTACAGTCCATTTACCATGTACTCTTTTTCCTGAAGGTCAAGAGTAACCATGGAAAATTGGTGTTCCCCAATTTTTATTTTTTTTATTTTTGTGATTCTGAATGAGAATAAAATCCTGGATGTCCACCCCGGCATGTTTTGCATATTCTAATGAGGATTTCTTGACATAATATGAAATGGTAAATGTCAAATAATTTTTAGTCAGCTACGTTGCCAAGCTGATATAGAAAATCACTAATGTGCAGGTAAAGTAGCAAAAATGTATATTTTTGTTCAGAAAAGTGACATTCTTTACCATTAGACTTCAGACATTTCCTTCAGGGGACCCACATAAAGGTAATTATTCCTCATATTTTGACTAAACTTACAATTAATTTGTTTTTTTACCAATGCACCATAGCTGGCTTTCTGTCACTGCACTCATCTTGAGACCCTTGGTTTGACGTCGCAGGCCACAAAAGAACCTAAACTAATGGATCATCTGTAAGATTGCCTTCAATTTAACAGTGATTTTCCACCACATTTATCAAACTTTTGCCCTTTCACCAACGTGTACTGGAAGTTTGAAAATTTCACTTGTTTTGGACACTTCAGGTACTTTCAACTTGACCATTTTGGCCCACGTGTCAACGCTGGGACACCATTAAACTACAGTATGTAAAGCAAATAACTACTTAAGTTATTGCTGCTAAAACAGTTAAGTCATGAAGTAGTTTTTATATACTTGCTCATATAACATGGTGGAATTCTTGGTTTTTGTACACTTGACATTAAATTTGATTTTTTAATGCCTGGTAAAGCCCAAGTTTTTTTTTTTTTTTTTTTTTTATGTCCTGACTCATGAAACGCTACAATTGAAAGAGGAAGGACTTTTTTTGTTACCTGCGACTGTATATGTCAAGCCAACTAAACCTGCTGCAAACAAAGCACCCTGTTGAGCACTCTTCTTTTTGTCTAGTCTCACTTTTTCCTCACACTCACACACACACATGCAAACCTTTCCTGTGAGCATCTGGCTAACAGACAGGCCTATTAGCCCACATGGCCTTACAGTGCCAAAATAACAACTGCAGCATATGCCTGCGTAATAATTGCATTAATGTTGAACATGTCTCTCTGGGGGGTGGCTGTGTTTGTAGACTTGTGGGGGAAAAAATGGTATTTTTCTTGAAAGCATGAAATGAGAATTCAGTAAACGCTGGAATTAAAAGCAAGAGTACAGCACATGATCGCTAACTGCATGCTAATGGATGAGCTCGTTTTCAAAATGGTAGACCATTACCTGGAGCTCAACGCTTAACATCTCCATAATGGTGAGCCCTAAGTGTTTACAACTCACATTAGTAAGAACCATTACCCAGTTTGTGTAAGCAGAGCTGTAGTTTGTGACTCCGGTGGTTGGGTTCACTCTACTGTGCTGCCTGGCTCAACCGACAGTGTGCACACCCTTTGATGGAGGCTACAGTAAACTCCCTGCAGATGGTCCAGAGCACAGCGGTGCATTCAGTGTTTGATCAACCTAAAAGAACACGTGTCAGTCTTCCACTCCATTACATCCACTGGCTGCCCAAATCAAAGCGTTTGCCTACAAAGTGACTTTGAGGTTTGGGTCCTGCTATGTAAAAGGTCAGGCTTAAAGGATTTGACGTTCTGCCCATGTCCAACAAATCAGTAAGGTTGGATTTTAAACGAAAATAATAGTTGGTCTTTTTAGCAGGTATATCACTGTTGTTCAGATGTATACATACATTTTCTGCCATTTTTCTGTGGTTTGGTTGAGGTGGCATCAGGTCGAGATGGAAAACTCTGACACGCCTCTCCTCAGATTTTCCTGGATGTTTCCAGGCCAGAGGGGATTTCTCTCTCCAGCAAGGTTGCAAACCCTCTCTTGGAGAGACATGCCTAGAATGTACACCAGTCGCATACCTCATGATCATAGGTGAGGGTTGGATCGTATATGGGACCAGTAAATTGAGAGCTTTGCTTTTTGGGTATTGATTTCTCAGTTTTGTAATGTAACAATGCAGTGGACTATAAGGACGCTTTAAATGGAAGGTTTTTCAGAAACAAAATTCAAACAAGAGCATGAACTGCTGTAGCAAATCCTACACCAAACTGTGGTATTTTCTCTGCGAGGTAAAAAGTATTACTGTTAAAACAACTACTGTACTGTCTAAGCTTGATTTTATGGAAAATCGCTATAGAAGTACAGTCCATTTACCAGTCCATTAATCTCACAAATGGAATTGAAATGAAGCTGAAATGAAACCAACACTCTCATAGTCTTCTTCAAGTTTGGGTTTTGGTTCCTACCCTTCTATGTAAACAAATATTAACATTGATCTTGGTAAAATTCAAATGATGTATTTTTTTTCAGGCGCTGACTGTTGCATTGTGTAGTACTTGCCTGGCTGCTGTATGTTCAAGTATTCATTTTACTATTATGTTAAGGACAGCTGGGTTCTTTGATGCGTAAAAGTGAGGTCACGCAACACCATGGTTGTGTGTGGGACTTGAAGTCCCAGAGCTCTAGTGAGCAGAGTTTGGTTCCTACAATACGACGTGGCAGGATCCAAAAAATGGGATCGTGTTCCTTCAATTCTGTGAGAATATGAGGGACGTTACCTCTAAATCGTGCTCCGCATCTGTACAGAGTGTCCCATCTTTTTATTACAATTGTGGAACAAGGAATTAGATTTATTTTTGAGAAGCAGGAATCGTTTTAGCTTGAAGACTATTGAAGATTTTTCCGAGAACTTAAAATCCAAAGTACTGCATATACTTCATACGTTGTTCTTGTTGAACTTGTATTCTTCTCGTTGAAGTAGTGGCTGTCCTGAAACTTTACATGGACTTTCACAACTGTAAACCTGATCTATATTCAAGATAATAAAGTATCTTTGCACATTTATATAAAGTTTTGAAGTCAGATTTTTCTAGTGGTTTTTAACATGGTGGTATACGACAAAAATGGCTAAATCATCATCTGAACCTATTTCTTTAAGTGAAGAAACGTTTTGCCGCCCATCCAGAGGACTTTGTCAATCTGTGGCCTGCCAACCAGATCTGTCCCATAGGTAGCCTTCATTGCTGTGTTTCAAGCCAACCTCCTGTTGGAATCTCAGAAACAAGCTCTTAAAAACGTGCAAACAGAGCACGCCTAACCAAAATCAAAATTGCACTGACAATGGTGGTATACGTTTATTTTGTCTTGATGTTAATGTAAAGGATTGGGCATAAAAGTTATGGCCTTTCAAACCTACAATGTAAAAATAGTTTTCAAAATAGCGCAAACATGTTTTTTAGGTCAAGTCAACTTGCAACTGGCGGTGGAGCTGTCAATCATGGCAGAACTAATGGGCCCCAAACCTTCCACCAGCAGGTCTTTGCTGCCTGAAACGGTGAATTTCGCGAATCAGTGGATAAATGAATGCATTCTTACAAACGACAAAACCATTAACCTCTTGGTTTTGTGTTAAACTCTGTTACCGTGCAACAATGGGCAAGTAATGGATCTGACAAAGAGCTGCAAATATGATAGTTGATTTTGCTGGTCATGCTGACCCGTGAAGGGAATTCTACACTTGATTGGCGTGAGTTTTTATTCCAGGTAATATGGCAACATTTCCTAATGTAGCAGGCATAAACAAATATAATCCAATGTGACAACCCAACAAAAAAGACTAAAGAGTCAAGTGTCATCAATGTGGATGTTGTAGCTATTATTGCACAATAACTCGTATGTCTTTAAAGTGTTGCATTTGTGTACATTTTTGTTTTTCCGTTACCTGTAGTTAAAATGTGAAATGTTTTGCCTGTCTGAATACATAAGTAGTTTGTCTGTGTTAGTAAAATGTTTTGTGATCAGTCAGATTTTATTGAAACTAAGAAAGTAATCCTGGGATCTATACCTATACACCTGATTGCATTTTGGAGTCATCCAAATTCAAGATGGCCGCCACATATAATTTACATTGGCAAATTAAAAAAAAAAACTAGATTTGCTTCTAAATGTGTGCCCTTTAGCTACTGGTGTCAACAGGTTGTCTGTCAGTAAAATATATGATAAACCAGCACTAGTGTTCCCAGCAACTTTACAAATGGACTTAGGCATTTTCCAGACAGGGAACATTTGGATGAATTTGGGGAAAACATCAATAATCAGAGAAAACTCAGAATTTGAACACTGATCTGATGATAAAAATATTCTGAGATTTTGATGTGAACAATCGTCCCTTGCTATGTCACGGTTCACTTCTTGCGACTTCACTGTATCGCGGGGTTTTTACACCTTGTCTTTGTATTGTGTGTACTGTACCTGCTGTGCAGTGCTATGCATTCATCTCATCATCATCTTTATTGCCAGTTTGTTTTAAGAGCATGTGAACTGTTTATAATAAAGTAGAAAATGTTTAGAGGTGTGTGGGAAGAGTTAATAAAGCCTTACTACACTGCTACTTGGGGGATTTTCATCTAGGTCTCTGGAACGTAACCCCCACGATAGGTGAAGGATCACTGTACATGTATTAATGCTAGTTTTCTGGTATCATGGAGTCCATATTCTGCTTCTACAGTCTACAGAGTGCATGTATCCTTACAGACTGGCTATGGTGGCTTTTTAGCGTCTGCTGTTATACAATATAATTTTTATTAGGAATTATTGCTGTATCATGTTTTGTAGGCTGTAGTATACTGTCATCTCTGAATGGGACTCTGCCCGACACATACCATGCTAAATTCTGAGCGTTTCATGTGACTGAAACATCCCCTGGAATTTCAAGATTTATTCAGAGAAAAGTCAGGGAAAACACATTTTCATTGGTTAGTTAGTCAGATGAATTTATTCTATCCCCACAGATGTCGTGCCATATGCTCTGAATGCCATGCAATGTTTGTATAATGACCCCAAGTTGGCAGACTGACGACACACGGACTTAAATGCAAAAGGTAAGTGTTTTATTTACAGCGCTTGGAGGGGTTTTCTGGCTGTGAGAGGAAGCAGGGAACAAGGTGAGTATGATTATTTGAGATCTTGATTGAAGATAATTGTTTGTCCATATTCTTCTTCCTATTGTTTATTGGCAGGTCACATTGAAGAGGGGGGGAGGTATGAGGTCCTATGCAGGGGGAGATGAAGATCTGGAGAGGTGAGTAATGATGTACAGGGGTAAATGGTAAATGGTAAATGGAGCTTACTTAGGCGCTTTACAGCACCAGCCATACACCCATTCATACACCCATTCATACACCCATTCATACACACATTCATACACCGGTGGCGGTAGTCTGCCATGCAAGGCGCCAGCCAGTCCCACCGGGAGCAACTCGGGGATGAGTATCTTGCCCAGGGACACAACGACACATGGTGTGAGAACTCGGGATTCAAACCTCCAACCTTCCGATCGGGGGTCGGCTGCCACTTCCACTGTACCACGGCCGTCAAAGTCACTTACAGAAGGGGGCCAAAATTAAAACGTTTTCAAACTAAGGGCCAATTTCAGACTCTACATAAACTCAAATCAGATACCCAACATCTTTTCTTGGTTGCAGGTTCCTCAGCAAGAGTTTGATTGGTCTCATTTGATGTTCTCTGTTGTACTTTTGACATCATAATCAAAGATTAAGGAAAAAATTTGAGATAGAAATATTTTATGCTTAACATTTGATCTTGAGGGGCAAGATAAGATAATGGACTGTACTTATATAGCGCCTTTAACGAGATACTCAAAGTGCTTTACCCTACAAGCTGTGCCTCATTTACCCATTCATACAGAACTCTACTAGATCTCTACAAAGAATAATCAGAGCTTTATCATATTCATACACCAATGGGACACACATCAGAGAAAATGAGGGTTTCATTGTCTTACCCAGGGACACTTCAGCCTGTGAGTGCTGGTGGAATCAAAATCCAACTCTCACATTTTAGGACAAGTGCTCTAACCACTCAGCCACAGCCGGTGATGCCAATGAGGGACACATTTGGCCCCAGACTTTGAGTTTGACACATATGCTGTAGAGGGTGATTGTTTTGTGGTTTTTGGTGTTGAGTCCAGGCTGAGACTTGTTGTTTACGAGAATCAGGATGATCCGTGGGCGAGCTCATGGGGAGCGAGGAGGTGGTCAAGGAGACATGGAGGAGCAGGGCTAGGAGACATGGTAAACTATCAAAAGGTTAGTCAAAGTTTCTCGACAAATTCATTTTTGGTTGTCACTTAATTACCAAAGGCAATATAATGTTCCAGGGTAGGATGAATGTCTGGTAGGGGTTTAAGTAGAGCAGGTGAAGTCATCAGAATTTGAGTGCAAGCATGACTGGGTGGACGATTGGCATGATTGTCAGCTGTGAGGAAAGTAGTTAGGGCAAAGAAAACTAGGAGTCCTACACTGATCCATCATGGCTGATTTAATTTCAGGGACAGGGGATCCTGTATCAGCCATCAGCCTGTTGATGTAGAGTGTTGCTGGCTGTCCACTTACTTTGTGACCATGTGCTGGTTTCCAGAATAAAATTACACATTCCTTTGTTTGCCCCGTAACCTTGACCATGAAAATATAGTTGTCTAATTGATGTCTTTGTAGAGCTCCTTGTTTGGCAACTTATCTTGCCATTTCACATTGAGGACATGTCATGTTTTCATGAAATGTTGGGATGGATGGGTTTTAATTCACCTCTCAAGTCTATCACTGGGTGTACATTTACAAATGCTTAACTTTTGAATTAAACCCATGCCAAGGTGGCTAATCAACATTAGTAACACAAGAATGCTGTAAATGAATGAACTGTATTTAATGCTGATTTTTGTATATTGAGATAAACTTCAATTCAGCAGTCATTCTCAACGCATTGCATGATATTCCATGGCATTGCACAAATTTCCAATTTTTGACTGTATCGGCTATGACTGCCATTCTTCTCATTAAATAATCTTCGTTTAAGTCTTGCCTGGAAGACGATTTGGACTTTCCTTCATGTACCGATGAGCACTGGACCATACAAAATCACTGCCATGTGAGTAAATATACTGCATTAGAGGGCAATTTAACAACCTGTCCGTATGATAAACCATTTAGCAAGGTGAGGGAGGATAGCAGCAGGTAAAGCAAAGGAGCCAACCCCCGCCTGCTCTAAAAAAAAAAAAAATCCATTTAGCAGCTACATCACTTTGTGAAGTTTCAAATTGTTTTTGTGCCCCGCAGCCAAACATAATGAAGATTCAAGCTGTGCTGGAGAAATCAGCGAGGTGTGTTAAAATACTCACACAGACAAGGTACCGTATAACATATACATGTTTGCACGTACGAGATACCACATACGTTCTCCTAAACACCCGTGCATGCACATCTCTTTGCCTGCTGGACATTTATTAGGATGCAGAGTGAAGGGATAATGTGGTTTAAGCAATCACGGAGCTGGCAGACCAGTTCTCCTGCTGAATTAAAGATAAGTCCAAACACCTTGAGATCACATTATGAGCCCATGTGTGGATTTGTCCCAAAAGTAGCCAAACGTGTGCAGTTCTACAATTATAGGTTGCATGCGTGTGGTTCTGGTGCATTATAATTGTAGGTGTTCTTGCTGCTACAAACAAAACTTTGACGGAATTTTAGATTTTTTTTTTTTTTGCACAATCACTATGGACCTATCTTAAACCAACGAACACATTTATAGCATTCAAACTTTAGCTTGTTATCTATTTAAGAGACATTTCACATGTGGTTGCCACCTTTCAAGCTATAGGGTCTGAGATAACTCATCTTCTGCTCAAAGACTTAGCTCAGTGTTTGTAAAATTCAATACTCTATATGTAGGGTTTCCAGTTCTTTCCACAGGTTCCTGGTTCCAGAGGTGGTGCCAACAAGCAACAGCTTACAGTCATTCTATTAATTTCCACCAGGACTATAAAAGGCTGCAGATGTGCTTCCTTCCTTGCTGGAGCATTACTTACCTTCAGGTACTTGTGCTTTCGGCCTCCTTATTTAAACCTCTAGACCTAAATTTCTTCTTGCATTCTTATGGGACCTGGTTCCTGCACCTCCTGTCCTTGGCTTGAACTGACTGTCCTTGGACCTTGAGTACTCTACCTACCTGTAAGTCTCGAGTTCTCATTGTAGATGTTCCTCACCTGCTTCTCTGCCTTCCCAGTTGTATCCACGTCCCTACTGTATGCCTCTCTGTTGGACCATCTTGATCTGGAGTACTTCTCCCTCTCTACTCTCCCCACCACCAATGCCCTCTAAGCTAAAACTACTAACTGCAATATCTTCATAAATTTGATTAGCTGCTAGGGAACGCCTTAGGAACGAACTAGGAACAAATCAGGAGCTAATGAATAGTTCACCAGTATTTACTAGGGAACATGCTGCCAAGCCTTATTAAGGAACTACTGGTACCTTCTAAACGAAGAGGAACCAATCAAGAACTAATGGGTAGTTACCAAGGAAACCAAAGAGGAACAAATCAGGAGCTAATGGGTAGTTAACCAGTATTTACTGGGGAACACACAGCCAAGCCTTTTTAGGGGACTACTGGTTTGTTACTGGGCAGAACGGTGGCACAACTGGTAGAGCTGCTGCCTCTCAGCGAGCAGGTCCCTGGTTCAAATCCTGGTCTGGGGGCCGTTCTGGGTGGAGTTTGCATGTTCTCTCCGTGCATGCGTGGGTTTTCTCTGGGTACTCCGGTTTCCTCCCACAGAAAAAACATGCATTTTAGACTGATTGGTGACTCAAAATTGTCCCTAGGTGAGAGAGAGTGAGTGAATGGTTGTTTCTATGTGTCCCTGTGATGGACTTGCGACCAGTCCAGGGTGTATCCCGCCCCTCGCACAGTGATTGCTGGACATGGGCACCGGCGACCCCCTTGACCCAAAATGGAAGAAGCAGGTAAAAGATAATGGATGGATGGATGGTTTGTTACTACAGGAACAAACCAGTAGTTAATGGTCAGGTAGTGATTAAGTAATGATTGGTTACTCAGTAAGTGCTTGGTATGATGCCTCACTACATCGGTGAACAAAATAATAACCAGGCAATGATTTGGTATTCAGTAAGTGATAGTCAGACATAGTTAAGATGACACCAGTACAATATTATTTCATCAATAGGTTTACAAAAGCAAAAATCCAATAAAATCAGTAACCACTAGGAAACAGGTTTTTGACAATTACGAGTGGTGACCTCACTGGTGCAGCGTTTATTCAGAACCCACATGGAAAATTTCTATGGTAACAAACCAGTAGTTCCCTAATAAGACTTTGCGGTGTGTTCCCTAGTATGTACTGATTACCCATTAGCTCCTGATTCGTTCCTCAGACGTTCCCCAGTAGTTAACTAAATTTTGTGCACCTTATTGTAAAGTGTTACCGGTTCCTTTCAAAAATTGGGTTGGAAAGTCAAAATCCAGTCCAGAAGAACATTCATCTCAAAAACTACAAACATTCACTATTCATATCCCTCAGTGACAGAGGACATCAACGTACCACTTGTTATAGAAAGTGCTTTACATAAAAAACATTAAATTATACACTATTTTATAATTTACAGTAAAATTACTCTTTAAATAATAATAATAATAATAATAATAATAATAATAATAATAATAATAATAAGTAACAAAATAGATAATTTGTAAAAATTCTTTATAATAATTTGGTTGTAAATTTAGATTGCACCTCTTTTCTCACATCCTTTATGACTAAAACATTTACATTAAGATAAATATGTGTGTGTCGTTATGTTAAAGCCAACACAATGTTTTATTTGATGTGGTGTCCAATTATTTTTTTCTGGTTAATTCTTAGTAAAGGCCAATTTGAAGTAAAGAGGAAATATCAATGTCTAATAAACTGGTTACCATGGAAACGAGTTCCAAATGCTGTCTGAAGTTCAAAGCATATATCATTAGCATCCTTACTCCCCCATTAGATTTAATTAAACTGACCCTCCTAGATTTATAGACTTCTCTGAACTTGTTCAACCCTGAGTCATCTTTCTTCTAAACTACAGATCATTTTAGTTTATTCAGATCTGTAAAAGTTACCGGCTCAAACTGATATGCATGCACACAGTAAAGGGATAAAATTCTCTATAGAAGCAAAACATTCAAAGACTTAATTTATTTGAAATAAATTAAAGTTTATCCCAAGAAAAAAATAATTGTTGTAATTGATTTCAGTCTAATTGATACCCTGAGATAATTAGTTGCATTAAATAGAACCACTGTTGCGATAATGGTCATGTATTATCTACATTAAAGGGAAATTACAGACAAGGAGAAATGTGTTTATACACACCATAGGTGCAAGTTCAGTTCTTAAAACTCAATTTATTGTAGGAAATGTGTACTTATGGGGTGATCATTGGTGTACGATGGTGCATTTACACTCAGTTAAATGCTTACATAAAAAAAGACCTGAAGAACTGAGGACAATGTATCATACTATGAATAGCATGAGATCAAGTTAATGTGTTTAAAGATATGTAGAGAGGCTCAGAAGCAGTTTCACAGACAAGACAGAGCAGCAAAGCAAAGCAGAGAGGGAGAGGAGGGGAAAAAGTGTCCAACCTCAGTGAGACCAAGAGGTGAAGTGACATATCTCACGTATATAGGTATAAGGTGAAACATAGATAGACCAGTAAACCAAAACCTTGTTTTTTGGCTGAACTTGCTCTGGTTCATCACAAAAATCAAAGAATAGAATAGGGTAGATATTTATATTGTCATTGCACCTGAGTACAACAAAGGTTAGCTTCCCAGAGCGCAGTCATCATTACCTCAGAATCTCAAATTTTGTTCCATGTCTTATGACTATTTGTAAAAGTGACACTAAGATGAACTAATCCATCTGAAGCAGACTAGACTAAAGTGGAAGGGAAAATAAAAAGTTTTCCCATCAAGATTCCTGTTCTCAGGCCCAGATGAGCAAATTCTGTTTCCTGATGCTAATTAATTTAAATTTATTGCAAATTTGTTGAAAAAGCTCAAGAGGTCTTGAGCTTGCCTGAAAGACCACTAAACCCTTTGCTATTATTAAAAAAAAAAGTATTTCTACTAAAGTGCGTCAAAAAACAAAAAGGACTCACTGTGGGTTTATTATTATTATTATTATTATTATTATTATTATTATTATTATTATTATTATTATTATACCTTTATTCATACAGGTTAGTTCCCACTGAGCCTTGAAGACTCATTTACAAGAGAGACCTGTTACATACAATGCACAGGCAGATGAGAAAACGAGAACACAAGGATGGAGGAACCCCCCCAAAAAATCATGTCCCACATCATATCCTGGCCAGGAAACAGTGTAAAAGATGCAAAAAAAACAAACAAACAAACAAACAAACAAACAAAAAAACTTGCAACATAAAACAGCAACATGCAATGACATCATAAGACATTTATGCATAGAAGTCGTATGCATAGAGGTTGACAAAGGCGGTGCGTTATACCAGAAAATTCCAAAGTTCTGACAAGATGGTACAGTGTCTATCAGCATCATGGTTCTGATAAGGCCACAGAT
>JARVGQ010000828.1:3517832-3533269 GCA_031762355.1 Hypsolebias martinsi | reverse complement strand
TTGTTATAACTGTTGTTGTATTTGTTATAACTGCTGTTGTATTTGTTATAACTGCTGTTGTATTTGTTATAACTGCTGTTGTATTTGTTATAACTGTTGTTGTATTTGTTATAACTGCTGTTGTATTTGTTATAACTGCTGTTGTATTTGTTATAACTGCTCTTGTATTTGTTATAACTGCTGTTGTATTTGTTATAACTGTTGTTGTATTTGTTTTAACTGTATATAGTACTGAAAATCTTTGGACAGCAGCTGCCTGGAGTGCATGGGTTGTTCACAGAAAATCTCCACTGTGAGTCCTGGACTCAGAAACTTTTTGTTTCAGCGAGAACGAGGCTGTTGTCTGTAAATGAACCCATGTTTCAGGTCATATTAACGGGGACTCAGACTGGCTGCTCTGGAGGAACCGTGTCCGACTTTGGTGCTCCGTCCATGTGTAAAACACTGAGACACATTTCATAAATGGATTATCGGCTGATGTCTATATTTTTATGCCATGCCATCTACACATAATGCTTTTGAGATCGGCCGGTAAAGTGCGACCGATGTACGACTTAAAAGTTTTCTTAAATGACTGAGGTGGCCCAAGATTAATCAATGGTGGCCAAGGCCTCCATACAAGCCATACAAATCTAAATGTGGTGCATGTGAGCACTCTGAATGAAACAAAGACAAAAGTAGGTTTCATGCTGTGTTTCTTCTTCACCTTCGGCGTTCTTGAATTTCTCTCCCCTCTATCTTTATCTTTCGTTACTCTAGAGGGTGGCTGTCAATTGTACAATTAAGCAAGTTGGGGTCATGGAGTTAGTGACCCTTTGTCAGTCCAACTAAGTTTAATCTAGGAGGAATACTGGACCCTCCGGTGAAATCTCTGACCCCATGTTCCACATAGAGGATCTGCCGAGCGTTTTAAGTCCTGTCTATAAATAGGATTTACTTCGAGACAGACACTAGGAGACAGAAACAGATGGCTTCAGATAGCCTTAAGGTTTGGAACACTCGCTTGACACTGGAAAAAGCTGACGGCATTCTAGGGGAGAGAAGTGGAGAATACTGATGATTTAAGTCAAGGTGCCCTTGAGTTTGCACCTTAAGGCCCTGATGGGTCGAATTGTGAAGAAGTGAAGGGAGAAAAGTGCTCAGCAAAGCACTTCGCTGTGAAGTAAAGGCAAGAAAACCAGAGAGTGGATGGCATACGGAGCTGGAGATCAGCACATGTCCGCTTGGCGTCGTCAGACTTGTCGACTATCTCCCATCTTTTTGTTACGTTCATACCCATTTGAATCCCCGTCATCGTCCTCCCACTCATCTGCTTTATATTTCAGATGCAGCACTTCCTTGATAGGAATCCCATTGATTTCTCAGAACAATTAAGATCGTCTTCTTCCGACGGCGCCTCATCGGGAGTCCAAACATCACCGAGTCGTGGAACTCGCCTCTCTCTGCTGCAAGACGGAGCTGAGTGCGACACGATTATGAGCTGGCCTGTGTGACCTTCACACGTGCAATTTCTAATGCGCCCGTGCCGGATTTTTAGTCGCGCCCTCTCAGTTCATTTTTACCTCAAAAATCAAGACGCTTCCCAGGACGAATTTGCACTACCGTCCAAATTTCTAAATACTTCTTGAAAATGATTTGCATCATAGTTTAGTATTGAAATCTGCAGGAATGTAGCCTTTAGCTCGTCTCTGCGGCCCCTCAAAAAGAAACATCAAACAGAAATGCATGTTTCACAGAGTGACGGGGAGAACGTTGAAAACTTCTCTCTTTGTGTGCGAGACTAAAGTTAAAGGAAAACCCTCAGGCATGCAAATTCTGTGAAAACTGTGCAGCAATTTATTTATTTATTGTTTTCAGCATGAATCATTGGAACTTCAAGATTTATAATCGTCAGCATAATTTTTTGAAGCTGTTCAGGCGATAAAGCTCAAAAGATGAGAATACTTAGTAACAGCTTGGTAACTGAAGTAGAAGTGGAGCTTTAAATAAACTAGCCACTGTATTTTACATCAATACTTTTATACAATTTTTTTTGTTTTGTAAAGCTAAATCATATTTGTAACATATTTGATCCTGCAGCAAAAACTATTCAAAATGCAATGTTTTAAACTAAAACATTTACTAGGTTAGAAAGTGCTTGTCCTTTTGGAGGCGGGGTTGTGTAAAATCTGAGTTGTCAGTATTTTACCTGCAGCAGATGATAAAGGTTTTACAGTTCGGAGAATCTAGAGCAACCTAATTGTTACTGTTCTGAGCATAGTGCAACACAAAATGTTTGCAAACCTCACTTTTTATTTAAACTGTTTATTGCCATTTTTTCAACCCACGTTTCGGTTGCTAAGCTAACTGTGCATCGTCGCAGCTAAAACGTGTGCTGATCGATTGAGGCCATTGGTAGTGGTTCTAATGTTCTTACAACACTTCTTTCTTAGTATATTTTAGTTTATATGGATAGCAAGGTTCAAACTTTTCTTTATAGGATGAATATTACCAAAGAATTATTGCAATTGCTTAAGTTGCATTGCTACTTGTTTTGTTTACAAAAACTTTTTAAACCATTTAAAATGCAAATGCAAAGCAGAATAAAAACAATTACAGTTCAGTTCAGTTTATTTGTATAGTTCCTGTGGGGATTGTGGTCTGTTTCCTGGTGCTTAGCCCCATCTTGTGTTGTGTTTGTCTTGTGTCCTTCTTATCCTCTGTTTTCTATTGGGTTTGTGTTTTCCCAGTGTGTGTCTCCATCTAGTGGTTGTCTGTTCCTGCACTCCCTGGTTTCCTGGTTCATCTTTTCCCCTGATGTGTTCCACCTGTGTGTCCTCACAGGTGTTTTGTCTCATCAGTCACTGTATGTGTCTCTGTGTTAGTCCTTTGCTGCACCATCAGCCTTTTTGATTTCTTGATAATAAATACCTTTTTTTATTATTTAAGTCTGCTACTGTTGCCTGCACCATTGGGTTTAACTTCACCAGCCTCATCACGACAGCGCCAAATCACATCCAAGTTGTCTGAGGAACACAAACATTCACGTGCATTGAAAAGCCAATTAGTAAAGTTCTCTGTCAAAGGAAGGCAATGTAACGCGAAACAAACTAGAGAAATTTAATTTCCTGCAAAAATGCATTGTGCATGCTTATTGCTGAAGAACGTGCTGAGAAACAGCTAAAATTATTGAAAAATAACATGCTGAATTGTAGCCGAAATGGAATAGCAAGCCTTAGTTGGCATGAGAAAGCAGAAAGGGCACATTTTTGCTGAATTAGGTACAAGTAAACAGAAATTAGCGCAAAAATTAGCAAATTAACTAACAGCTGAAATTAGCAAAGAAAAGCTGAAAAGAAGCTGAAGAGGCAGAAAGAAGCTTAATTACCATAAGGAAGAGGAATGAACAGAAATTATCTATGAAAACGTGTAATTAGCAGAAAAGGCTAAAATTAGCATTAAAACAGATAGCTGAAATAGCAGAAAAAGCTGAAACTAGTCAATATACAGGATTGAAATGTCATTACTCTCAGAGCCCTGGTGCAACAATAACCATTAAACATTTAATCAGCATTAGCATAAAATGAAAAATAAAAGTATGATACTATCCTACATTGTAAGTATAGCAATATAAATTTAGAACGTAAAAGGAGTATATCTATAAGTATGAAGGGCCTGACATTGTCATTTGTAAGTGACAAAGCAACATATGAAGTGAATGTACATGTATGAAGTCATTGTTGATCTAAAGGTAAAGTGGCATATGCAATATAGTAAGGCTAGTTAAAAATAAATAGTAGTGCAAACTGAATGAGCACATGAGTGTATAAACCGTTTTTAATTATGCAGAGTTCAGTGTTTAAAAAAAAACAACCAAGCATAACCAGCTGAAAGTAACAGAAATTACCATGAAAAACTTGAATTTATCTGAAACAGATGAAATTAGCTACTTTGTAAAATTGCTAAAAAAGTTAGCTGAACAAGCTAAAATTAGCAGTAGAGAGAGCACAAATTTGCCCAATTAGGATGAAAGAAGCATAAATGAGCACAAAAAGTGGATTAAAAAATAGCTGAAAAAAAATAAAAATAAAAACAGTAGCGAAGCAGCTCAAATTTTAAGAAAGAAGCTTAATTTAGTAGAAGAACGTGAGATAAAAAAAATCCTGTTCAATTAGACTGAAAATAATTTAAATGGGTGGGAAAAAAATGGAATTAATTGAAAAAGCTGAAATTAGAATAAGCAGCTAAATAGTAGCTGAATTTTGTATTGTGTAAGATGTGTATTGTATTAGAGTTAGAAAAATTAGAGTTATTAATTTTGTTCTGTTACTGGAAGATTATTATTGTTCGAAATGATTGTTTGAAAAAAGGGGCAGATTTAATAAGATTTTTTTTCTTCTTTCTGCTACCTTTCATTTTTTTTTTAAATATTTTGTATGTTATTGTTTATGAGATTGTTTTGTATTGTACGTTAACATGAATAAATTTATAAAATAAAAAAATAAATAGCAGAAAAAGTTGATGCAGAAATAAGCTGAAAGGAGCATAACAAGCTGAACTTAGCAGAAAGAAGTTAGAAGAAACACAAAAATGCTGTAGTTAGTTAGCAGACTCGGAAAGGAGCACAAACAGATGAAATCAGCTGAAAGTGGCCAAAAGGAAATTTAAACACCCGCTTCGAACGTTATCAACCATTAAATGGCAGTTATTAATTATTATCATCCCCAGAAGTAGCGGTCAGACTGACCCTCCTGTACCTCCTACTAGGTTTAAAGGTACGTTGTTAGCGTTGGTACCGATGATAAGAGGCTTCGTTTTTAGCTACATCTTTAGGTTTACAGTGTTAGGTTTAGGCACAAGGGTAAGGGGGTTAAGTTTAAGGTTGGTCCTGTGGGTCAGGTGTCACATTACGTTTAGAAAAAGGGTTATATAAGCTGAAAAAAAAAACATAAAAAGACACTTCCTGGTTTACTCCGGCGACACGCTGCCTATTATCAGCAATGAAAGCGTTAATAACGTGCCTTTACACCTGCTAAGAGGTAGGTGGGGCAGTTTCACCAGTACATATTGGAATGATAACTACTAATAACAATTTCTGGAAGGCCCAGGCGACTCAACTGCATTACATGCACTGAAATTAAAATTGCAACACTACTTCAGCTGTTTGTGTGGCCTGTTAGTTTTATACAAGGCTCCACCTGGGACGATGGTTCAAGAGCTGTGCGTATCTTGTCAGATTTTCAATTTGGTACAAACGCCTCTGGTGATTTTACCTCACGTTAGACAACGGGACATCTGTTAAAAGTGCTGGCAGCATTTTAAGCATGGATTTGTGTTTCATTTCGAAATGTGCTCCGTGTTTTAGTGTGCAACTAGATACAGTATGTGAGCACCACAGATATTCAGATGGACAGCAGAGAAAGCTAAGGAAACCTTTGTTTCTAAATTCTAGTGATAACCCACACTGAGCAAGAAAAAGAAGGATATTAATTAAAAAATATATAATCACAAAGTCTGTTTCTTTTTAAATGGTGTCACATTTGTTGGTAAAATGCATATTTGACTTGAGCAGCATTGTTGACTATGCAATCTGTGCCCAGGGACGTCAGTAGCATGTGGAAGTTCCATACACAGCCACAACCACCTCAGGAACACAAGACCACAGCAGAGATGAACTACAGAACCAGTTCAAATACTGGAGGTAGTCCCTGGAACAACCCTCTTTGTGGAACAAGTGTTGTCATGGGGGGCACAGTTTGGTTTCAGAATATGAAGATATGAGTGATCCCTAGCGCTGACGATCAGACACCAACCAGGCGCTTGACTGTCAGCACGAATAAACTGTTTGCCATTGGTAGAGAAGATTAGTTATTATAGACACAACCCACATACTCACATCTGCGACTCAACCCACATAACATACGTATCACCATTTAAAGGAAATAGACTTTCCAACAGTATAAGATTGAATGCGAAGAAGCAGTTTTTCCCATAATGACACATAATCTAATGTCTTACTGTTGTCTGAAGATCTCATTTATGTTTATCTTCCAAGTTTCCATTGGATTACATGGAAACTGTGAACACATTGTGACATTAAAATATGAAAAGACTGTTTGGTGTACTGAACCATCCACGCAAAGCCTTGGATTAGTGAGTGAGATTAAGGCTACATCAGATTTGTCGTGTTGACAGTGTTGGAGAAAGCGATATGCAGTGTGAACTGTCTGTAAAGTGGTTTTCCGTGGTGTTTGTGATGGATGTCGCTGTGATCTTTGTGGTATCCACATAAAAAAATAAAAATAAAAAGCACATGCTAACTTTAAAAAGTAAAGCTAATAGAAATTACTTTTCAAACAAGTTCAATAAGATACAAAAGACCAACCAGGTTGACAGATTGTTAGGGTGGTGATTAATGTAATTTATTTAAAGGAGACTGAAGAAGAGCTATCAGGAACAGGCAGGCCAGTGGAACAGAATAAAGTTTTGAACTCCAGTCATGCCTTAACTGCAGTATCTGTCATTTCATGAACTGGAACCATTGTTGCTGAAAAACCCACTGGAACACACCGATCTATCATTGTACCTTTGTTGTCCATAGCATTCCAAGAGATGGAGATTTACTTTGACATCTGGCTCATACATACAAAACAGCACAAGTTAAAAATCCCATTAAACCTTTGAAAAGCTTTGCTAACCCAATTAAAACATTCAAAATACACAATACATTAAAGTACTGTATAAACAAGACGGTGAGATTGTCCATGAACACTTCCAGATAGTTTCCATAGTCCTGACAAAGATGTTACAGTATATCTCAGCTGGTCTGAAAAGGGTCCACAGATGTTCTTGGTTGGGTGGGGGTTGTAGGAGGGGATCATTGTGTTTTGTTTCCATATCATCCAAGGAGAAATTGAGCTAGCGTTCCAAGGCCAGAGCCAGATTCAGATTTCAACATTGTTTTGGGTCAGGCCAAGCGCTTTAATTTCTGCGTTTGCCTTTTAAAGTCTCACTAGTACATAGGTGACCCCAAACAGCCGAATTGTGATTACTTATGCCGAAGTCAGGGTTACAACTTCTCTAAGGTCTCTTCCTTCCAACCGTCTGTGAGCACTGCCACCAAGTTCCACAGTCCTTCTTGCCCAGCTCTGATACAGGTCCACAGTTAGTTTGCATACAGTCTGAGTGTTGCCAAGCCCGGCACATACATTCCAGCCAGCTTAAACAGCTGCTGACGTTCCCAAATTTGTCAACAACTCAGATGTCCACCATCTCCAAAAAGCAGAATCTAGTTATCATAAATCCAATAATGTTCCAGAGAAGACTCCTTCAACTCCTTCAAATTCCACTCCTTCAACCTTTCTTGTGAGAAAATTTGATCTATTGCGTTGAGAGACCAGCTGAACAAATTCATAGTTTACAATCAGAAGTTTTGCAAAAAGGAGCTGTGAAAAAGGTTCACAAAAACAACGAGCAGAAGCAGGAGAGTGAAAGAGAGCGTCTGTCTTCATCGAGACTGAGCGAGTAAAAACAATTGTTGACGACCAATGATTTTACTACCTTGTTTGACCACCCAGGACAACTTGTTCCTGTCTCTGGCTAGGAGGTTCCCATACCATGAGACAACGTTAAAGGAGACACTTTCAACAGTAACCTGTACACCAATTGCAAAATATTTTTGCTAGCATTAAAGCTCCTTAGCTTACATAGAAAGTGGAGAAGCTGTAAGTAAGTGCTATGTGTTGTCCTCATTGTGTGTTCCCATACACTGGCAAAACTTGTTCTCTGTATTTAACCCATCACACCTGGGATACACCCAGGTAGAGCAGTGGACAGCTATGTAAGCATCCGAGAAGCAATTCGGGATTAGGTGTCTTGCTCAGAGACGCCAAGACGTGGAAATGGCTGGGGATCGAACCAGGGATTTTCTGGCTTTTATAGTTTTATTTTATTTTTTGTAAAAAAAACAGTCAATTTTGGACTGACTGTATTTATAAAAAAAGCCATACAGCGTCTCCAGCTTCTATACACATACCATTGTAACATTAGCTGACTCACGAAAGTTATTTAAGGTGGGGCAGTGACTGCAGGTGCAGGTTACTTTCGTGAAGGTGCTTCATCAGTTGGCATCTGTGTAGAGACTGGATAGAGCTGACACTGACATCAGTGTTGGTGAGAAATAAAAAGACAATAACACTTTAATGTTAACTGACTTGTATTTAAATAACGGTTAAGAACTTAGTGTGTCACTGACTTGAAGCAGGGGGGTGGGGGGTGGTGTTTGTCTACCAGTTAAGAGGACAGGAGGATTGCCAAAGGACCCCCTCAGAGACTGGCTTGTTTCTGATGGCGTGGCAGCCAACTTTACCATTGTTCCTAAAGCAAAAACTTGCTTCTAGTCCAAGCAGAGCTTTAAAAAGGCTTGAGTGTAGGAGTGATGTCGGCAAGCCCAGGAACAGCAGAGGACAAAAAGGCAACTGATGTATTCGTCATACGTGAGGTCTGGGAACAGTGCTTGTGATTATTCTCAACAGATGCTTACAACTGTGAACAATCCACCAGGTTGAAACTCATGGAACCAAACAAGTTGTCCTTGACGTGGAAAATAATTTGGACTTTTCACCTAACTTTGTCTGGCATGTTCTGTCAGATTGGGTTATTTTTCAGTCTGCTCTTGGCATCTTCAGAGTCATGATGTTCAGAATGCACAATGGTTCTTAGTGGATAAATAGAGATCCGAGACACAAGAAGTTCAAATGCGAGGTACAACGTTGCTGATATATTCAATTCAATTCAAAAATACTTTATTAATCTCAAAGGGAAATTAAGTGTTGTCATAGCTCATCATCCTGGTTACAATAAAGAGTTGTAAGACGCTCCTCAGAACCACGGACAGACAGCTGAAGGTGCCGGGGGATGATCCTGGTCCTCCCGTTGTCACGAGCCAGGTTTCCCAGGAGCTCGGCGGTCAGGTACTCACACACTGCAACCAGGTTGACGGGAATTCATCCATGGCGCCTCCTTTTCAACTCATTTGGGATTTGGGGCTGTAATTGAGCTTTTGAGATGTTAATCTGCTGCTCCTGGTTGTTAAAAAAAAACACCTTGTTGCCATGGTTACGCATCATAACATACACCCAAAAGTAAAAAAGTTTCACTTTTCATCACATCATCAAAAATGAATGTCCACAAATGAAGAATAAAGTGAGACAGGCGTAGCGAAAACTGTAATAACAGCTTCATTGTTGTTTTAGTTTCTAGTGTTTGAAATTTAACGCTGCTTGATTTTTAATTTTTTTTCCTCAGGAATGAGAAAACCAGTTCAACACGGTTTGGTTCAACATGAATGAACCAAAGACAAATTTTAAAAATCTTCACTTAAAGATTTTTTGTAATATTTTTCACCAAAACTGGGTGTACTTTGTAAATGTGGGAGAAAATGCACCTGAATTTGTTTGTTCTTAATAATATCCAGTCAAATGAGCATGGCTGAAGTTTTAAGAATAAGCACTGTAGACCTCTAACACTTACTACCATGCATACAAACGAAGCACACAAGCTTTTTAAACTCAATGTAATGTTTTATTTGTTTTAGTTTCATATTGATCTCAGTTCGAAAGTTTATAAATTGGAATGTGCAACCTTAATAGAGAAAAACAGGCTCCTCGCTACCAGCATTGGAGTTTTTTTTCTATTTAATTCATGATTTAAAGAAAGGAAAACATGCAGTGTCTGCATCAGATAGCAAATATAGATTTCATTTTGTTCATGACTTCTTTCCTTTCCCATCCCATTCATCAGTGTGGCATTATACAATGGCCAGCACATAATGGGGAATAAATTAAAAGATACATATACATATGGTAGATGCGAGCCATTTGTTTAGCATGTGACTTAGTGATCGGGTAAGTGGAACCAGTGTAGAAATCAATACGCCAATTTGTCTAAAATTAGAGACCCTGAATGCTAATGAAAAAGTTTGCTGGCATGGATTTTTAATTATTTTAAATTATCTACATTTTCTTCCATGTTTGTGTTTGAGATTCCTTTGACGCATGATGATTTTTTTTTTTCAAAGAAACGGCACAACCAGGGTTTCATTTACGATGTGAACTGGGGTATTCTTTTCCACGACTTCTTAGACAGCGTTGACAAAGATTCAACACTTTGTCTGAAAACATAACTCTGACATCTTCTAGGCTGTGATTTATGGGCTTAACTATTGGAATATGATTGACAATCAGAGGAAACATTGAGTAATTTGTCAACTTCTTTTTTTTTCCTGGTTGTTTTTGCTCATTTTCTACATGACACTATAATTACAAAGCACAAAAAGCCTGGTGAGTAAGGGTGCAGAAGAAGAGTGAATAAGATGTTCAGCCCTTTTCCATGATTGCAATCATGGCAGTGAATGAAAGAATACACTCTCACCTTGTTGATTATCAGTACCTTTCTTTTCATGTTACAGGTCATGTCAAACTGTATTGATGTATTTCTCTATATTCTATAATAGATGGGTCTGCTATACGATCAACAAAAAATACAAGAAAGACCCAAACTGACCTTTTGATTGTGAGATTTTCAGCATCCTATAAAGCTTTGAAGCTAATACATTTTTAGTAAACATGTAGCAGCATGACAAGAGAAAAAAAAAACATTTATTCTGAAACTACACAGCCAAATGTTCAGAATGTGTTTAAATGTTGACCTTGACCATAGTCAGGACATTAACATGGTTCACAAACACTTTAAGAATCAGATTTAAGATGGATGATAATCCAACAGGGCATCACCATGGAGCAGTTGGTAGAGCTGGCGCCTCTCAGCGAGAAGGTTGCCGGTTCAAATTCAAGCTGGGGACCTTTCTGTATGGCATGTTCTCGCCGTGATGCATGAATTTTCTCCGGGTACTCCAGTTTCCTCCCACAGATCAAAAACATGCATGTTAGGCTGATTGGTGACCCTAAATTGTCCCTATGTGTAAGTGAGACAGCAGTGTTTCCCCTAGGTTGCTTGTCTTGGCAAGGCACTCATCTCTTCAGTGGTTGTTGATGGGGTGGACTCGTCTGTGTTGTGCCAACAGTTGTCAACCAGGGTAGGTGTGTGTGTGTGAAGGAAACAGCTCAGCGTGAGGGAAATGAGAGTGTAACCTCTGTACCATCTTAGTTTCCATGTCTGTATTGCGCATGGCTAGCTTAGCGCTATGTCAGTGCTGGCAGTTGTCAATGGGGAGGACAGTTCGGTAGGCAGGGCGTTAGGTTCTGTTGACAGGGTGGAGTGCCCTTCTTTTGTAATGGAAGTGGAAACACTGGAGAGTGAATGGTTGTTTGTCTCTATGTCCCTGTGATAGAGTGGAGACTTGTCCAGGGTGTCCCCCGCCTCTCGCACAGTGATGGCTGGATATGGGCACCAGTGACCCCTGCGACCTGAAAAGGAAGTAGTGAGTAAAGACAATGGATGGATGGATGGATGGATGGATGGCCCAACAATGATCTCCATCTCTTACTGCCCATCTGTAGTCTGGTTGCTGAGCCAACAGGTCCAAAAGAGAAACAGACCTCCTTCTCCTTAGTGACACTCTGCAGCTCCTCCTGGGAGATCCTGGCTTCCCAGGCTAGAGAAGATGCACAGCCCCTCTAGTGAGCTCTGGGTCTGCCCAGGGGTCTCTACAAGTGGGACCTTCCCAGAAATCCTCCAAATGGAGGCACCCTAATCAGGTGCCCGAACCACCTCAACAAGTTCTAATGGAAAGGCTCTAATTTGAGCTTTCACCAGATGGCGGAGCTCCTCAACATATCTCTAAGCCTGAACCCAGCCACTCAATACAGGATGCTCATTTCAGCTGCTTGTCTCCAGGATCTCAGATCATGATGTTATGGTCCAGACATCATGACCACAGGTGAAAGTTACAAAGTACACAGACAAGTAAATTGAGAGCTTTGCCATTTTGACTCAAATCTTTCTTAAACACGACTGACGGAAGCAATACCATCATTACTGAGGATGAGGTTCCAATCCATCTCCTGCTCCATCCTACCATCATTCAAGAACAAGACATGCAGATGATAAAACTCTGTGATTTCATTTACAGGTGCGGTAGTTCAGAGCCAGAAGGAAAAAGGGACAAGGTGAGTATCTTTGTACTTCCTTCAATTTTACAGCAATGGTTGCGTCTTAGAAAGTAATCCTTTCTTACTGATATTGTATCTTGTAGATGGAGCCAGAAATGAGGCAGAGATGAGGTCCTAGATTTTTGTAGGTGAGATGAGGATACAGAGAAGGTGAGTATCAGAGGAGAGGAGCAGGTTGTAAATGGCAGAACATTGATGGTTCAAGTAGTTGTTTGATTGTTTGAAGGAGCAAGGGGGTCGGGAGACTCGAAGATGCAGGACTTGGAAGTCACTGAAAAAAAAAATCACAAAAGTTTACTGTTTGAAAACAACTTTTTTTTATTGTTTGGGCACAGATTCAGTCAGCGGTCCATTAATTACCAGTAGGTAAGATATTGTCTGAGCACTGGGAGAACCTCTGGCAGGAGCTTATGTACTCAGCAGAGCAGCTCTTCTCAATCTGGAGCAGGTGTGGAGTAGTGACTGAATTATGATGAGTTGCAGTTGTAGAGAAGAGTGAGTGTTGCTGGAAACCTAGGAATCCTACAGTTGACTAAGTTGTCTAAGCTAACTTTGGTTGAAACCCTTCCTTGTTTGGTGCACATCCTGACGTAACACAAAACTCATACAATACATTCAATGGTTTTTGAAATTTCAGTCTCAGGGTAGCTCATTGACTTGTGGCAGTTTAAGACTAGATGGTGACTCAAAACTGCAAGAGATTAAACAAATTATTAGTTGCAGTCTTGTTGACTTTTGTGTATTTGAAAATAAGTCACAAGCTAGTCTTGCAGCTGCATTTTTTGTGGCTAATTATTGGAAAACCATGTGCGGCTTCCAGAAGTGTGATCCAGGACATGCACATTATTTTGTGCACATTTCTAACCACAGTCGGCATCTTTGGCAACACTGCAAGTCTTATTACTGTTTTTCCATGTTTTCACTGTTCAGATTCAAAATGTTTACTGGTCATTCACATTGTATTTTAAATATCACCATCGACTAACAGTACCATGCTGCTAACAGAACCATGCTGCTAATAGAACCATGCTGCTAATAGAACCATGCTGCTAACAATACCATGGTGCTAACAGAACCACAACGCTAACAATACTATGGTGTTAACAGTACCATGCTGCTAATAAGACCATACTGCTAACAATACCATGCTGCTAACAGAACCACACCGCTAACAATACTATGGTGTACCATGGTGTTAACAGAACCATGCTGCTAACAGTACCACACTGCTAACAATACCATGGTGCTAACAGAACCACAACGCTAACAATACCATGGTGCTAACAGAACCATGCTGCTAACAGTACCACACTGCTAACAATACCATGGTGCTACCAGAACCACAATGCTAACAATACTATGGTGTTAACAATACCATGCTGCTAACAGAACCACACCGCTAACAATACCATACTGCTAACAGTACCATGCTGCTAACAGTACCACACTGCTAACAGTACCATGGTGCTAACAGAACCACACCACTAACAATACCATGCTGCTAACAGTACCATGCTGCTAACAGTACCACACTGCTAACAATACCATGCTGCTAACAGAACCCCGCTGCTAACAGTACCACACTGCTAACAGTACCACACTGCTAACAATACCATGCTGCTAACAGAACCATACCGCTAACAATACTATGGTGTTAACAGTACCATGCTGCTAATGGGACCATGTTGCTAAGGGAACTTTACTGCCTACAGAACCACTTTGCTAATATGACCATTCTGCAGTAAATGCATTTCTTTTTCACTTTTGGCGCCTTGTTTTTGTATTTTTGTTGCGTGCTTTGGCATTTCTTGTTTCTCTTAATTTTTTTTTTTTTTTTTTTTTTGGTGAGTTGAGACTGTTCTGCTCGTCCTGAGCATGTCATTGCATTGTTGACCTTGTGTTGATCTGCATATGACGATAAGCCTAAACCTTATCCAACACCAGGGTGAACTCTTTATGGCCGTGAAGTTGTTACGACTCGGGGAACCCAGAGTTGTACAAGACAAGACTCTGGGAATACAAAAGGTAACAGTGTTTATTATTTACACTGAGAAACTGTACAGTTGTTCCTCTGGAGCTCCTGGGGAGGAAGGAGATGATCAGACGTATTTGGCAGAGTGGATTGGGTGAGATTAAAAATTTGCTGAGTGTCTTTTCTTATAGGTTGGATGAGGTGCGAGGGCATGGATCCAGATCCAAGGGAAGAGCTCCAGGGATGAGAAGCCAGCGTTATCGGGCAGGACCGAGGAGGCAGGCAACTGGTGGAAGGTAACGCACAAGGAGAATTAAGACAGCACCAAGAGGAACCAGGACTGGACTGGGAAAGACCAAGGCAGGACCAAAGAGAACCAGGACTGAACCAGGACCAATGAGACTAGATAACTAGAGACAAGAGAGATCAGGTAAGTAAATTTACCAGCAGTAAATATACAGGCCGGAGGTACAAATACCACTGAAGGCTAATGCTCCAGCAAAGAGTAGCACTGGACTGCAGCCTTATGTAGTGCAGGTCCTCATAAGGGGGATGGCCGACAACTGGTGGCAATTAGCAGCAATCTTGGAACGAGGAGCTAAAGTCAGTGGTACCCTTACAGAAGTAACATCCTTCGCCTATAAAGTACAAATCCCAAACACATCGTGTTATAGGAAAATACTCATAATGTGTTTTTAATAATGTGGACAACATGGCACAGGGGGATAAAATATATAACCCACAGGGCTCCAGGTACACAAACAGCATTTAATAGTTGAGTAAATTCAATTCATTATTGATTTGGTCTTTCCGTGCAATTTAATGATATCAAGAAAAAAAAAAACCTATTTAATATTGTCAGAACTCTGCTCCACAACCATCCGGCGTAGCCTGAGATTCTGTCCAATATTCTCTTTCTGCGGCTCTCCTCATTTCCAAACGATGTTTGCAGGTGGGATTTGATTTACTTCGACTGGCAACAGAAAGACGCTGAAGAGAAAGACGGTTATGCCTTATTGCACTTTTCTATTTTCAAACAGCTCTCCCAGCTGTTATTGCCTTCTTGAGGCCATTTTTCTTTTCTTTTTGCTTTTGTGTTGTTGTTTTGTGTGTGTGTCTGTTGGCTAAGAGTATTACCTAAAAAAGTTTCTAATGGTAGTTGTTACAAGATTCTTGGATATCTCTATGCACCATAGAAAGCGTGAACCAGATGATGGATAGAAGACTTAAAAGGGGAGTGGTGGCGCAGTGGTTAGACGGTGGGCTTGTGATCGGAAAATCGCCGGTTCAAACTCCGGTACCGACAACATCAAAAAATGTGGGTGGAAAAAGGTGAAACACCCACACCTGCCTCC
>JARVGQ010000828.1:3495506-3507715 GCA_031762355.1 Hypsolebias martinsi | reverse complement strand
GAGGTACAAAATGTATGCTGGCAGTGTTTTAGGCTGTAAATAAGGCGTTTAAAAAGACGTGACGGCCGCCATGTTGGTTTTAGTTTCGTTTTCGCCGCACCGGGAGCCGGTTCCGGTAACCGGCTTTTTCGGTTTCCGGCCGGGCCGGTGTAACGGAACTAAGCCGGAAACCGGGGGTTACCTGTATACCTATACAATGTTGTTTTTGATCAACTGCTGTAGTAACCTTTTCAATTAACTCCATAAGAGCCAAATATGTTGAATTATTTGATTTAAAACCATACTGACTGTTACTTAAAATATTATATTTATCAAGAAATTTATCTAATCTGGTCACAAACAATCTTTCCAGAATTTTTGAAAACTGTGGCAACAAAGATATAAGTCTATAGTTACTAAATACACATCAGTCCATTTCCATCTGGTTCCAAATATCACTAATTTAAAAAAAAGAAGTAACTTTAAAATTAGTTGGCAAAACCCTGCATTTAATCTGAAATAAACATCTTGGACAAATGCAACTTAAACATTTGGATCGCGATTGGCCAAAACATTTTTGGTAAGTTGTCTTTCCAGAACTAGACTGAACCTTAAAGACAGAACATCAAACTTATAGCATGTTGGGTCATATTTTAAGCTAACAAATATGCTGCACAATAGCCACTTTACAGAAATTATGTTATATTCCTAGTGGGTACTTGGGGAATGTATTTTTATCAGGCATGCTAACTATGCTATAACAAGGAAAAGCCTGGAAATGTCTTGTATCATGAAGAAAATGTGTCTATCTAATAGATGTGACCCTTTGATTGATTTAAATAACTTGGTTTGGGTCTTTAGAAACAAAATGATGCCCAGCCCTGCACTAGAGTGATTCTTTTTCCAGTTATAATTGATATATTGTAGCTTTTTCCTAAGCCTTATTTCTATCCCCCATGTTAAGGTGACCTTGCATTCCTATGCTTGTACCTTTTCCTACTGGGTATTTTATATTTGTGGATTCCTGATATGGGCATTTTCACTTTTAAACCAAGTTTATTCCAATGCTTTCCCTACCTTGTTTCCTTCCTTTATGAAATACCTGCTCGGACCAATTAGAACACACAAAAGCCGTTAACCCGACAAAACCCCAGTTAAAATTACTAGTGTGGGTCAACCATAAAGTTTCACTTTGTCCCTCATAAATCCCTTCATGTGTTCCACGTAAATCCTTCAGAGAATGCTTTTCCCTTCTTGGAGTCTGAACACCCTTTAAATGAATCTCCCTCACAATGGCCCACCAGGGGCATTTTATTGCTTCTGAAAAAGTCTAATGAAATCAAGCTCCTTGTTTTGGTCCACACCAACTAATATTGCTTCATTCATCATGCTGTACCTTTTTTGTAGTGATCATTTTAAAAGCTTCCAGCTCTTGAATCCCATTCAGATGGAGAGGGGGACCAGCTGGGTTACTGCCACTGTTCAGTGTTGTATGAATGCATGGGTTCAGTAATGGATACTTGGCAACAGTGGTTCTGGACAGAAAAAAGCATTCCAACAAGCACCGGTAGCTCTTTCCCAGTCATCTGCAGGGACCAAACAAGTGTTCTCATACTCAACAGACCTTTGCCTTTTTCCAAAGTGTTTTTCTTAAACGTGAGGTGTCATATCACGATCTCCGGGGAATACAATTTGTAAGAATTTGGTACACGATGGAAACATAGTAAGAGAACTCTCGTGACTTTGACACATCTGTTTCTGTCACTTGCTGTTTTCTGTACTTTCCTCCCAGTCACCCTGGTATAAACAAGAGATGTTTCAGTCACTTTAAGAACTTCCCTTTTGTCCTGTGTTCCAGTGTGTGGTTTTATTACAGATGTTGTCTTGGCGTGTCAGTAAAAGCTGACATTCAACACGTTGCATAAGAGAAACCGTGGCTGAAGCTATTGTTCCTATTTCAGTAAGTCATTTGTGCTCCAACACCTTTAGTAGACCCTTTACTTTTTGACATATAGCTTTCCATGTCAACGGCCCACACATCAACCATTGTCTTTTGTACCAACTTTATAGGACAAATAGTAATACTGACAGCAGGAAGACTGTTTTTCTCGGAGCTGTAAGTTTGTCTTATGTAGCCTCATTCCAAGTTATTAAAGACAAAACCACAAGTACAAACTAAGGTTATCCCTGGAAAATATTTCAGCTTCTCTAGTGGTAATGCAAGCTGGAACGGCCCCTTTCTGTATACCTTTAAAGATGGGTGGAAAATATTACCAAGCTGAGCAAAAAGATAACCAGATGGGATAGTACCCAGAATCTAAGAGGTATAATTATAACAGTCAAGTAAACTGGAAACTAATTAGAGCAAAATGGTAATAGCTGGTGGCAAAGTTCAAGTTAAAATCAACCACATACTGTACATTTTTACTTGTTTTTTTACTTGCCAACTTTTTATTTTATTAAACCATTCATATTTTTATACGGAAAGTGTTACATATTTATAGTTAAACCAGCATTCCTTGAAGGGATGTGTACTGCTCACTGCCCATACCAAATATAGCAAAAGATCAAAATGATCTGTTAGCGCTTGGAGTTTCAGTTGAAAATGACACTCAGCTAGCAAAAATTAGCTCAACATTCCTAAAAAAAAAGAGTTATAGTTGTTTTTGTCTGTGCTAAAGTCCATTCATTGTTTGCGGCCATCTTGAATCAGGTAGGCCCCAAAATTAATGAGTCGTAGATGTATGTTCAATAAATACTTTGACTTTTAACAAAATGTCCCCAGCGGTTCATGAGCTGTTTTGTGGGAATAACATGATTTCCCGCCTTTTATGACAGCCAGCATTAAAAATACACAGCTGGCTTGAGAAGGTTCGGTGGCCCCGAGGTGAAAACGAACAACATTTGAAAAAAAAAACAGAATTAAATTTCAAAAAATATAACGAAACCAAGAAAAGCACAACAACATTTAAAAAATAAAATAAAATAAATAAAAACAGAATTACATTTGAAATAAACGGAATTATATTAAGCCAAAGTGGAAGTGGCCAAAGCAGAAGTGGCAAAAGCGGAAGTGGCCGGAATCACATTTGAAAAACAGAATTGCATTTGAAATAACGGAATTACATTAAGTAAAACCGGAAGTGGTGGTTTTTCCTTTTTTTTTTTTTCAAATGTAATTCTGCTTTTTCAAATGTGATTCCTGCCCTTCTGCTTCAACCACTTCCATTTTGGCTTAATGTAATTGTGTTTTTTTTCAAATGTTGTTTTTTTGTTGCATTTATTTATTTATTTTATTCAGTTTTTTTCAAATGTGACTCTGGCCACTTCTGTTTCGGCTTAATGTAATTCCTTTTTTTTTTCTTTCAAATGTTGTGTTATTTATTTATTTATTTATTTATTTAATTTTATTCAGTTTTTTCAAATATGATTCTGGCCACTTCCGCTTAGGCCACTTCAACCACTTCCGCTTTGGCTTAATGTAATTAGGTTTTTTTTCAAATGTTGAAGTGTTTTTGTTATTTTTTGTTGCGTTTATTTATTTATTTATTTTATTTTATTCAGTTTTTTAAAATCTGATTCTGGCCACTTCCACTTCGGCCACTTCCGCTTTGGCTTAATGTAATTCCTATTTTTTTTTTTCTTCTTTCAAATGTGTTTTTGTTGTTTTTTTGTTGCGTGTTTTTTATTTTTTTACTTATGCAATTCTGTTTTTTCAAATGATGTCATTTACACGTCAGGGCCACCATAAAAATATTTTTTAATAAGTAGGCAGATAAACAGCATAATTTTGCTTTTTTGTGAAAACTGAACTGTTCCAAACTGGAACTAAATTCTCTTTCTTATATTCTATTAACTGCATTAGGAGATTCGTTATAAAATTAAACACAGTTGTTTGAATATAATGAAATCTAAAGATTGAATGCGATGTGATGCTGACATCCCCCTGACTATTCATCCAGAACCACTGACAGGTAATTTTCTTTGTAAACTGGTTTTATTTACCATACGTTCATTCATTCTCAGTGAACCATTTTTACTCGTGAAGTCTTTCCCTCCTTCACTGAATGCTTTTCTTGAGCATTATTTAGTCTTGTCTTTGTAAAACTTTTAAAAGAATAAAGTTAACCGACTTTGTAAGTGTCCCACAAGCCTCCAAAATTACCTTAAATGCTGCTGTTGGTTGCTTTTAATCAGTCTATATAGTTTTCAGACAATTAGACTTGCCCATATAATTGCCTTTATAGTCTTGCTCTCGCGATGTGAGGAAAGTGCCCACCTCCAGCTTGTGCACCTCCATTAATTTAAACTAAACAATGTCCAGAAATGAATCAATCTACATGTAATATGAATCGCTACTGTGTCACTGTTGATGCTTGACTATTGATCTCACTGTAATTAAATTCCCCTCCAGCTCCCCTCAGCAGAGAAAATGCACAATTAGAGAGGACAGGTGACAGTGCAAAGTCTTGTAGCTCAATAAAAGACCCCCTCTTCTGGGTAATTAAAAATCATAGCAAGTCTTAAACGAACAGAATCAAGGTGTCGTCGCCCGTTTCCACTTCTTCACTTGGGAGCCCCGTCCCCCCAGAGGGTGCAGCGAAATGTTACTTGGAGCTCATTGCTCGGCATTAGCCGGATGAAATTGTTGTTTTCCCCACCTGCTGTTAGATTAGAACCGTCCTCGCCAGTTGTTTTTCCTCAAGGTTGGACTTTAGCTGCCAGCTTGTGAGGAACCTGGGTGTTCCAGATAAAACAGGTAAGGGGACTGGAGGAGACATTTTGTCTGTTAAAAGATCCAAGTGATAATAAAGGTGTTTGTTCCAGCCTATTGTACTGACAAAAGTATAATGTGATAGTTCTGTGAACCGGGGGTTTGGTGGGAAATTTTTAAAAATAAATTTTACCAGTCTTACCACAATTTGACAAAATACTTTTATTATGTCTGGACTGATGTGAAAACAACTAGTTTTTAGAGAAACTGAGACCAAAGTGGATTCTTGTTCACTTTGAACAACTTCATTCCCCAAAAATTCTAGTGTGGTTCACATGTATGCCTGATTGTGCTATACAATCGGGGAGCAAATCGGAAAGACATACATTTTGTCTACTCAGTAAACATGCTATGCACAGTCTGAGGCCATGTCCAAGCAGAAAGTCCCCCCCCCCCCAAAAAAAAAAAAAACAGTATTTTTATTGTGTTTCTAAAAAATACTCTCAACCAATCATGGCACAGTTCAAAGAAATGACTCCATCCATGCCAAAACCCTAAAAATGGCCCAAACCACTGTAGTCACTATGTCAGGCCTGTATGTGGTGCTGCAATGAAAAGACAGCAGAAACTAGAAACAAGGCACCTTTCTTATGCCTTGATGGAACGACACACCCAAATGGAAGTTGATCCTTTGCTTATTTTTCAAGTTATTCAACTGAAAAGACAGACGGAGTTCCTCAGGGTTCCGTGCTTGGACCAGCACCCTTTACTTTATATGTACTTCTCTTAGGTAAAGTTATTAAATGTCAAGGGATACATTTTCATTGTTATGCTCATTGCCATGTGACTTAGTTTGCTGTGGTGACCCTTAATGCAGGGAGCAGCCGAAAGAAGGAAAAAGAATGCTGATGATACACAGTCATACTTGTCCTACTCAAACCCAGTTAACAACTAATAGCTAAAAAAAAAAAAAAGTGACAATGCACAAGGCTGGCATCTATAAGGAAAGGAGTGGGAATGAGCTTGGAGATGGATACTCTTGTGTCCATGAGGATCAAATGTCCTTAACATTTATAGCAAAAGGAAATTGTGTTGAAACACAAATTATATGAAACAGACTACATCATGTGTAAAGGTCAGATAACATACGGCATTTTTTCATTCACATTTCGTTCACGGGATTGAGTAATTTACGTGAACACTTTTTCATAAACCTTTACACTGTCATCAGTTTTGCATTGTAATGGTATTTACATAAGTCAGATGATTCTGAGCACAAATATCTATAAACGGAGCTAGATGTAACATTTCTAATCCAGCCTGAAGCAATTCCAACAGGAATACCATAATGTTTCTGTTGGAGCAATTAGGTTCAGTTCAATTCAGTTTAATGTATTTATTTAGCACCAAGTCACAACAGAAGTCGTCTCAGGAACTGAACAGAAACATTCATGTATAAAAATAATAATTTAACATTATTTATGTGAAAAGCAGACAGAACTCTCATCTTGAACAAGCATGAAAGTGACAGTGGAAAGGAAAAACTCCATCATGATGAAGAAACCTTTAGCAGAACCAGGCTCAGGACAAGTGGCCATCTGCTTTGACTGGCTGGGTTTGGTAAGAACAGATACACAATGGCAGGTCAAGAATCAAATAGTATCAAATGAAAACTATTCAATTTTAACAATTCATTTAAGGAAATGAGGTCAGTTTGTCCTCTAGTAGTCCAAGTCTGTAAAAGCTGAGACGCTCTATCAAAAAGAATCTTCCCACAATGCTTTGCAACAAGTCAGAGAGCATGAGCCACACTCGCAGCTCTTCTGATCCAGTAACTTCTGATGGTTGATTTGAATTCAACACCTGATTTTGAATGTGTCCTGTTTGAATTCACATGGTTTGGTTTGGACGTTAGACCTTCTGCACCATTAGTCTGCTGAGAGCCACCATGTTTCCAACATGTTCAATATTCTGGTCCTGACAGAAGATCCATGATTCTGGTCCTGATAGCAGATCAATTATTTCTGTTCCTGATAGCAGATCAGTTATTTCTGTTCCTGATAGCAGATCAGTTATTTCTGTTCCTGATAGCAGATCAATTATTTCTGTTCCTGACAGCAGACCAATGATTCTGTTTCTGATAGCAGATCAATTATTTCTGTTCCTGATAGCAGATCAATGAGTATGTTCCTGATAGCAGATCAATTATTTTTGTCCCTGATAGCAGATCAATGATTCTGTTCCTGATAGCAGATGAATTATTTCTGTTCCTGATAGCAGATCAATGATTCTGTTCCTGATAGCAGATCAATGATTTCTGTTTCTGATAGCAAATCAATTATTTCTGTTTCTGATAGCAGATCAATTATTTCTGTTCCTGACAGCAGATCAATTATTTCTGTTCCTGATAGCAGATGAATTATTTCTGTTCCTGATAGCAGATGAATTATTTCTGTTCCTGATAGCAGATCAATTATTTCTGTTCCTGATAACAGATCAATTATTTCTGTTACTGATAGCAGATCAATTATTTCTGTTCCTGATAGCAGATCAATGAGTCTGTTCCTGATAGCAGATCAATGAGTCTGTTCCTGATAGCAGAGCAATGAGTCTGTTCCTGATATCAGATCAATTATTTCCGTTCCTGATAGCAGATCAATTATTTCTGTTCCTGATAGCAGATCAATTATTTCTGTTTCTGCTAGCAGATCAATTATTTCTGTTCCTGATAGCAGATCAATGATTCTGTTCCTGATAACAGATCAATGATTCTGTTCCTGATAACAGATCAATGAGTCTGTTCCTGATAGCAGATGAATTACTTCTGTTCCTGATAGCAGATCAATTATTTCTGTTCCTGATAGCAGATTAATTATTTCTGTTCCCGATAGCAGATCAATGAGTCTGTTCCTGATAGCAGATCAATTATTTCTGTTCCTGATAGCAGATCAATTATTTCTGTTCCTGATAGCAGATCAATGATTCTGTTCCTGATAGCAGATCAATGATTCTGTTCCTGATAGCAGATCAATGATTCTGTTCCTGATAGCAGATCACTGATTCTGTTCCTGATAGCAGATCAATTATTTCTGTTCCTGATAGCAGAGCAAGGATTCTGTTCCTGATAGCAGATCAATTATTTCTGTTCCTGATAGCAGATCAATGATTCTGTTTTGTGCTGTAAGTTTTTATATCTTCGTCTTCAAAAGTAAATAAAAACGAGTTTTGTCAAATTAAGGTGATTTTTTTGTTCCTATTTTCCAGATCACTTTGCAAGTAGCACGCAACTCAATCTAAACATTTACAGCCAATCCATGAGATCAGTTATCGCATCGGTGATCGTATCGGTGATGGTATCGGTGATGGTATCGGTGATCGTATCGGTGGTAACGATGATCATATCAGTGATCGTATCGGTGATCGTATTGGTGGTAATGGTGATTGTATCGGTGATCGTATCGGTGGTAATGATGATCGTATCAGTGATCATATCATGATCGTATTGTGATCGTATTAGTGATCGTTTCGTGATCGTATCAGTGATCGTGTTGGTGATCGTATCAGTGATCGTATCGGTGATTGTATCTGTGATGTATCGTGATCGTATCTGTGATTGTATCTGTGATCGTATCAGTGATCGAATTGGTGGTAATGATCGTATCAGCGATAGTATCTGTGATAGTATCGGTGATCGTATAGTGATCGTATCAGTGATCGTGTCGGTGATCGTATCGGTGATCGTATCAGTGATCGAATTGTGGTAATGATTATTGTATCGGGGATCGTATCGGTGATCATATCAGTGACTGTATCAGTGATCATAATCAGTGATTGTATCGGTGATCGTATTGGTGGTTATGATGATCGTATCAGTGATCATACCAGTGATTGTATCGTGATCGTATCGGTGATCGTATCAGTGATCGTATTGGTGGTAATGATGATCGTATCAGTGTTCGTATCGGGATCGTATCGGTGATCGTATCAGTGATCGTATCAGTGATTGTATCAGTGATTGTATCAGTGATTGTATCAGTGATCGTATCGGTGATCGTATCAGTGATCGTATTGTGGTAATGATGATCGTATCGGTGATCATATCAGTGATTGTATCAGTGATCGTATCGTGATCGTATCAGTGATCATATCAGTGATTGTATCGTGATCGTATCAGTGATCATATCAGTGATTGTATCGTGATCGTATCAGTGACCGTATTGGTGCTAATGGTGATCGCATCAGTGATCGTATCAGTGATCATATCAGTAATCATATTGGTGATCGTATCGGTGATCGTATCAGTGATTGTATCAGTGATCATATCAGTAATCGTATTGGTGATCGTATCGGTGATCGTATCAGTGATCGTATCAGTGATGATATCAGTAATTGTATTGGTGGCAATGATGATCGTATCAGTGATCGTATCGGTGATCGTATCAGTGATCTTATCGGTGATCGTATCAGTGATCGTATCAGTGATCGTATCAGTGATTGTATCAGTGATCATATCAGTGATTGTATCGGTGATCTATCAGTGACCGTATTGGTGCTAATGGTGATCTCATCAGTGATCGTATCAGTGATCGTATCGGTGATCGTATCGGTGATCGTATCAGTGATCGTATCAGTGATCGTATCAGTGATCGTATCAGTGATCGTATCGGTGATTGTATCGGTGATCGTATCAGTGACCGTATTGGTGCTAATGGTGATCGCATCAGTGATCGTATCAGTGATCATATCAGTAATCGTATCGGTGATAGTATCGGTGATCGTATCGGTGATCGTATTGGTGATCATATCAGTGTTCATATCAGTAATTGTATAGGTGATCGTATTGGTGATCGTATAAGTGATCGTATTGGTGATCGGCAGCAAAAACAAATGATTGGAGCATCCCTGATAATAATATTAATTATAATGACAAAGACACTTTATGGTCCCTTTACACATTCATCAAACATTCATCATCCATCATTATCCAGCCATCATTCATTCATCACCCATCCGTCATTATCCATCCATCATCCATCCATCTTTCATTCATCTCCCATCCATCATCATCCATCCATCCATCATCTATCCATCCATTCATCATCATCCATTCATCATCATCCATTCATCAGCCATCAATCATCCATTCATCATACATCCATCCATTCAACATCCATTCATCATGATACATCATCATTAATCATCCATTCATCATCATCCACCAGCCATCCATCATCCATCTATCATGCATCAATCATCCATTTATCATCCATCAATCATCCATCTATCATCCATCAATCATCCATCTATCATCCATCAATCATCCATCAATCATCCATCCATCACCTATTCATCACCCATCCATCATCCATCCATTCATCATCCATCCATCCATTCATCATACATACATCCATTCAACATCCATCAACATCCATTCATCATCCACCCTGCATCCATCCATCATACATCCATCATTCATAGTTGGGTTGTGGGGTTCTGGAGCCAAAGTAAACCCAAACTTGGTTCCACCTGGACCACAGAGCAACACGCAACCACACATCAGTCACCAGGCGTGCACACACCTGACAGAAGACTGGTGCCGCCCGCATGATGGATGACAGACAGCAGAGGTTTGTGGGCGGGGACTCAGCTTTACTTTACGACAGAACTGACCTTGGAGACAAGTGTGTACAGCCAGTTAACATCTTACTTAACGACCACAACCTGGATGGACGGATGGAATCCTTCCTTCCTTCGATGGATGGATAGATTTTATTGTCCTATGTGCAGAAAGGGGGAGGAGCTGAAAAGTCTGATAGCCACAGGGAGGAAGACTTCCTGTGTTCTGTGGAGCACCTCGGTGGTCTCAGTTGTTGTGGTGGCGCTTACACAGCTGCCCACTGCTCCACCTGCGTTGCGTGTATCTCAGTGTGATGAGTTAAATGCAGAGAACTCATTTCATCATTTTATGGAAACATACAATGATGACGACACATAATTAGTTTTTAATTATTTTGCTGTTGTTCGTACACTGCAGTGATTTATATGTAAATTAAATGATTGTGATGCACAAGTCATTGTTTGTTGAAATCTTTGCTTAAATACACAAATAAAATTAATTCATTCAATCTTTATTTCTACAGGTTAGTCTCGTTGAGCCTCGAGACAATCATATGAAATGAAAAGCGAATAAAGAAGTGATATAAAACTAAATTTAAAACAGCTGCATGTAAAAACTACAAGCAGGAGCATGTACTGTTTAAAAGCCTTCAGAGGTCAAGTGGACACCTTCAGATCTTCTTGAAGCTCTCGACTTTAAACAGTTTGTGGCACACCGGAAGTTCAGGCGCGTTTCTTCTGAACTTTGTTTTCTCAACAACAACCTGAGCGCGCATGCGCCTTCCCTACAAACTAAACGGAACTTCAATCAGACCGAACCGAAACCCAAGCAACACCTGAAACTACCTCGGTCTGAGCCAGAAACCAGCTGTGAGCCCACACCAGGACCTGGTTCCGGTCCGGTCCCAGGAAGGTTCTCCTACCTGTCCCAGTGAGCTGTGGTTCCACACGAGAGTTGTCCGAGTTTCACCTGTTGGGTGGAGGCTCCCAGCTCGTCAAGGCGCGTCTTCAAGCCCCGCCTACTCTCACTCTTATTCCGGCTTCTGTCAGTGTGACCACGCCCCTAGAATGATGCTTTCAAGGACAAAAACAACAATAGGAACTTCGTTGCTCCACACAAATGGGAAAACTGGTAAATAAATGAACACAAATAAATAAATAAGTACTACGATCAAACATCTGCCAAGTTCATGGAAGAACCAACACAGACATGTTCATGTTTTTAGTTTTCTACACCGCCTTACAACCTAGCTGTTTTTATCTTTCATTTTATTTTAATACCATTTTATTTTCACTTGTTATTCTCAGTTTGCATGCATCCTTTATGTTTGTCTATAGATGTTTTTGTTGTCCACTGTTGTCGTCACTCTTTGTTAAGATCAGGTCTCTCTTGTAAATGAGTCCCCGAGGCTCAGTGGACCTGCAGAAATAAAGTTTGAATGAATGAAAAAAGACTCAAAAATCCCTAACCAGGATCATCACTGAAAAAAAAGAAATTCACTGTAATGCCACTTTCCTTAGTGATATATGACTTATCTGTGCTGCTGATTATCTCATGCTGCTGATCACATGCTGCTGTCTTCATTCACTCATCTGCTCACACAGATTCACTCGGGCTGCTGTTGTTACGCCGTATTGTTTGACATTAGTGTTTAGCATATATCTTAGATCAGGGGTGTCAAACTCACCTACAAAAGGGTCAAAATTAAAACATTTTTCAAACTAAGGGCCAATTTCAAAAACTACATTAACTCAAATCAGATACCAGCATCTTTTCTTGTTCACAGGTTCCTCAACAAGAGTTTGACTGGTCCCATTTGATGTTCTCTGTTGCACTTTTGACATCATAATCAAAGATTACTGAAAAAAATTAAAGTGATAAAAGTATTTTACATTTAAA
>JARVGQ010000828.1:3433522-3446041 GCA_031762355.1 Hypsolebias martinsi | reverse complement strand
TGTTTTAGCTGCTTTTCAGTTTTTCTTTGGGGGGGGGGGGGTGCTAATTTCTGCTCTTTTGTGCAATTTCTGTTTTTTTTTTTGGGCTCATTTCTGCTTCTTTCAGCCTAATTGGGCAAACATTCTTTCTGGCTTGCTCTGCCAATTTAAGCTTGTTCCACCTTTTCAGCTACATTTTTAGCATTTTTAACTAATTTCAGCTGTTCTACACTCTTTTCAGTCTTTCTACTAACTACACCATTTTTTGCTTCTTCTTCTTCTTCTTCTTTCTGTTAATTTCAGCTTGTTATGCTCCTTTGAACTTATTTATGCAATTTTCAGCTTTTTC
Organism: Hypsolebias martinsi; assembly: GCA_031762355.1. Lineage (NCBI taxonomy): Eukaryota > Metazoa > Chordata > Actinopteri > Cyprinodontiformes > Rivulidae > Hypsolebias > Hypsolebias martinsi. Next base: position 3,445,713 of record JARVGQ010000828.1, on the reverse strand, counting down.
TGCTATTTCAGCTACTATTTAGCTGTTTTATGTTAATTTTAGCTTTTTTTTTGGCTAATTTCACATTTATTGCACGTATTTCAACTTTTGTCAGCCTAACTCAACAAAAATGTGCTCTCACCACTTTTTGGTTGCTAACTTTAGCTTTTTCATATAATTTTACATTTTTGTGCTAAGTTCTGCTTCTTTCAGCCTAACTGGGCAAACATGTTCTTTCTGCTTTCTTCCGCTAATTTAAGCTTGTTCTACCATTTCAGCAACATCTTTAGCATTTTTAGGAGCTAATTTCAGTTGTTTCAGATAAAGTAAAGATTTTCAAGGTAAATTTGCTACTTTCAACCTAATTTTTATAGTTTTTAGGTAATTGCAGCTTGTTGTGCGCTCAGTGCTTTTCTCAGCTTTTTTTCGGATACTTCGGCTATTTAATGTAGTTGTTTTATGTTTATTTTAGCTTTTTTTGCTAATTCTAGATGTTTTAGCTCATTTCAGCTCTTTCCACTTGTCTGGTAGTTTAAGCTTCTTTCTGCCTTTCCAGCTTTTTTTTTTTTTTACCTAATTTCAGCTACTTTTAGCCATTTTCCTAATTTCTGTGCACATTTCTGCTTATTTGAACCTATTTCAGCAAAAAAAAATATGTGGCTAATTTAGGCTTGTTCTTCCATTTCAGCTACATTTCAGCATGTATTTTAGCCAGTTTTAGCTGTTTCTCAGCAAGTTCTTCTGCAATGAGCATTCGCACTGCATTTTCACAGGAAATGCACTTGCTCTGGTTTTAATTACATGTTGTTTTTTTTTAAATGAGTCCTCGTGGCTCAGTCAGACTAACCTCTTGCTTGAACAATTTATTATTTACAGTTTATTTTGAAACACAAACTGCGATTATTTGGGTTGAAAAAATAAAAGTCCACCAATCCACCATTTCAGTCCAAGATGTGGAACAGCAAAGATCTTGATCAGTTCTGGGGTAAACTGAAGTCTGTCTTTAAATTAGTTAAATACTGTAATTTTAAATTCAGGATGATGTTCTACTTCATTACTGTTAAGACTGAAACTATCACTGTGGCAGCCATCTTGATTTGGGTTTACGCCAACCAGTACTTTCTAAGTTTCATTAAAGTTTGTTTTGTACTTCACCAGATATTTTTCTTCAGACAAGTGCACAAATTAAAAAAAAAACAATGACGAAGAATGTTTTTTACTTGGAGTAAATAAAACATTAGGAGGAAAATGACCAAACCAACAACAAACGAGCACCTGGAGCATGAAAACCTGAACCTGAGATTTAACACCAAAGCCGGGTGAGGTTATCCGCGGTGGATATCAACCGCCAGCTCCTCGCTGACTACGGCGAGCACGGCGGGACACATCGTCTGAGCGCTGCGTGCCCGGCGTGTCAAAAAGGGGCTGCTCGGCTGCGTTCCCAGCAACGATTATACGGCGCGTTAATGAAAGAGTCCCACTGTTGCCGCCTGAGTCATCCAGGACTGCGGCAGCCGCAACGCCTCGTCCTCGTAACGTATTCAAGCGGAGGACGTGTGATGTTTCCAGGCTTTTATCCTCCGTCACGTACTGTAGCCCACCACACTGCTTACACCGCACACTCTCAATCGCACCACGGCTATTCTATCCGTTTGGACTCGTAAAATAAAAGTGCATGGATTTTTTTTTTTTTTTTTTTTTTTACTCAACCTCAACCACAACTTTATTTAACAAAATAGAAGCAGGTCAAATATCACAAAGCATATAAATGTAACTTGGAAACACAGCGTTTGAAAGTCATGACAAGTTCATCAGTGGGGCTGTGGCACAGTGACACCCCACAGAACAGGCGATCTACCAGCAACGCCCCCCCTCCCCCTCTACTCCCCATGGAAATGCACAAAAAAAGGGGACACCAGAGGAGCCAGGTGGTTGGAACCAAAATAAATTAAAATAAAAAAACAAGTTGCGATGAGAGTCACAGATCGGCTGAGGCTTTAGCTGCTGCGCAGTCACGTTTTATGAAGCACTGGAGGGGGGGGGGGGGGGGCCCACNNNNCGCCAGCTGCACTACCCTCACGTCCACACAGAAACTCACCCCCCACCCTAACCCCCCACCCTCACCCCCCCAAAAAAAGCAAAGAGAACCGGGACAGACTGTGATTCAGCACCATGGACAGCTCCAGCCTGGCTACTGGGGACATACAGTGCAGTCGACTAAACAGGGGAGGGGGGGAGCTGGGGGGGGGTAATCTGTACACCATCACTGGAATCAAATCAACCAAATCTTTCAGAGACGTCGCCTATACTATCAGTCGTCCTTCGGTTGAAAATCGCAAACATTCAGCGCAGGGGTTTTCACGTCAGACGTGAAAAAACCGGACAAGATAGACAAACATCAGCGACACGTTCCTCACGTTGCCTTGAAGGGACAGTTCGGCTCTTTTCGAGTGGGGATCCGTAGATAAATGTTAAATAAACGGCCTACCAGGTGTAAAAAAAACCATCAGTTTGGAGAAATAATGTAATCCTGACGTGACCGATGAGCTTCTGGCTAATGTGAACAGAAACAAACGTGGACTGTTGACGTCTTCAGACACGTCTAATTAGATAAAAATCATAATAATTCCATTTAGTTATTTATTTATTTTAAATATTTGCCTCAGTCGGTTTCAAAACACACAGTTGTGTTTTGAAAAAGTATGATTGTGTTCCGGCAGGAAGTGCTGCAGCTAGCTGCTAATGCCACTTTTTTTTTTTTTTTTTGTGCTGTTCAAAAACTCTAAATGCGACAAGTCACTTTGGAATTAGCTCTGCTCAGACTAGCCATTAGCTCATCAACCCGGTCAGAATGAACCAAACTCCAAACTGAAGTTCTTTAAATCAAAGGTTCCCAACTCTGGTCCTTGAGGAACACCATCCTGCATGTTTCAGTTTGTTCCCTGCTTTGAGCTTCTGCAGAACTTGAGGCAGGACTTAAATCACTGAATCAGTGTTTGGAGCAGAGAAACAACAAAAATATGCAGGATGGCGTTCCTCAGGGATCAGGGTTGGGAAATGATCAACAACAGGTAAGATATTCATTAATCACAACCATTTCCACAAAACCCCACTGTAAAACATCTGAATTATCCCTTTAAACTTTAAGACATTTTGAAAAAGTAAAATAAAAAAAGGAAAACCAGATGTATCCATTTTTTAAAATTATCATTATTATTACTTTTATAAAATCTCAAACTAGACAAAAGAAGCAGCCGCGCCCCCTTTCTCTCCATTCCCCCGCAACAAGACTGCTGACTTCTGCAAAAACAGGTATTCAGTCACGGCGTTGTTTACAAAAGCCCACACTAAACAAAAACAAACAAACAAAAGTGCAAAAGAAAGAAAAACAAAACATGCGACCCACTTAAAAAGTAGCTCAAGTTTCCAAAATGCTAAGTTTGAAAAAAGGCATCTTGCATTAACTGAATACCTCCGCATGTGTCTCATAGGGGCCCGCCCCCCTGGATCCCCCCTTCTTAACTACGGCCCTGCTTCCAGCACATTTCCCAGCGACTCCAGTGCAGTTTGTATTTGGACAGGATTAGATGGCTTTACAAAAGCTCACAATATGATGAGAGTGAATCATAGCCGTAAGCTTCTTTTGTGCAGAGGGACACTGCTCTAGACTATATCGACCTGCACGTGGATCAAATCAACCGGGAACTTATTTATTTGCAAAAACACGATGGTAAAAAATAAAATGCAGCCCACTTAAGAAGTATATTGTTTTCATAATAAGTTTAAGAAGGCATTTAGCTTTGTCTCGAACGGGCTCAGCCCCCTCAATCCACCCTTTTGATTACGGCCCTGCTTCCAACAGGAAATCCATTAATTTTACCATCGTATTTTTGAAAAATCTTTTTTTTTTTTTTTGTTCTCCTCTCACACACATTGGGGGCTATGGTCAAACACGCACCCCCCACTGGACTGTTTCTGTAGCTACATGAAGTTCTGCAGCAGAAGCATCTGGGTGCTGTGAACCGGTCATGCCACGTCCGCAAACAAACAAACAAACAAACTAACAAAAACAAATTGGCACATCATTTCAACAGAACAACAGGTTTCGTTGTTTTTTTTTTTTTACATTCATAAAGGAGATGATGACGTCGGGTTCTCCGCCCAAGTATAAATATCCGCGTCAATAATCGACGAAACAATAACTAAACGAAGGAGAACGTAAAAGAAACATGCACCGACAGCCGCTCCGGTTAATTAGAGTTTTTTTTCCCCACCCCGTTCGAAACAACAAATACAAATCCTAATTCACAAAAAATAGAGAAATGGCACTTTTGTATATATAATTCTTAATATCTATATATATATTGTGGTCATATTGATAGAACATGGAACGTTTGCCTCTTTGTCGGTGGTTCTGCTTCTGGTTCCTCGCCGTCGTGTGTCTGAAACCATGCGCATTATCATCATGCATTTTTTATGATACATCAGTCCGGAGTATTTACATGTACATTCATGCGTTCGTGCACCATTCCCCTGATTGTTCGCTCTTCCACACGCACACGCACACACACACTCAGTCTCGTGGTCCTTTGAACATGTTCTGTCTGGAGATCTGGACTGCGGCAGGAAGGAGGAGGAGGGCGCACGTATGTTACAATAAGTTCCTGTTTCAGTTTGTAATCCTGCGGTATTTTTTCCCTTTCACGCGTCGTTCGCAACCGACAGGTGCGTGGTGCAGTCGAAGCCCCGGTGCGCGCCGCCGTCCGCGTGATACGGCCCGCTGTGCCAGTAGGACGAGTCGCACACCGTCTGCAGGGAGTTGATCTCCGAGGCGGAGGAGTTCCCCTCCCGCCGCTTGGAGCGCTTGCGGTTGCGCAGGATGAACACGAGCATCCCCACCACCGTGAAGGCCGACGTGACGAAGACCAGCAGCAGGCCCGGGACCAGCACGGAGATGGACACCCGGTTGGGCTCCAGGTAGGAGTTCGAGCGCGTGCCGCCCGAGTCCTGGGCGTAGGTGGCGTTCTTGGACGGCGCCGTCGGCGGCGCGCGCTCGTACAGCCCCGGGCACATGAGGTCGTTCCGGACGTGGCGGAAGTCCCGCTTCCAGAACTGCTCGGGGGACTCACACTTGAGGTCACTGACGATCACGTCGGCCCCCAGCTTCTCCGTCCACTGCTTGAAGGGCACGATGTTGCACGAGCAATCCCACGGGTTCCCGTGCAGGTCGATCTGGATGATGGAGCCGAGCTGGTCCAGCACGCCGACCACGGGCAGGTGGGGGAAGTAATTGTTGTGCAGGCTGATTTTGGATAAAGAAATCCCAAGGAACGCGTCCGTGGGTAACGCCTTGAGCAGGTTGTTGTTGAGGAACAGCACCCTGAGGTTGGGCATGGGGCTGAAGGCTCCTGCCACCACCAGCTGGATGTCGTTGTATTCCAAACTGAGGTACTCCAGGTTCAGCAGGCCCACGAACATCTCAGCCACAAGAGTATCCAGGTAGTTCTTATCCAAGTAGAGCCACCGGAGCTCGCTCTGGTTCTGGAAGGTGCCGTTGTCGATCACCTTGATGTTGTTCCCCCCCAGATCCAGCAGGTTTAAGCTAGCGTAGCCCAGCAGCTGGTTCTTCTTCACCGCGTGGATGTTGTTGTCCCTCATGTTGAGCTCGTGGGCGGACAGCGGTTTGGGTTTGAGCACGGCCAGGCTCTCCATCTTCTTGCCCTCGCAGTTGACCCCCAGCCCCCGCCTGGAGCCCACCAGCTTGCAGCTGCAGGGCTGGGGGCATGTCAGGTTGCGTGGCTGCTCCCCGTCGCCGTTCGCGCCCGTCGCCACCGGAGTGGGTTTCGTCTTCAGCTGCCAGTTCTCGCGAGACTTGGAGTGGCTTTTGGGGCCGCGGGGCGTGGGGGCGTCTTTGAAAGGCGTGGGGCGAGGCTGGCCCTTCTGCGCCGTCTCCTCCTGCGTAGGAGGGGCCGCCAGGCTGGTGTCCAGGCCCCCGCTCTGCGAGGGGCACAGCTCCGCCTCCGCCGTCTCGTTCAGGTCGCTGCCCTGCAGCCGGGTGGGGGCCTCGCAGATCACCCTGCCGATGAGCGCGTTGCGAGGTATGTTGTCCAGCCACTCCTTCAGCGACACCAGCTCGCAGTTGCAGTCCCACGGGTTGTCCTCCAGCAGGACCTCCGCGATGCCCGGGATCTGCTCCAGGATCCCCTCGTAAGGCAGAGTTTTGATGCGGTTCCCCCGCAGGTCCAGGTGCGTGATGGGCACGTGCTGGAACACGTTGAGGGGCAGCGCGCTGATCAGGTTGTCGTTCAGGATCAGCACCTCCAGCTTGTTCAGGTCCCGGAACACGGCGGGGTCCACGTCCCTCAGCAGGTTGAAGTCCGCCTGGAGGTACTCCAGGTCGTCCAGGCCCAGGAAGGTGCTCCTCTTGAACGCCCGGATCTTGTTGTTGTTGATGTGCAGCCGCTTGACGAGCTGCAGCCCCAGGAAGGCGCCGGGCACGATGTCGTGCAGGCCGTTGTTCTCCAGGTGCAGGCTCACGGCGTTGTAGAAGTTGGCGAACTCGTTGGGGAAGAGGCGGGAGAGCGAGTTGCCGTGCAGGAGCAGGTGGTAGAACTGCGAGCTGGGGCCGGCGAGGTGCCGCAGCGTGCCGAAGCCGCGCTTCTCGCAGTCGACGTGCAGGTCGCCCTCCACGTCGCCGCACGAGCACACGCGCTCCCTGCACACGTCCCTCGTGACATTCCCGCCGGCGACACAAAGAGCCGCGTTCAGCAGGACGACCCACAGCAGCATTTTCCTTCAGGGTCCCGCTCGCGACGAGCACTTCATTCCCCGCGCTCAGGACATGCGAGCTGCGCGCATCAGCGAGGGGGGGCGGAGTGGGGGGGCAAAAAACATTCAGGGCGATTAAATCCACTTAGAAAAACAAGAATCACTGAATCCTGGCGCGTCGCAGCGCAGCCATCCCTTCACTTCTCCACTGACCTTGGTGCGTTAGAGGAGGGGGGGGGAACCAGACGAGCGGCTCCGGGAGTCGTGCGTGGCGCTGCGGCGGGAGCCGTCCCCCTCTCCCCCGGTGCTGCTGCTGGGGGGCTTCAGGGGCCCCCTCCCCTCCGTCCCCCCCTCCTTCCTCCTCCGGTTTGTTTCGCATCCAAAACCAAAGTCCCCGTTTTTGCTGTTTTCTGCGCTGGGGGGGTGTCACGGCGAGGCTGCCCCCCCTCTGCTCAGCTGCAGTGTCCCCTCAAAATTAAGAGCAGATGAAAATCCGACTGCGTGAGGGAATGCAGAGATGAATCCACGTGCGCGCGCGCTGCTCGGGTGCGCACGATAAACACAGTCCTCTGGTTTCGGTTCCAAAAAGCAGCCGCGGGTTTTGGATCGTGAGCAGTTCACTGACTTTGCCTCCCCCCCTCCTCAACAAACACCGACCCTCTGCTCCTTCGCTCCGAACTGGGGAGAGAGGAGGAGGAGGAGGAGGAGCAGCAGGAGGAGGAACACTGTTGAATGCGGCAGAGAGAGAGAGAGAAAAGTCTTCTCTCCTCCACAGACGAGCTTCAGTCCGACTGACGGAGGAAGCGGTGGAGCAGCGGGGCGCCCCCTGTGCGCATGCGCGACGCGTTTGATTCCATTTCAGCTGAAAGGAAAGAGAGAAGGAGCTCCTGTGCATGGTTGGAGATTATTGCATCAACTTTTTTGGCAGGGGGGGGGTTCCTCCTCCCGCTCCCCTCCCCAGAAGCATCCTGCAGATCCTGCAACGCCTTCCTTCACGGAGTTTGAATTCAAGATGGCCGACACAGCCACATTTATGTCCAAATCCATCAATGCTCAGGCTTCGGGTTGAGGATGACTCTCGGCTACTACCACCCCAACTTTTAGCTGCGTGTCTTTAAAACTGGTTGGGTTTTAGCCGTGTATGCGGTGGCTAATGTTGGTTAGCGGTGGCGGCCATATTTAGTGGCAGTGGCGCCAAAAGTTAATCGGCTTTAGAGAAACATCAAACGAGCGGGAAGTTTCGTTGAAATCTATGCACTGGTTTGTGAGATATTTTGCTAACAGACAGGCGAGGTTGACGCAGAGGGTTAAAACAAACGTTTTAAGCTATTGCACAGCTCGAAGTGCTTTGGTGACATGTTGCAGACGACTCTCAGCTACTACCAATCCAAATTTTAGCTCGGTGTCTTTAAAATTATCTGAGTTTTAGCTGTTTTTGTGTTGGCTGTGGCGGCCATCTTAATTTGGGGTTGACTCTAAAATTAATCACTTTTAGACGTACATTATGTCGTTACTTTCTAGGAGTTTCATTGAGATCCATCAGCTGGTTTGTGAGATATTTTGCTAACAGACCAACCCACACACAGAGATAATAAAAATTAAAATACATAAAATAATACACAAATTACAGAAAAAGTAAATCAGGTTTATTCTATTATTACATTTATTCTGTCGTGCCAGAAATATGGCATGTTAACAAAAGAAAAAAAAATCAGTTAAAGGGATAGTTCAAATCTTTTAATGTGGGGTTTCCATAATAAGTTTATGAACAGTCAATATCTTACCAGTTGCAGATAAGTTTTTCAACAACCTCTTTTTGGAGCAATAACAGCTTCATTTTGATCAGAATGACGAGCTAAGAGCAGACAGCTTACGAAGCACCAACGTTTCAAACAGAAACATTTCTAACATCCTGAAGCGGCTAGCTTTGCTGCAGCGCTAATCCTAGTTGTACATGTTGTAGCTAGCTCTTCGGATGACTTCCGTTTTGTGAAACCAGGCTGACAAGCTAATAACAAACAGCTACTGAAGTTGATTTTTATTGCGATAATAACCTTGAAGTTTTCTAAATCCTAAATCAGCTGCGCTAAAATGCTAACTGCCTTTAGCCGTTGTATATAGCTCTTTGAAAGACATCACGGTGGAGAAATAGGAGCTGAACTCAGACCAGACTGACAAGCTAACTGCTAGCTAGCTTCCTGTAGCAGCCAGCTTTGTTGCGATGCTAATGCTAGCTTCTACATAATTAGGATGGAGTGGATATTCAGTTTCTGCTGTTTCGTTTTTAGCTAACACGTTTCGTTTAAGAAAAACTACAATACTGTATTCTTGTGTAAACTTACCGTGAAGTAATTCCATGTCCGTTAACAATCGCATGACGGCGTGCAGCGTCGCAGCGATCGCACTTCTTGCCGTTACGTTCGAAACTCCGCTCTTCTTTTTTAAATGGACTTTTTACTCCATTTTACAATATTGTTGTGAAGCATTCGAGCGTAGGACATTAAATCAAGACAAGCACCTGAACGCATCATTCAGCCCCACTGTCATTTGCGGATTTGTCTTTTAAACGAACTCTTCGTTCAAACAGAAGCAAATAAAATTATTTAAAATCCCAGAGTCACGGTTAACGCTCGCAGATCTTATGGGGGTAAAATGAAACAAACATTTATTTTTGGTCATTTCCATGTTTTTATTTTTTTGTTTTGTTTTTAATGTTCATAATTTTTTTAATTATCTTTTTTTTCATTATTGGCAATTTGAGTTACCGTGGGAACGTATTTTGCTAACAAAGATGCCAGGTTTCCCAGAATGGGAGAAAACTTTTCACAGAAACTGAGAAACGTTGGAAGCCATTTTAGTTCAACATGCAGGTGATGTAGCTAACTAGCCTGCACATCAGAAAATTAACCTGCAAATTTTGATTCAAGATGGCTGCCATAACTACCTCAGCATAAAACTGACTATAGCTCGGTCGTTCTTTGCAATATTGAGCTACAAAACAGAAACTCACTGTTGGATTTGTTTGAAACTCACAGAAAAGCGGCTTCATGATGTATGATTGATGATGACGTCACTGGGTGCCGTTCGTAAGTCCAAAATGCCGTAAGTCGGGGGCGTCGTAACTCGAGGACTGCCTGTAATAATAATAATAATAATAATGTTAATTTTTTTTTACTAATTTGTACAAATGCATTCTTTTCAAAAACATCATAAAATAAATGTTGTCCATTAAAACAAATGTGTAAACTCTATGTTTCTTTTAGGCTGAGACAGCTTTTAAAGATCCATCCTTCTTCTTCCGTCGTCTGCTCCCTTCTCCAGGGGTCACCACAGTGAACCAACTCGCACAAAGACTTGTCGGTTATTTTTATGCCGGAAGCTCTTCCTGATGCAACCACAGACACCGAGCTACCACAGCCCCCTGTGTGGAGCAGAGAGCTGCCATGTGGGGGAGTCCAGGGAACCAGATGGGGGCTTAAGGGCCTTGCTCATGGGCCCAGAGTGGAGCAAATGGGGGTGGAGGTAGGTGTGGGTGCTTCACCTATCCCACCCACATTTTGATGTTCTTGGTACCGGGAGTTGAACCAGCGATCTTCCGATCCCAGGCCCACCTTCTGTAACCTCTGCGCCACCACTCCCAGCTTTTAAAGATCCATCCATTTTCTTCTGCTTCTTCTGACGTCGCTCTCAGGGGCAGCAGCTTGAGCAGGGAAGCCCAGACATCTCTTTCTCAGCCACGTCTTCTAGATCTTCTGGGTCTCGGTTGGCCTGGGAACACCTTGGGGTCTTCTGGGAGGACTACAAATAGTTCCCAGGTCAACTGAGAGAATGTAGCCTCTCCAGTGTGTTCTGGGTCTTCCCTGGGGTCTCCTCCCAGTTGGACATGCCCAAAGCACCTTCTGATGGAGGCACCCAGGGAGCATCTTTACCAGATGTCTGAACCACCTCAGCTGGCTCCTCTCGACGTGGAGGAGCAGTGGTTCTACTCTGAGTCTCTCCTGATGACTGAGCTCCTCACCCTGTCTCTAAGGGAGAGTCCAGCTGCAGAGGACATTCCTTTCAACCTCCTGTATCCACGATCTCATTCTTTCAGTCACCACCCAGAGTTCATGACCAGAGGTGAGGGGAGGAACGTAGACCGACCGGTAGAGAGCTTTGTCTTACAGCTCAGCTCCATCTTCACCTCAACGCTGCACCAGTCCGTCTGTCAATCTCACGCTCCACTCTTCCCTCACTGTGAACAAAACCCCGAGATGAACTCCTCCACTTGAGATAGAACCTCACCCTCGACCTGAAGAGAACAATCCACCCTTTTCCGGTTGAGGACCACGGTCTCAGATTTGGAGGTGCTGGGTCTCATCCCAGCTGCTTCACACTCGGCTGCGAACTGCTCCAGTGAGAGCTGAAGATCACGGCATGATGGCGCCAAAAGGACCACATCATCTGCAAAGAGCAGAGAAGGAATCTTTAAGCCACTGAAACGGACTCCGCCCTGCTCCTGCATGCACCGAGAAAAGTTATTAAGTAATCTGTGACAAGGGACAGTCCTGAAGGAGTCCAACTTACGACCAGCGATGGGAACCAAACTCTTGCACCGCTTGTATAAGGACCGAACAGCCCGTAGCAACGGGGCCCAATCCCATTCTCGCGAAGCACCCCCCACATGGCGCCTCGAGGAGCACGGTCGAAAGCCTTTTCCAAGATCGACTAGTTCTAATATTTTAAAATAGTGTATTTTTTAAGCAGTAAAATAAGGGGGTCTATATTTTCCAAAGGAATATTCATTGTCATAAAGTAGAGGTTAACATCGCTCATTATGTTCTTCATATACTCACATGTTTTTGATTTATTCATTTTGATTATCTTTCGTTTGCGTTTCTACTTTTGCAAACATCTGTTCGTGTATTTTTTTTTGTGAGGCCGTTTTAACTTGTTTAAAATTAAATAAAAATAATGAATACTGCATAAATTCTGCGATGTTAGGACAGCTAACTTGAAAAATAAGTGTAACTACCATGATGACTTAGGGTTTGCACATGTGCACATCTGGTTTGTGTCTTTTCAACGGGATTCTCCTTAAAACTTGTGATTGGTTTGAAGTAGACGATGCTCGACAGACCTTTCATTTCACTTTCTTCCTGTTTTGGAAAGAAAAGCGCAAATTGCTTGTAGAAACGCGTCCCTGCAGTCGGTCGACCACGATACACAGTCGTGTGTCTTTGACCTCTGCGCCTCCTCTTAAGTGTTTCGTCACCTTCACGCTCACCTTTCCACTGACATGTATCTCTTTCACCGCTAAGACAGTTGAGCTTTATGTTTTCCTCATTTCTGTTGCCTCACGCCACATTTGTGTCCGTGTTTGTCCAGCCGGAGCTTCAAGGACGGGGGGTGGGGGGGGAAGTGTTGGAGTCTGTTTTGGTTTTGCTGCTCCTGTAGCGCCGCCC
>JARVGQ010000828.1:3371499-3384276 GCA_031762355.1 Hypsolebias martinsi | reverse complement strand
CGTGCACGTCGCGCCATAGCCGTGCACGTTGTTGTCTACATTGAAAAAAACGTGTTTAAACAGACGTTACGGCAGCCATGTGGCCGGCGCTCCAAGTTACGGCCGAAGATCCGGAGTTACGGCAGCCATGTGGCCGGCACTCTGAGTTACGGCAAATCAAGTTGCAAATGGGCCATAGGAACGGAACCCGTTCGTAACTCGGGGACCACCTGTATTTTGATTTCAGTAAACTTCTGTAGGCTTGGACCGGTGTATGGGTAGTCATCCCACAAAAAGTGGGTTTGGGGTTTGATTGCCTCTGTAATATTACAAAGTGTCACGTGACAAGACACTGAACCCCTACTGCCTACAGATAGTCTTAATGGTGTATGAAACTACGAGACTATAAAAAATACAGTATATAGTCTGTAAAAATATTTAAATAAAAAGTACTGTAGGAGTGCATGTGTGACTGTGCAAATGATAAACTATGCAAAATGCTATCCACAACCTGGAGAAGTTTAAAGGTGCTATCTAAACTGTGAATAATTTCTAGGAAAAACATTTGTTAAAGTTTAATGTTTAGACAAGCATAAATGTTTCAAAATCCAAAAGCCACAGCTCCCATCTATGGAATGTTCTCAACATTTTCATATGGGAATAGCTAACAAAAAGGCACAACATATGCAGAAGTTACTGTATTTTATTTTAAATAAAATATCAAGTTTTGTTTCATAACAGGTGTGCCAGAAAGTAATTCCTTACTCAAAGTACAAAAGATGATTGAAAAACAATCCAGTTTGTTTTTCACTCTATAAAGTACAAGTATTTATAATCCAGTCTTGCAACAACAGTGCTGAGTTAAACCTGCATGCATTTAAAGATTAACTTTTCATCGTGTATTTCTTTGCCCTGACTGGACAATAGGCTTCACCTGGTAGCTCTGTTTGAACAGTAAATATGTTTTATCATCCAGCAGGTTGGAACAAAGCTGTTCATTACAGTGTGTTGAAAAAGGGTGTGAAAGCAGAACTGGGTCTTCCCCTGGTGTCTGTCAGGGAGGATATGGAAGGAGAGGTGAGTGCAGATGTTGTGTACACAGGTGATTACCCAATCAGCATGATTCAGATGCTCTGCAGTGGGTCAACCTGGGTTCATGTCACTCAACTAAAATCAAATACAGTACAGCCTGTCCATGACACTGGCACAATAACTTATTTCACTTTATCATTCTTTTTATTTAGACACAACAAATTATGGAATGGTCTTTTACATTAACACAACAGTCAAGTTCACTTCTTTACTTGTATTAGCATACAGTTGTTCTTTCAACCGCTCCCTTCTGCAGACGTCTCCATAGCAAACAAAGTCGCATGAAAGACTCACGATTGCATTATACCAGATGCCCTTTGTGATGCAACCTGGACTTGGATGGGCAGTCTCATGTTTTCAAGACCATGACACTCACCACCAAGTTATTGCAGCCTAACACATGTCAGTATACATGTACCATAAACCTGATTAACAATAAGCAGGTTTCATTTTTCTAAAAACATTAAGTCCCTGAAGAGTTGGTGATTATAATTAAACTTAGTAGCACCTCATATAACTACTTATTATAGACACAAATAAATTTGGTTGCAACCTTTCTTTAAAGAAAAAAAATCACGAGTCACTTAAATAACTTGAAAATGACAAAAAACAAAAATCAAAACAAACAAACAAACAAACAAACAAAAAAACGTGTATACAGGTAGTCCTCGACTTAAGTCGCCCTCGACTTACAGCAACTCGGACTTAAGAACGGGTGTACGGTGCAGCGTTAACATTCATTTTACATGTATTTCCTCGACTTACGGCAAAAATCCGGACTTACGAACGGGTTTGCGGCGCAGTATAATGAGTTCCGACTTACATCAAAATCGACTTACGAACGGTTTGTAGGTACGGAACCCGTTCGTAAGTCGAGGACTACCTGTATATATACAGTATATATGTTGTTAAAATTACATAGGTTTAAGAGTTTAGAACACTACAAGAGTGTGGGAAGGGTTTATAAAGGCTTACTATATATAAATACTAAAAAAAATAGTGTTCCTACTTGGCAGTTTTCAACTATTGTGGTGGTGTCTGGAATGTAACCCTCACAACAATCGAGGAACTACTGTGTTCTATTTTTTTTTAGATGCACTTGTATTTGTTTTTGTGCACTTGTTTTGTGAACAGTTTTTTTTTATTTTAAGACAACAGACAAAATTTTGCCGTTGTGCTAATTCCAGCACATTGATACATTTATATAACAGTCCTTTTAAATGAAAATATGAAATGTGGGGATTGATGAGGTAGATGAAGTGTGAAGAATTTAGCAAATGCTGTGTATTTTTCTGGTTTCGCTCAAACAGAAAACCGGTGTAAATCTCCGAGTGGTTTATTTACCGCTGCTGCGTTCGTGCCGTATGTATAAGACTCCAGCTGAATGAGATAATTCTGCAGATGCCTCCTGTGAATTGGCCCCATACGTACCCGCCAACATAACAATGCACAACTGAAGAAGGGAAATGATTGAATTTCCCATTTTTCTTTTTCCTTTTTTGCACTCAGAATCCCTCTTGGTGTGTTTGTGTGCCTGCCAGGGGGGAAATAAAATCAGTCTTTGCCTCACTGCACAAGGGATACAACCGTTTAATGATTGCACGATGCATTCCTCTGTGCTGCAACGATGGATGATGCACGCTGCTTGGACAACTCTCAAAGAGATGACTGTGCTGAGAGATAAAGCTTCCAACTTCTCGAGCCACATGTTTTTGGACTCATATCAAACCTCTAAAGAAAATAGGCTGTAAAATTTGCTCATACCTCGTGCCTCATTCGCGCATACCAAAAGTGCTGCTAGTCAATGGTTGGGGTGCACCCCCAAACTGTGAGTTTAACTCAAAATGGCCAGTTTTGCTAAATGTTGTGTTTCAGTCAGGAGTGTGTCCAAGTCCAAGGCTGTAATTGATTCTGTCATGACAGACGGGCTGAGATTTGAAATGTAACGGCTGTTAGCTCTATAAAACTCTGGCTCCCGTCAAGCACAATGTGTCTTTTATGACGTTTAGCTGATTTAGAATAAATGCATATGCTTATAATACATTCACTATCTTAAAATGTATAGAACAGAGCAGAGTGGGCATATGAACGCCCCACCCCCCAAACAATCTCTCCATCTTTAACTTCTATTGCTCGTTTAGCTGGGACTCAACTGAGGAGTGAGATCTGGTTTAAAAACTCTGCCATTAAGTCAATTAAAGTGCTATGTGTTGTCATCGTTGTGTGGTAAATGGTAAATGGACTGTACTTATATAGCACCTTTCTATTTTATCAAGATGTTCAAAGCACTTTACAACTGTGTCCTCATTGACCTATTCATACAACACTCTACTATAGCTATACCAAAAGTAATCAGAGCTGTATCACATTCATACACTGATGGGACACACATCGGAGGCAATGAGGGGTTCAGTATCTTGCCCAGGGACACTTCAACATGTGGCTGCTGGTGGAATAGAACCCCCAACTCTTGCATTGGAGGACAACTGCTCTAACCACTCAGCCACAGATGCCTGAACATGGTATGTTCCCAACAAGAAAGTTCCTGGAGAAACTTTGACGGGGACTGCTAGACTGCTGCCGATTGCAATTCTTGATTTGATTGTAAAAAGTGTTTGGGTTCGGTCTCAGCTACCATTATACTAAATTTCGGCTGAATAGCTCTAAAAATGGCTGAGTTATGTATTTTTTTCTCTTTTAGCTAAGGCAGCCATCTTGGATTTTTAATTTGGATTCCATATCTGAAAATGATCATTCTCAGCTACAACCTCACCAAATTTCAACTCTCTATGTGTAGAAATGGCTGAGTTAAAGCCATTTAAAAGTAGTGTTGGTGGCCATCTTGGATTTTTGATTTTGACAGAGCATTTAATAGGAAACATTCTCAGCTATCACCACACCAAGTTCCAGCTCAGTCTCCTAAAACTGACCAATTTATAGTGTTTTTCCCTTTTTGTGTTGTCGGCCTTCTTGGAATTGTTTATTTTCAATCAAAATCTATTAGGGATCATTGTCAGCTACCAATATACTAAATTTCAGCTCAATTTCTCTCAAAATGGCTGAGTTATGGTATTTTTTCTCTTTGAGCTAAGGCAGCCATCTTGGATATTTGATTTTCATTAGGACTGTATTACAACTCGCTCTTAGCTACAACCATACTTAATTTCAGCTCAATATCTCAAATAATGATCGAGTTATGGTCAATTTTGTGTTTGCTGAGGTAGCTGAGGCAGCCATCTTGAATCAAAATGGCAGGTTATTTTTCTGATACGTAGGCTAATTGGCTACCTTAGGACTATCAGGGTAATTGCCTACTTTACCTGCTTTGCATGCTGAACCAAAATGGCTCCCGACAGTTTCTTTGAAAAGTTTTTTCCCCCATCATTTCCTATGGGAATTTTGGCATCTGTGTTAGCAAAATATGTTGCCATGGTAACTCCAATTGCCAATAAAAGTAATGGCACACATCTTGGAGCCTGGGCGGTCATTTTGATATAACTTTTGTGGGGGTCCACATTGCGGTTCGGGCCACATTAAGTTGAAAAAGATACGCTTATCAGGTGTAGAATATTAAGTGGGCAGTCACCAACTAGTTCTTGGAATTGGTGAAATATTGCATCTATGTTCACAAATTACTTTGCCATGGTAACATGAAATGCCAATAAAAGTAATAACACACATCACGGGGCCGAGCCAGTCATTTTGATATAACTTTTGTTGGGGTAGACACTGTGGTTCGGGCCGCATGAACGGAGATAGAAATGCAGACACACTTCCAAGGTGTATAATAATACAGGTAGTCCTCAACTTATGACAGCAATGCGTTCTCACGCGGCGTTGTAAACCGAATTTGATGTAAGTCGGAACATGCATGGTACGCGGTGTTGTAAACACGGTTTTTTCAACGTAGACAAAACCAGCCTACATTCTGTACCTAAAACATGTACAGTACTGTATTTCCAGGCAGTTAGCTAACACAGTACCCTACATAATTTTCAAAAAAACACATAAAATACTACACAGTACGTTTCAAAATGAAATAAAACAGTAAAAAAAAAAGTACCTGTATCCCTCCGCCTTTCTTTAAACTACAATCCACCTCGGACAGGAGTGTTTACAGGTAAGTCAAACCAACGGAGTTTATTAGAACAACAGCTGCTATTTTTACAGGCTGCACCACCTTAGAGCACAAACAAACACAGCAACTTCCCTCATGTCACTACGAATGAGCTCCCCCAGCGGGCACGTTGTTGTTTCCCACAGTAAAATGGACGCCAGAGAGCAGGAGGAGTCCACATGGTCTTAAAGGGAAAGATATTAACACCCCACACACAAAAGAAATGGCACTGTGTAACTCGAAATAAGCCTATTCAAAGTCAATGGGAGGTGCGTCGTAACTACGAAACGTCGTAACTCGAGATCGTCGTAACCCGAGGACTACCTGTAATAGGTGCCTGCCATGCATTTGCATGGAGGCAGTGTATTGCTTTGCAATGCACTACTCTTCTATGCATTGCAATGGCAGCCCCAATGACAACATTAGTTCTCTGCCTTTAACCCATCACACATGAGATACACAGGTGGAGCAGTGGGCAACTTATGTAAGCACCTGGGGAGCAATTAGGGATTAGGTGTCTTGCACAAGGACACTACAACATGTGTGCATGACGGGAAGTTGAAGTCAGCTGCCCTACCTCTACACCATCTTGGCCCCTAATGTTTCCCATGAACAAGGAATTCCCAGCAAGCATAGGCTTGAAGCTCGTGTTAAGTCCCTCACAATTGTACCCATCGCTCATCACTACTACAGATTTGATGTTTTGGTGCGGTCCTCGGATTGGCCCCTCCACTGATAAGACGATCAAACTTGACTATCTAGAGGAAGTAAAAGTCGTTACAGGGACGTATTTAAAAGTCAACCCCATTTGTTAGCAAAACGGTAAAAAGTTATTTTAAGTTTTTGAAAACTATAGACACGCAAAGATGTTGGGTCTTCAGTAATGCCTTGTTAGTAGATTCCACAATAATACAAAGAGGTATTTTAAGCCTCACCATGAAACCATAACCAGGTGCTTAAAGCTAGAAGAGAAACATTTTTAATAACTCTGTCAAGTGTTCTGAATACACTCGTCTCTCGCTCTCTCTAAGTATAACGCTGCTACTTTGCAGATTTTCACCCATCGCAGTGGTTTCTGGAACGTAACCCCCGTGATGGGTGAGTGATCGCTGTATCTTATATGACCATTTCTGTTAATTTATCTGGACTTTCCTCTTTGCATTTCTGATATAGATGCTGTCTGATTTAAACACTCCCATATGGTGGACTTGGGACCTGTCCAGGATGTCCCCAGGCTCTTGCACAGAGACTGCGGGATATGGGCACCAGTGCCCCCGTGACCGGAAAATGACCAAGCAGGTACAAGATAACCGGTGGATGGACAATTGGATGGATTTAAACACTGCTGTGAATTATGAGGAATGGCACAGATGAAGAAAAGACACGTGTGCACATTTCAAACGTTAAAGATGCTGAGATTATATGTATCGTTTAGTGTGTTGCATTTATTGACCCTGTTTACTACTGGACTACTTGGACAACAGTGATAAAAAGCACTCCACCTTTGAAAACCCACATTCAAGAGTGCTCGTGGTGTTCTTTTACTGGGTGCAACCAGAGACAGTCACAGAGAATTGATAACAAAAGATTTATTTTGTCCGCAAGGCCTTTGGCATGACGTCAAAGTGAAGATGTAGCAAGGGTATGTATTTTAGTAGAACCCCATAAAAATTCAAACGTGCCAAAGCAGAAAATCTGAACAAAAGTGTCAGAAAATAGGAGCTGGGAGGCAGGTGGGAGCCGACGAGTTGCTGAATGATGCAAGCAGAGCTGCAGATAATAGGTGAATACATCCATACATGAATTGTCACCATGTAGACGCAGCCATCCAAGGTCTAAGCAGCTTGTATAAAAGGGGGAACAGAATTTCTTCTTTAAAAAAAAAACTGGAAAGGCTCGATCACCTGCAGGCGATTCCTCACACATGACCGCGAACAGAACTTAATGAGCTGCCAGACCTTGAGTGGGCTGGGAAGACGAGCCTCTGATGGTAGCAGGCTTTCCTTTTGACCAGGGCGTTGTAGAGAAAAAACAGTGTAATGTAGCTAAAACCTCAGCTTGCTCTAGATTCTATAGCTTCCATAGCCAGCAATGTCAAACACTGCAGGAAAATAATGTAACTCTTTGTAGATTTAGTTTGTGCATTCTTGGAAGTATTGTTAAGGTTCCAGTTATTGCCATTGAAATATGCACCTAAACATAAAAATATTGCTAAGTCTGGAAGGTGTGGCTATGCATTGCCTCAGCCATAAACATTATCATACATGAACTGTGTTTTTTTTTTTTCTGCATCTTTAACACCGGCTGTAGGCTGTGGCGACCTCATTCATTCGTTCTGACCATTGACTCGCACAGCTGCCCACGGGAATCCAACGCCGAACCAGTGATCCAATGACCACCGCCTGGGCTCGTGTCCAACAAGGCACCCTGGAGAAATAAGTAGCCACTACAATCCCTGCACTGGACACAGCTACATTATATTTGAGACGCTCATTTGGAATGCAAATTCAATTTGAACCGATCTGCTGCTTGTATCAAGAGGCGAAGGACTTGAAAAAGATAGACATGCAACCAAATATCCAATCAGTCCACTTCAAAAAGGTCTGTTTGTGTGCCCCATGCGGAATAAAAATGGTAACATGAATGATTTCCAGGACTTAGAACTAGCTTCCAAGCATACAAATATCAACAAGATAAATAGAAAAATGTGTGTTATAAAAAACACTGATTGCTTCCAAACCTCGTTGATAAGTAAACCTTTCCAGTCTGGAGGCTTTCAAGTGTTTTCAAGGATTTAAGGTATTAACTGATAAGGTGAGGACTTAAAATTGTGAGTAAACAAGCAAACTTTCAGTTGACGTCTCACTAAATTCTGATTGTTTGTGGCCAACAAGCTTTGCAGCCGTTTTACCACATCCATTTTTTAAAAGGGTCCAATTTTGTGTACACGGTTTGTAAAACTGTATTATAGGCATGCACATTTTTTCTTTGCCCACTTTCACTCACATTGTACTCATATTGCAGCCACAATTAATTTCTGGAAGTTCCATTAAAATGTGACCACTTGAGATATTTTACAAACAGGAAGTGTTGACCTTTAGCTATTGGCAGTTTTAAACCAGATCTTGCTCAATAGGTTATGTATTGAAGAGTCTCAGCTACTGCCTAATCTTATAACAGTTTGGGCAAATGCTATATGAACATTTACTTCATCTTCAGTTTAACATAACAATTAGTTCATTCATTTTACATGCCCATCAAAGACAGGACGTATAATAGTACAATACATATACATCGTAGGTACCGGTATGTATTTCCATAAACACTTTCTCGTCCCGTCCATAGCCTCTGATCTGCCCAAGAAATTTTAATGAAACTTCATACATATGTGTATTATCACTATATGGAGTGTTGTATACACTTTTAATCCCCCAGCTTCAAGGTCAAGATCACAAATTAAGGTCAAAAGTTACACAAGGTCTTTGCTTGAATGGGTCATTTGCTATAGAATGCTGTATTGATGTATGATAGCTTGTCAGCGGTGGTACAATGTGTTGTATGCCAATAATTTTTAACAATTATACTGTAAGAAATGATCAGGTATGCCATGGGAAATTATCCAGTTACACTTAATTGGTTAAAAATAAATATCACAGTGAATGAATCAGCATTGTTGAGCTATTTGCTTGCAATGCGTTGGCTAAGTCGTTTAAGCTCTCATTTCTTGCCAGTAGGTGGCAGCACAATAGTTATGACATTGTTAATTTCAGTCAGAATAATTGATGCGCCGTAGTGCAACAGTAAGGATGTCAGCGGCCGTAAAACCTAAAGAAGACACGTGAAAGGGGTTGCGGTGACAAGACATACATTATCGAGGGGTAAATATTTGAAGAAGGAACATTATGACTCTACTGAGTGTGGGACAAAATTCTAACCAAACAAATTAACTAGTATGAGTTGTGGTTTAAAAAAATAGAAAGAAAAGCAAAACTGAGACAATATAACAAAAGTTATTTTTTATTTAGGTTTATTTTCCATCTGTGATCCAACAGTACTGATTACATTATGCTAGGTGTGGGGGGAAGCTATCTAAAGGTGTCAAGGTCCAAAGCAAGCTTAAAAAAACAGCCCCAAGTGAAACATCTTATCATCTAAAAACAAAAATACAAACTATTTTGTTTGAAATTAAACACATAAATTACATGTATTAGTTAATTTACAATAATTTCTTAAGCACCATTGTGAAGCCATCTAACCCTGACAGAAAATCCTATACAGGTAGTACTCGTTTTATTAGCCATAATTAAAAAAGAAATACAGTTATATCTGAGTCTGCATAGTCTGTTAGTGCTTCTCCAGTGCCTCAGTTACTTGATCGAGGAGAGCAGAAGTGATAAAGAAGAACTATGTTGCGATTTTCAGCCCTTGGGGCATCCACAAATGCTGCCGACGAGTGATTTTCAGGGACTTACACCACTGAGACAAAAGCTGAAGTTTAGAAATCTGCTAACTCATCTGAGAACATGAGTTTATACATAAATCAAATTACATAAACCTTTTATTTAGCCATTTGCCAGCACCACCCGGAAGTTAATAGGTGAACTGAATTGGTAGGCAGAATGAGTCACTGTCTGTCAATTAGAGAAATTGTTACAGCATTTTGCTCACCGTGTTCTGGGTCCACTGGTATTATCAAATCTCTTCAGGTTGGCATAATGATATTTTTCAAGTCATCACTCCAGAGCAGACGACTGAGATCATTCGGATTAGTATTCGTGCAATGCTTTTACTGCCCTTGTATAAAACCACAGCATATATTAGCACCTACAGTATGTGGATAATTACTGACAGAGCCTGCTGAGGACTGTGAGCATGCACCTGACCGTTCATCTGTCTGCCTGGATTTCTGTCTGGATGTGAAACGCTTAAAATTCTGTAGGGCCAACGATATCCAGAGGAAGACAAGGACGTAGATTATCCTGGAAATTTGGCAGCAGATGCCCTCTTGGACTAATCAAAGCAGAGCAGAGGAGGGGGACACCAATAACCCATGATCCTTTGTTTCAGTTTTTGTAACGTGAAGGATCTCATTTGAAAAGGACAGATTTATGCAAAAGTCCATCATTCTTTAAAGGACGGCATGACCTTTCATTGAGATCATCTTAAATTGAGAAACAATTCTGATCAAACCTTGAAGTAACGATACGCAGAATCTCATGTAAGATCCAAGTGTGTATGTGTATTGTGATTGACCCCCATCCATTACCATACCAAATACTGTGTTAGCTCAGTGTCTGCATAACTGACTGAGACACAGGCAATTTTGTGTTGGTTAATGTTAATTAGCTTTGGTGCCATGAATGAATTTAAATTTTCAATTGGATTTTCTCCACCAAAATGTAATTAATGAAATTAGCATGAACTTTCTTATAATTAATGAAAGTTCCATTTAAAGCCATAAATTGGTTCGAAAGCTAAATATTTGTAGATGTACAGTTCATGATTACGTTGTGTAAGTTTTTTTTAAATTGTCCAGTGGTTCACAAGATAGTTTATTGTCCTCTGTGTGGTCTGGAGACAGAGACATGGACAAAAAGACAGGAGACAGAACTGGAAGTAGCAGAAATGAAGATGTTGAGGTTCTCCTTAGGAGAGACAAGGATGGATAAGATTAGAAATGAGATCAGAGGTACAGCACATGTTGGACAACAGAGATAAAGTTAGAGAGGACAGACAGATGGTTTGGTCATGTCCAGAGGAGGGACAGTGGGTACCATATTGGTAGAATGATGTTAGAAATGCAGCTGCCAGGAAAAAGACAGAGGAGATATATGGATGCAGTTAGAGGACATGGAGGTAGTTGGAGTGAGGACAGAGGATGCAGGGGACACAGTGATATGGAGAACGACGACTCGTAGCGCCCCTGAAAAGGGAAAAGCCATAGAGTTCTGAGCTGCAGGAGAGTGAACCAGATCCATCTGTGAACTGTGTCCCAGATGAATCCAAACTCTGAGGACTGAAGCAGACTCAAAGAGAAATAAAATAAAACACAGTCATGAAAATTTACTTGAATGTCCTAAAAAAATATTAATAATAAAAAAGCATCTGTTGGTAGTCTAATAAAGTCTGGTCCTCTGGACAGATTATTCTTGTTGAAATGTTTCGTCTTTAATCCAAAAGACTTCGTCAGTCTGAGGAGCTGCAGTAAACTCAGTCTTATAAATAGCACCTTCTCATTGTGGATCAACCAGTCTGTTGGTTGTCTGTTGTTACCAATCTGTTGGTGGTGCTCAAACAGCTGGATCTCAGATTGTGATGCCTCATGAATTTTTGTCAACTTTTATATTTGGTTTGTTTAAAACTGTTAGTTTTTCTCACAAGCAAAAAGCTATGGTGTTTGCTTTTATAGCCCAGTATAAAGGCTGAAAACAGAAGGATGTTTTGGTTTAAAACTGTAAGATTAATCTGTTGGTAACTTTGACAGTAACTGTTAGAAATCACACAGGAGAAACAAGTTACTGTTTTTTATTAAAAATAAATAAATAATCATAATCAAACCACTAGAAAACTGGTAGGTTTTAACATCTGAGGATGCTGTAAGTTAGAAGACTACATATTGATATTAAAGAAAGCTAACTTGAGTTTGTTGATACGAGTCAAAATGTTGTTGACCGTCGTCTCATCGGGACAGTAAACAACCTTCTGCATCGGTAAACAACAGAGGCAGAAAACCTGATTAGTGAAAATAAATCAGAGAAACGTGAAATGCCTTGTTGTTGGAGCTGAGGCCACCTGAGCCTCCAGCAGGACATTACCAGGACGGACACAACGAGTCAGCGTCTGTCGCTTCCTGTGGACATCAGGACAAAACATGACTCAGCTTGTCCTCAGCAAGGAGGACGCTCCTGTCCCTTAGACTGCCTTCTTTGCATTCAAGCATCATTATCACCCAGCTTCATGGTGGCAGGTGAGCATGTGGTTTCCTGTGTCTGCTAACAAAATAGCTGATGAAGCACCGGATGAATTGGAAATGTGGCTAAAGCTCAGTCATTTCTACTGGAGCTAAACTTGGTGTGGTAGTATCAGAGAGTCATCCTCAACACACCGTGTTCTACAAGAGCACAAGATCTGTTTTAAATGTTCAGGATGGCGGGCAACATGCATTCCTTCAAGGAATGTTAATTTATTAATGAGATCACGTTCATGTCATCATCTCTGAGTCAGCAGCTCTGTGAAGAATGGACAGAGAAACATTAAAAACTACAAATATTCTGGAGGCTGCCCACGTTTTATTTAGGGTTCTGTGCCCTGAGATGACTTCTGTTGCGACTTGGAGCTGTATAAATAAACTGAATTAAATCAAACCATCTACAGATTCAGAGCAAAATTCAGCTGACAGATATTTTCAATATTTTGATATCTTTTTTATATTTTATAAATTTATTCATTTTAAAATACAATACAAAACAATCCCATAAATGATAAGAATACAAAATGAAAGGTAGCAGAAAGAAGAAATAAATATTGTTATATCTGCTCCTTTTTTCAAACAATTAGTTCAAACAATAATAATCTTACAGTACACAGAA
>JARVGQ010000828.1:3352131-3363606 GCA_031762355.1 Hypsolebias martinsi | reverse complement strand
GGCGGTGTTTTAGGTTGTAAATAAGGCATTTAAAAAGACGTGACGGCCGCCATGTTGGTTTTTAGTTTCGTTTTCGGACGCACCGGGAGCCGGTCCTGGTAACCGGCTTTTTCGGTATCCAGCCGGGCCGGTAGAACGGAACTCGGCCTGATACCGAGGTTCACCTGTACCCTCCTTTCGTCTATCTATTCGTGCATGTTGTGAGCGTGATAACTTTGAATATAAGTGAAGGACCAACTTCCATTTTAGTGTGTGGCTGTAACCCAGTCTTTTGAGGAAACTGTGCTTTTGAGTTTTTGTGTTGCTTAAAATCACAGTTTCCTCAAATGATGAAGTGATGGATGATTACTCCAGGGCTGTGGTTCCCAACACCGGTCCTTGAGGAACGCCACCCTGCATGTTTTAGCTATTCCTGCTCCAGTACACCCGATTCAGTGATTTAATAACTTCCTCAAGTTTTGCCGCAGTCTTTTAATCACCCACTCATTCAAACCATGTATGGTGGAGCAGGGACACAACTAAAACATGCAGGAAGGCGTTCCTCAAAGACCATGGCTCGGAACCACTGTTTTTTGGTGACTAAGGCCACCACTGGCCACCCTCTAGCTCCAGTTTTGCACGTGATGGTTGGAAAAATTGCTCCCTTTGCTCACCAGGATCGCTCAACGCTGCCTCAGACAAGAATAAAAAAATGCTTCTTTGCTTTCATTACGTTTTTTAGTTGGCTTGCAAACATTTCAAAGGAGTTTATTAGCAGACCAGCTAGCTTGAATGCTATTGTGTGTGCATTTGTGTCTGATACAAGTTTTCAGTTTGACTACACCATGGCCACCAACAGCCAAAAACCTCATTAGTTGGATATTTCAGCAGTCAGCCTTTTATTACACACTCAGATCTGATGCTAGGACAATTACATTCCTCCCTCGCTTCCCCCTTATTTTGCTCTCCTGCTTTACGTCTCTCTGTCTTTACATCCTGCTCCCTGCCAAGCGTCAGCTCTTTCAGCACTTCCTCTGATTTGAGCCAAAATGTTTCCTGCCAAATAGCCAATCTCAAAGTGCTGTCTGCTGGATTAATACCTGAGCTCGTTGATTTATAATTACCCCATTGTGGGATGCGGATGCTGACAGTTTGGCTCCTTTGGGCATTTAATCGTGCTCTCGGTCTAATTTTAATGCTATTCTCACTAAACCTTCAAACATACTTTTTTTTTACTCATCTTACCTAACAAGGAAACAATAAATTAAGTGAAAATTCTTCCCCCTTTAGGAGATGTGAACTCATCAGGGCTTTATCAGGCCCTTGTTTTTTTTTTTTTTGTCAGATACAAAATTGTCTGAGTAATTAGCTTTTTTTTTCTCCATGGGGATTTCTTCGAGAAAATAATAATTAATCCAAATATGTTGTTTGAAGTCCTGTCAGAATGCAAAACCTCCACTGATGTCTGAAAAAAACGAAAGTTACATTAGAAAATGTAGAAGAAAACTAGATGATCTGACATTATCACTAAGAAGACTTAAGTGTTTCAGTATTAAAGGTGTTTTAATGAAAGGATGAACTACAGAAATTTGCCAGTACTTTTATTACAATAACTTTGTGGTATCCTGGTGCATGCTCAATAATCCAGGTAGATAAATCTAACAAGGTTAAGTCGGGTCCTCTGGACGAATTATTCTAAGAATCCATCCAGAAGACCTGACGTAACCTTGTTAGATGACTTTATGGTTTTACCTTTTAGTCTGACTGCA
The DNA here is from genome assembly GCA_031762355.1 of Hypsolebias martinsi. Taxonomy (NCBI): domain Eukaryota; kingdom Metazoa; phylum Chordata; class Actinopteri; order Cyprinodontiformes; family Rivulidae; genus Hypsolebias; species Hypsolebias martinsi. The sequence goes on along the minus strand of JARVGQ010000828.1, from coordinate 3,361,858 downwards.
CTCACTGACCAAAAAAAAAAGTTAAGCACTCAGATGGAGTGAACAGTGCATGTCAAAAGGTCTAAATGGATAAGAGTTAGTACAGGACCATTACTTGTTCATGTCAGTTGAGTATATCACCACCCCAAGCCTTTGTACGACAGTGATTTTGTTTAGACAATTTTATTTTTTGTAATTTTTTAAAACCAATCCTGTGATGACTTAGATCTTTTTTGCAAGAGAGGCTCAAACCAGTAGATCAAGATGCCCAAGACCAATGGCTCCTGTGGTGCGAAGAAAGATTACGGGATCTGACTGTCCATGGGAGGACCTCAGTTTGATGCATGATGATGACGACCTGTCTTGGGTGAAGTAAGACATGTGGACACAGGATGTCACTGACACTGAAGACCTCCTTTATGGCTCCTCACACCATGAAGCCAGGAGTAACACTGGTGTGTCCACAGTATTGGTAGGATTAGTGCCCTCTCCTTGTCAGAGCCATATGCACAAGCATTGGTCGTTTATGGTAATGTGGAACCAAGATTTATCACCGAACATGAACATGCCACCTATTTCTTCATGCCACTGGTTACAGTGCTGCTACAAACTTAGCTGTCTATACTCTGGTGCTAATGGAAATATGATGGTGGACCTGAGGTCCGGCTAGTACCAGTCATTAAGACTGTGTGGGCTGACACAAAGTCAAGTCAACTTTATTTGTAGAGTACATTTAAAACAGAACCTGTTATCAAAGTGCTTAACAACATCAATGAGAGTAAAAATTAATTAAAAATACCAAACACTAATGATAATACTGAAGAATAAAACAAAAAACATTTAAAACATAGGAACACAAAACAAACAAAAAACACTAAATCAACTCACACTGTGAGAAACGTCTGCGAGAACTGGTGTGTTTTTAGCAGAGATTTGAACTGAGGAAGGGAGGTGGTCTGTCTAATGTTGGAGGGCAGGTTGTTCCAGAGTTTGACTGAAAAGCCCGATCTCCTCTGAGCTTCAATTTTGTTTTAGGAACAGCCAAAAGCAGCTGATCGGATTATCTCAGGGCCCGGGAGGGAGCGTATGGTTCCAGTAGCTCTGAGAGGTAAATGGGTGCGAGGCCATTTAGGTTTTTGAAGGTCTACAGAAGAATTGTAAAGACTATTCTATTCCACACAGGGAGCCAGTGAAGGGAGGATAGAACTGGTGAGGTGTTCAGATCTATGAGTTCTGGTTGAGAGCCAAGCAGCAGCATTCTGGACGAGCTGGAGATGTGAGATGGAGGCCTGGCTGACCCCAGCACAGAGTGCATTGCAATAGTCCAAACGGGTCGTGATAAAGACATGAACTAGTTTCTCAAGGTCGGGTCTGGACAACCCTGGCTTGAGCTTAGCTACCTGTCTTAGTTGGAAGAAGCTTTTCTGCAGAACAGAATTGATTTGTTTGTCAAACTAGAAATCAGAGTCTAAAACCATCCCGAGATTTTTACCAGCCTGCTTAAGATATGGCTGAAGAGAGTCCAGGTTGACAGAATCAGAGGCGACAGTTGAGCCAGGGCTAAAGCCAATGACTTCAGTCTTCTCGTCATTAAAGCTTAAGAAATTTGAAGCCATCCAGGCCTTAATGTCGTCCAGACATTTTAACAGAGTTTGAATGGCGCAAACGCTGGTTTCACAGGCAGGTAGATCTGACAGTCATCAGCATAGCAATAGAATGAAAGACTATGTTTCCTCAGGCTGGACCCCAGTGGGAGCAAATAGAGTGAGAACAGAAGGGGCCCAAGAATCGAACCCTGTGGGACCCCGCAAGAAAGAGGCAATGAAGCAGATACATTATTACCAACCTTCACACAATAGCTCCTGCCACTCAGGTATGAGCGGAACCATTCTAATGCAGCACCTGTAATCCCAACCCACTGTTCTAGCCGTGATATAAGGATACTGTGGGCAACAGTATCAAAAGCAGCAGTAAGGTCCAGGAGTACAAGTACCACAAGTGTGTTGTAAAGTGCAGTACCTGCATTTGAATGGCTGTAGGGTTCTGTAATCCTTGACCAACAACATAACAGTCCTCCCTTGGTGTCCACTGAGTGACAGGAACCTTCACAATGTGTGTGAGTGCCCTTATGAACCCATTGGTTCCAACCATCAATGCAACATCTGTAAGACCCACATGCCAAGCTCAGTACAACCATCCAGCCTCTTGAAAACCAACATTTTAAACTGTATCAAATTCCATCATGTAGCTGGTAGCATTGATAATAGTGTTTAATCCATTTATGAGACATCATCTTATTGCTTCACTTACTGCTTTGACCATTGTTGGCTTGTTTACCGCCTCATTGATAACTCTATCATGGAAATGTAATTTTTGCATATTAATAATGCTTTTTAACCAGAGTTCAGATATCCAAAGACCAAACACATTCACAGGAGAACAGGTACAATTGTAAGTAGACTTAGGTACGTTTGGTACCTTACCTTTTATGGTAAGTTTATTTTTTCATTCAACCTTTATTTATACAGGCTAGTTCCCATTGAGCCTCAAGGACTCATTTACAAGAGAGACCTGTTTCAGATAAAAAAAGTAGATAAAGAAAAGAGAAAAGGGAGGGGAGGTAACAAAAAAAATGTATCTCGCACTATTTCCTGGCTGGGACACAGTGTTAAAGTTGAAAAAAAAAATGATAATAATACATAGCATATAAACAGCAACATACTAAGACATCAAAATACATTTATGCATGAGGGGGCCGACAAAGGTGGTGAGTTGTCTGTGGGCACTGCCAGAAATAGTCCTGACAAGAGATGGCACAGTGTCTATCAGCCAGCTCAGGTCTGATAACTCTGAAGTAGGGGGACAAAGGATTTTTGGGGGGGAATGATCTGTAGGACAACGACAACAGAAGACTCTAGAATGTTCTTGGTGATTGTATCTGGTCTTAATAAAGGTTCTAGAGGTTCTTGCTAGGTCTAAAGAGTGACAGGATTCCTAGTTTGGAAAAGGAGACATGTGTCTCATAGGTGGAGCTGGTGCAGACAGAAACGGTGGAAAGCAGACACACAACAGGCTGTTATTCTTGATTTTAGGATTGTTTGTTCTTACAAGTATGTTGATGATGAATTCACTGGAGCCAGGTCTGAAGTGCAAATAGGAAACCAGCAGTCATTGCATATTCCTTGAGGAAATATTTCAAAGAGGGTTCTAGGTTGATATTGCCATGTGGCACCCAACAGCCCAATGAAGACTTAAAGTCCAACTCATCCTTAGTCAGGTCATTAGTTAGAAACTTCTGCTTCAGGAGATGATCAATGGGACAACAGAAGAATCCCAACAGCCACTACGATACCACAACTTGTGTCCTTGTATGCCCATTTTGTACCTGGCCGTTTCTTGCAAATAGACTAATTCCCATACCAATCCTTCTGGGTTCTGGACTTTTTTGTTTAAATGTATTCATTCACTTGCACTGTGTTTAAAAGCAATCAACATTATATTTTATTCATAAAGGACCTCTCCTTTTAATTCATATGAATGACAGGCAACAGCAGCCAGACAGTGTTATGAATTTTTTATGTGTTTCGTCAATTATAGGGCTATTTGGTATATAATGTGCAGAGGTTTTGTCATGTACATAAGGGCAGTCCTTATACATGGTAAACCTATTTTCCGTGCAGCATTTGAATGCGTTTATTTACTCCAAAGACTTGAACCTACCAAGCAACGCTTTAAGATGTTTATGCTCACAAACAAACAGTAAATCTTGTGGAAATGTTCCAGAGAACATAAAATCTGATCATAAACAAAAACGTAGGAGTTTAATCACATGGCAGCACATGGAAGTGACAAAGACATTCCGATTTAAGATGGGAGATTAAACTAAAAGGTGCACAAAAGGAAGCAATAATATTAAAAGCTCTGCATGCACTTAGCATGCATAACTTCACAGCTATTTATTGCAGCATGTTCCGTATGTTACATATGTCGTGTGTCAAAGGAGACAGTGCACCGTAAGAAATGCATTCCCTGCTAATGAAATAAGTAGGCGAATATGGTCCAAGCTTGTTGCAGAGTGCCTCTGTAGCTTTAGTATTTAAGTGAATTAGCAGCTGACATTTGATGTTAAAAATACACTGCGAGAAGAATCGCAAACTGTGACTCAGCAAAATGGAAAGCTTTCCTCTAATAAGCAGCCAGAGCACTGACGATTTGCCAAGAATGACTCAAAGTGTTTTATTTTACCTTCTCAGGCCAAACAAGCCACCTATAGACACGTTTTTTTGGTCTGATTTTCATGGAATGACATCTTTTTATAACTACTGGATTTCTGACAATGGTGTGGAGTGTTTTTTTATAGTAAATATTATTTTAACAAGGTTAAAAACATTTTAGAAATGGTGAAACACTCGTTTTTTAAGTGCTAGGATAACAACCAGTTGAGAAAAACAGAAGTGTTGCAAACAAAAGAGCAATTACGATAGCCAATACTCGAGAACAAAAACAGGATTACGCCTAGTTTGGTGTTGATTTGATGCTTAATAAGCACCCAGGCCTTCCAATTTGTCCTTTCTTACACAAAAATCATTTAAACCTAATCTTTCATTCATGGTGGAGTGTTCAACGGACACTATCTGGCAACATGTTATACACAAGTCTGTGCAAAACTGGTTACAGTTTGCTCCTGGAAAATGGGTGAATGAATGAATCTGCAAAGACTGAAGTGTACGTCCTTTTTTAAGTTTAAGGTCATATTAACACCTGGTAGTCTGGTAGATTCGGTTCAATTGGGGATCAGTATTCAGAACATCCGTTTACATTTCAGCTGGTGCAGTTTTCATTCACACTGCACTGAGTCAGTCGAGCTGCACCAAGAGCTACGGTACTGAAGGAAATGACACAAAAACCTCTGAAGAAGACGTTTCTTTTTCTTCTTCTGGAAATAAAAACAAAAATGGAGTGGTGTCAAATCTTAACTGTTTTAGGATTTCTATTTTGTCATTTTTCAACACTGGACCCAGCATGAGTGGAAAATGAGACAGAAGACCTTGGAGAATGTTGTTTTTCACACAAGTTGGCTGACACGGCTCCGTACAAGGTATGAAATGTACGTTTGTTTTGATTGTATTTACCCAGAATGCCCTGCGTTGTAGTCCACTTCCAGCTTTTGGAGCAGTCTCCGGTCCGCTTGCATTCACACTGCATTCGAACTGTGCCAGAGTTCACTTCAACCGAACCAAGACCTAGGTATTGAGGTGGACCAGAGTTCCTGGTGAACTCGTCTCTGGAACTATTTTGGATTTACAACGGTGCCTCTCTGCCTCATCCAAAACTGCAAGAAGAGCAAACAAACAAATTATTGTCAACACCCTCTCCACCTGCCAAATCCATCTGACCTTGTCCTTCCTCCTCAGGGACTCCAGACGATGAACTGTTTATATGTATAAATTGATCATCACTGTAAATAATAAACACTATTCATTTTTTCTAAGCCCGAGTCTTGTGTCGTTGCGGGTCTCGTACTATCTGGGTATCCACATTTCCTAATAAATTATAGTTACAAAGAGATCATTGCCATGGCTCCAGTACAAAATGGCAATGTACAAACAAGATCCAATTGTTTCTTCTAAGATTTTTTTATTTTATTTTTGTACCGCTGTAATCCTGTAACCATTGTCTGAACTTCCATAGGCAGTCTCTGGCACCAGTTAAGCATTCTTTTAATGGTGCCAGTGTATATACGGGTAAATGAATAAATGTCTGTAACATGAAAATTACTGCTGTAAGTAAAGATTTGGTAGAGAGGATCCTGAAAGGCTGGTAATTTGTATTTTTAAGAAAAAAGATTGAGCAACTTTGTGTTGGTGACTTCAAAATTTGGGACCGCCAAGAGGCTTCCCACCAGATACATTTGAAATGAAGAAGAATTCAAAGATTCAAGGACTCAAGGTTCTTTGTCATTCACATCACATGTGGAACATGAGGTGGAATGAAACTATGTACACAGGGTCCCAGTTACATCCAACAAAAATACAAATTATAAAGAAAAACAGTGGTAAGATCCAAGACAAGAAGACATAAAGAAGCAGAACAAACAAAATCTATACTTAATATAGGTTAAATTAATGAACAAAGTATCTGCATTGGACAGTAAAAGTGTCTTAAATAGGAAATTGACCAAAATCCTGAGCATCATACGACTTCCAAACAAAGAAGCCCTTAGAAGTAAAAAAAAAAAAAAAAAAACTGTATCTTTTACCACCTCTTGGAAGGTGTAAAGTTGTAGACCAACATGTCTGTTGTGATTTAGCAGTGTCACACCATACACCTAAAGGGAAAAGCACTTATTTCTCCCAGTCTCACTTTATCTGTCTTATGAACATTAATGCTTGATGGAAACAAAAGTGCCAGGGCAGAAAACTGCCTTTGTCGAAAAAACACGGAGGCAAAAATTAAAAAAGCTCCTGCACAAACTCAGCATTTACAATAAAGGTACTGGGATACTGACATTGGAAATGGTATGTACCTCCTGTACTTCCCTTTTAAATAACTAAAGATGTTGGAGTTAAGACCAAAAATGAACACCATTTCATCTGCAACAAATAACGAATGCACTTGTGATTTTTGTCCCTGTTGCAGAACGAAAAGGGTGAATTGGAAATACCCTCCATCTGTTCATCTGCGAATGTTGTGAGGTAGATACATTGAAACATAAATGAGATGCTGACTTGCATTTTGATATGTGGCTGCATCTAGGTGTGAGAAAAGTTCCTTGCAAAAAAATGGGTTGCCACGTCAAAATCCAAGATGGCCACAGCCATATGTAACCTAGCCGCCTCTATCGTTTAAGGAAATAAATGCTTTCTAGTTTCATATTGGTTAAAAATAGCTTCCTCAAATGATTGGGTTGTCTGAAGTCTAATCCACTATTGGCCATCCCTGGCTCCGCCATTGCACCTGGTGGTGGATAAAATGGCTTCCTTCACTCGCCGGGATCTGTCACTCTGCACCACCTCATACAATAAGAGGGAAAATTACCTCTTTTCTTTTATACAGAGTAACTCATACCATCGTGAATGTCTCACATGAAAAACATTGAAGTTTAAGTCCAGAAAAACACTCATCTCAAATACTAAAAACGTTCACTATTCAAATTTGCCAGTGATGGGAGACATCAGTGTACCACTTAATAGCAATGATTTGACACTGAAAATCTGTGTTGAAATGCCACTAAAACTTATCTTGACGCAATGTTGCAAACTTGGCAAGCTTGTTGCTTTATCAAGTTTTCGTACCTCTCATGCAACTCTCTCAATCAAAAGAATTGGGACAAATCTAGAAACTTTCTTTGACTTGAAAGCCTGTATTACTCCTCTCAAGAAGAAGTAGGTCCACCTGTAGGCCCCTCCCCAATCTCAAAGCAAAGAACAAAAGTCATAACAGAAAGTCAAGATTGCCTTCACACTAAAAAGTTGGAATTTCCTATTGTTTGAGTTGGAGAGGGTAGCAGAGTTATCATGCAATGCAAAAGGAAGTCCAAGGCACAAAAGCCTGCCTAGAGTTTATACAAATTTATCAAAGCAGAAATCATTCAAGTTATCATATCTATTTTAGTAAAGCATCTCCCTATTTTCATGCAGAGTATCTGGCCTATAGGCAGCATGCTGGTGCAATTCGTAGAGATGCTACCTCTCACAGAGAAGGTCGCCGGTTCAAACCTCGGCCTCATGTCTGCTTGTGTTTATCTGCAATGTTAGCAAAACATTTCATGAACTACTGGATTGATTTTAGCGGAACACTCAGAAGGGCAGCACGGTGGTGCAGTTGGTAGAGCTGCCGCCTCTCAGCGAGAAGGTTAATGGAACAAATCCCGGCTGAGGCGCCATTCATGGTGGAATCTGCATGTTCTCTCCGTGTATGTGTGGGTTTACTCCGAGTACTCCGGTTTCCTCCCACAGGCCAAAAACGTGCATGTTAGGCTGATTGGTAACTCTAAATTGTCCCTAGGTGAGAGAGAGAATGGTTGTTTGTCTCATTTATCTCTATGTGTCCCTGTGATGGACTGGAGACCTGTCCAGATGGTTCTGTGATGGGCTGTAGACATGTCCAGGGTGTCCCTCGCCTCTCTCACAGTGACTGTTGGACATGGGCACTAGTGACCCCCTGTGACCCAAAAAAGAAGAAGTGGATAAAGAATAACGGATGGTATCTGGCCTACATATGACCTTGACCTTGAAGCTGGGGTGATGAAAAGATTACGTGGCACTGTATATTAATGGTACAAATTGTTTCAAGTTTTAATAAATTATCTTGAACTGATTTGAAGTTGTGGCTCAGATAAGAGTGAGTTTACATCAGTACGTATGGAGACTATACCATAATAGGTTTGCCTTTTGATGGCTATGTCCATCCATCCATTATCTTTTTACCAACTTCTACTTTTTTTGGGTCATGGGGTCACTGGTGCCCATATCCAGCAACCACTGTGCGAGAGGCGGGGTGCAACCCGGACTGGTTGTCACTTTCTCACAGGAATGCATAGAGACAACTGAGACAGACATCCATTCACACTTTCTTACACCTTGCAACAGTTTAGTGTTATCTCCATCAACATCACAGACTTTCAAACGGATTTACAGCAAATGAGATAAAAAAAAAAGTACTAATTTAAAACGACTAAGTACACTCGCAGGGACTGTGGGTGGCATGCCCCAGCATTAAACAAACTTGTGCAAACCAAGCAAAGTACTCATGGATCATAATGGCATCCATTAATATTCCGGATGCCGTCAGAATAAAATAAACACCCCAGAGACCGTGATTAACAAGTGACATTTGGAGGCAATGCGTGCACGGAAAACCAGCACTAATGGAGTTTAAAACAGGAATCAGGACTATTAGTAGCTTCAACTTTGGAAAAACTTCAATGTTTAAAAATAAATACAGTGTTCTGTTCATGTGGAACACTATGTTGTTATATGAGAAGGTGTTTATTAATTAATTAATTAATTAATTATTTAACCACATCTCTGCCAATGACTGTCCAACACACATTAATAACCTGCATCTCCCCAACAAAGTAACAAAAAAGTTTAATATCTAGATTAATAATCTGTGTTCCTTTGTTAACCAAATTAACCAAGTGTTTTTCTGGACTGGAACTTAACAAGTAATGCAAGTAAACTGTGTTTTTGGTGTGAGATATTAAGATAGTAAGAGTTATATTGTAAACCAAAATAGCTTTTTTTTCATTGTCCTAAATGGCACACAGTCAGACCCTGGCAAGTGGAGAGTAATTTTATCCACGACCAGGCACAATGGCAGAGCCAGGGTGTGGCCTTGGCAATCATAGATTAATCTTCAGACACTCCACCATCAACCCAGATCACTTGAATAAGCTTTACTAAAGCCATATAAAAACAAGAAAGCATGGTTTCCTTACATGATTGGGTTGGACAGTTTACATAAATACAGCACATATCGCTATCTAGCAAAAGTCTATCATATTTTCTATCAATAGGCAAACTTAGATTTTGACGTGGTAACCCAATTCTCAATAGTGACCTTTTCCTATGCCTTGATGCAGCCACAAACCAAAAGGGAAGCCGATACTTCACATATGTTTCCATGTTATTTAGCTCCCCACATGGTTGGATGGAGGGAGGTATTTCCAAATACAGGTAGTCCTCAACTTACGAACGGGTTCCGTACCTACAAACCGTTCTTAACTCGAATTTGATGTAAGTCG
>JARVGQ010000828.1:3327207-3339585 GCA_031762355.1 Hypsolebias martinsi | reverse complement strand
CCTCTCTTCCTGTTTTTAAATCTCTTTTAAAAACACACTTTTATTCCTTGGCTTTTAACACCTGATCTTATCTTTTATGGCATTTGAACACACCTGCAGTAGAACTGGTATATGCTTCTTCTTTTTTTTTTTTTAATCATTTTAATTAACTTGTCTTTTGTTTTGTTGTACAGCACTTTGGTTACCCCTGTGGTTTTTAAAATGTGCTATAGAAATAAAGTTGATTGATTGATTGACTGATTATCAAAATGGAAAGTCTTAAGCCCAGTCTTAAAACTTGCCATATTGCCACCTGCCACATGTGGCCATTTGACTGCGCGCTGACCGGCCTTGAAAGAGGTTTTTAAAAAAAGCTCAGTTAAGCTTCAGGCAGCAATCCATCCAAAGCCCAAATGGGCGTTCATTCAGTTGCTGCACTCAGCAGACACTCGCAGCCTATGACCAAACAGGTGAGATCCCACTAGCATCAGGTGAGAATCTTCACCAGCATATCCCAAAATATCCTCGCAGACATCAGAGCAGAGTCCATGTCTGAACAATGTAGAATGCAGGCAGAAACAGGGATTTAATGCGCTTTGACGGCCAAAAAAGGACAAACACCCCCTTAGCTCCGATCTTCTGCCCTTTAGCTGCGCACATCCACCGACCGTTAATAACTATACAGTATAAGCAGTCAAAGCTCAATGAAAAGTGTCAGTGTTTTTTCAGGTTCTGACCTGTAAATACTGTACTAACTTGTGGGATCAGAAAATTATGGGTACCGGCTGGGGCCGGGTCAGGTCAGATTTTTTGGACCCGAATGCAACTCTAGCTAGAAGTAAGGTTTTGAATTCAGTTCTGGACTTGACAGGGAGCCAGTGGAGAGAAGCTAAAACTGGAGAGACATGATCTCTCCCAGTAACTCCAGTTAAGACTCTGGCAGCAGCATTTTGGATCAACTGAAGACTTTTTAAAGAAGTATTTGGACACCCAGATAACAAACCATTGCAATAGTCCAGTCTAGACGTGACAAATGCATGAACCAGTTTTTCTGCATCATTTTTAGATGTGTCTAATTTAAGTGATGTTACGCAGGTGGAAGAAGGAGGTTCTAGAAACATTTTTAATGTGGGGGATAAAAGACATGTCCTGATCAAAAATAACACCAAGTTTTTTAACATTAGAGCTGGAGGTCAGATTAATGTCATCCAAGGAGGGAGAAAGACTGAAACATTTATTCCCAACATGCTCAGGTCCAAAAGCTAAAACCTCAGTCTTGTCTGTGTTCAAAAGGAGAAAATTTAGGGTCATCCAGCTTTTTATGTCTTTAAGACATGCTTGTATTCTAAGTAACTGATTGGATTCATTGGGTTTAATGGACAAATATAACTGCGTATCATCAGCATAACAATGAATATTTATCCCATGCTGTTTAATAACCTTACCTAATGGAAGCATATGCAAGGTGAAGAGTACTGGACCAAACACTGAACCCTGAGGAACTCCATGACTAACTTTGGTGTAAGAAGAAAATTCATTATCAACATTTACAAATTTGGCTCTATTAGATAAATGCGATTTATACAGTTTTAGAGCTGTTCCTGTAATCCCAATGTCATATTCAAGCCTCTGACAACATATAAAATGTGGGTGGGAAAGGTGAAGGACCCACACCTGCCTCCACCCTCATTTGCCCCACTCTGGGCCGTTGACCAAGGCCCTTAACCCCCACCATCTGCTCCACTGGGTGCCCTAGAAAGCAGCTCTCTGCTCCACAGAGAGGGCTGTGGTAGCTTGGTGGTCTGTGGTTGCATCAGAAAAGGCATTCGGCATAAAAACAAATTATTATTTTTTTTAATAACTTCATTTTTTATTTGAGTTAGTTCAATGCGGCGACCCCTGAGGAAATTTGATGTGGCAACCCAATTGTTGAAGGTGACCTGTCTTTTGCTTAGATACAATCACACATCAAAATGGAAGTTAGTATCTCGTTTTTTTTTCTAAGTTACCCAGAAAACAAGACGGACAGACGGTAGTTTGAAGTCCCCTCCGCCCTGTTATGAAGGACCATAATTGTAATTAAATCTATAGCTGATTAGCATTTGTAGTCACCCCGTTTCAAGATGGCCATCACAGCTAATCTACCTTTGCCAACACAAAAATGGCTACAACTCATCTACATGTACAGATGGTACGCACCATGTAGAATGTGATTTTCAAACCATTTGAACTTTTCATTACAAATCTATTGGTATGGGAAAGCATCGGAGTCATGTTATCACAACTAAAACATTTTGTTCTTATATGCGCAATAATTATTTCCTTAATTTCCAAGGTTTTTTTTGCCAAGCACCTCCATCTGCAAAATTTTCTGTTGACAGAAGGTGAAGTGCCGATTATGGCGTTTCTTTTTTTATTATTATTAAAGATTTAGGAATTAATAGCTGAATTGTTTAGCTTCCCAGGCTTCAGCTCAGTTAGGCTTTTAGCCTTTTTTCAACTTACCTCACCAATCTGCTTTAATGCAGAGTAAGAACTGCTGTTCCCAGCAACAACAACAACAACAAAAAATCCCCCACCATAATAATAATTGTGCACCAAAGAAAATGCACAATAAAAGCAAAGCAAGATGGAGCGATGGTGCAACTTCCATTATGTCTTTTGGAGGATCTCAACAGGAGGATGCCCTGCAGGTTAGCTTTATGAGCAAACATTAGTGAGGCATTTCAGAGTGCACCACGTTGTAGTGAGTTATAACAGATTACGCTGCCTGCTGAGCTTCATTCTGTCATTGTATGTGGATATATTTAGAACAATAAAAACACGTTTAACAGCCACATAAAGCAAAAGATGCAGTTAATATTAGTCAGCGGGATATCTTTCCCAACAAGGAGAATTTTATGAAACTAGTTGATAAATCCGACACGTTGCCATGACGCCATTGTGCACAATCTACAGGAACTACTTATGGCAATGAAATAAGAAACCAGATGTTAACGAGAACCTCATCTAAACCTTGACATTTAAAGAGCACAGTTTTGTATCAATGGATAACGCTGTGTCGTCATAAAGTGAGCTATGTTAGGCTGATTGATAAAGAAGTTTTACTGGGTGGTTAATTGTCTCAGAAATTATTGCGATAAACAATAATATTGTTTGAAATTTGACAATAATTAGTAATTGTCAAATTTAAGAATAACTTTTTAATTTGTTTTGGGTGTAATACCTGTTTTGACCGCTGGATGGCAGTATAAAACTGTTTGAACCGAAAGATGGATAGTGAGGGAGCGAGCAGTGCGTCTCTTTAAGAAAAATGGGAGGGAGGCCCCTCGACTTGATACGGGCTGTCTCTCTTCGGTTCTCCAAATGGCGGACGCTTGGTGTGGTTTGAGTTTTTTAGCATAATATTTTCTCACAAAGCTTTTAATAACAATCAGTAAACAATATGCTGGTGTTGATTTAATCAGTAAACAAGTTATCAGCTTCTTTTTGCAGAGAAAAACAAACTTTTTAGACAAAGGCACGGGTTTCAATCGTGAATTTTGGAGCTTCGACAAGACGGAGTTTCTTTTTTCCCCCGAGGTTGGCGTATTAGCTTAGCTTGTAGCTTAACTTATCAGCTTTGCTGCGTTTAATTATCCAAAAATGCAATTTTGGATGATTATAAAATATTTTAAAGAGAAAAGAGAAAGGGAGGGTCAGTGAAGAACACCAGAGTTGAATCTTTTGTCATCCAGTGTCTTCAGTAGAAAGAGAGAGACACAAAGAAACAATAACAAACAACATGGAAATGAGGTTGATAATTTTCATATACCGGTATCATGCGATTAATTGATAAATTGATTTATTGTTTATCACGGCAGGCCTAGTTCTGTATAGATCTGGATACTTCACTTTTATTACAACACAATGTGGTTGAACTGTTAATGTTTCTGAAAAGCTTTTGATGAGACATGCTCATGTTCTCTTTGTTTTTCTGTTCTTTTTCTAGGACTGCCCGTTCATTGTGTGTATGACGTATGCCTTCCACACTCCCGACAAACTGTGCTTCATCCTGGACCTCATGAACGGTAGGCCCACCCGCCCAGCTTCACCCACCTCCGATTAAACTCTTTCCTCATTTGCTTCAACCGTAGACAGAATGATTGGATTACTCAGCTTGTCGTCGGCCACTCGGCCTTTTCCTCCTCTCCAGAGATTCAGAGAGTTGATGAGATTTGGACCTCACTGATTAAGCTCTGTGCTGGAGTGACCTGCCTCTTTTAGACCTCCTAACACCCAACACCCTCTGAGCTGCACCTCACCGCTGGCATTTCCTCCTACAGGATCTGGCCCTGAGGCTGAGTCGCTCTTTTAAAGTTGACAGAGCTGAGTGTATACCGTAGTTCTCAGCTGAGCTATAAATGCAACCAGTCAATACTCGTTAGGTTAGAGACTACTGAAGTAAAGGGAGGATGACACAACTTATTTCCCCTCTGGGAGAGTTTTGCTGCTCCCCACTTTGGATAGAAAAGTAATTTCCAGGCCCCCATCAGGTCTACAGCAGTGCATTAGGGCCACTTTGAAGAGAAAAACTCATGGAGGAAGATTGTTGTTAGTTTGTTTTCACTCCAATGTCAATACATCACAGCACTGTTGAGTAAAATGAAACTATCTTCTGTCCTCCTTGATGTCCTTCCAACATCTTTTCATGGATGTTTTTGACTGATTTGGCCCCAGTGTTGTAAAACGGGTACATTTTTCTCTTTGTTCTGGCACTGTGCCCTGCTTTTTTAAAAATGCTGTTGTCTGCCCATTGCTTAAAAAAAAAAGTCTCATTTGAAGTCTTCTCTTCCTCTTAGCTACAGACCTATCTAAATTACTGTGTTTGTCAAAGATTCTTGAGAAGGCTGTAGCAGAACATCTGAACCACTTTTTGGAGGAGAAATGTGTTTTTGACACTTTTCAGTTCATAAATTTCACTCCACAGAGACGAGTTATTAAACGTTTCAAGTGACTTCTTGATGGCAGCTGATTTTGGAAATTTCACTGTGCTGGTTTTATTTAGGGATGGGGCCGAGCCAGTATCGGTATCGGCCTCCGATACCAGCTTAATTTACGTATCAAATTTTTCCGATCCAACCTGCCGATATTTCCGATCTATGCTGCACTTTGGCTTCAAACTATGGAATAGATTTCCTGAATGGAGGCGTGTCTCATTAACCCAGAGTAATAAGACCCGCCTCACATTCAGGAAATCCATTTCATAGTTTGCAGCAGGTACAGCGTGAGGACTGAGTGAGTAGCACTGTAGCTAACAGCTAGCTAACTTTTCACCGAAAAATGTCTGCTGTGTGGAAGTATTTTACACTAAACACCACAAGACAGCAACGTGCAATGTCTGCAGAGCCATGGCACCACATTAAACCGTGGTCAAGTTAGTTTTACGTTGGACAGTCGAGCTCCGGGGCTTCAGCGGGACGTCACTCTCACTGAACCGAAACACAGGCATCCCGACCTGGCCAGCAGCATCCCCGTCTACCTTTCCTGCCTCGACAGGTGCCAGAATGAGCATTACCACCTCCTTTTATACTCCTCCTCCCTCGTTTACCAGGAAGTGACGTTTCTCTAGCAAAGTATATTTCCAAACTGCTACATTAATTTTGGTCCATATCGCCCAGCCCTACTTCAAGCAGGTGGGAACTGTTGACAGGGTAAGTGAGAAGTTAAAAAATGTCGGCTAGCACCTTGCAGAGCTGATCGGCAGTCTTTCAGCACCATCCTGGGGATGGTGTCTGGACCGGTGGCTTTGTGAAGATTAATCCTCCTGAAACTACTCACTTCGGCTGAGGTCACAGGAGACGCTCTTCTTTCGGTGGTGAGGTGAGTCACAAGAGAAATCATCTCAAGTCTCAAGAGCACTGGACAGAAATATTCATACATAAAAATAATAATTTAACACTATTTATTTGAGGAGCAGACTGCTTTGAATTTACACCTCAGCCATTTTTTTTTTACCTGGGCACAGCTGACAACACTACAAACATTCCCTACCATGAACCAAACGTTTATAACAGCAAGGATCAACCCACTTCAAACAAAATAAATTGGTCACACAACTTCTGCATGAATATACATTAACATGATGTTAACATCCAGACAAAATAGGCTCACCTGTCATCTACACACAGCAGTAAATCAGGAAACCAACAGATGCTCAAAAAAAAAAACAATAATAAAACAGACCACACTTTACACAGAACGGTGTGTCAGAACAGCCATGGTGCACAACGTAGGAATCATGAATTTCAGAAAGAAAACAAGTTGCAGTCAAACAGAACTTAGCTCAGCAAGCAAACTAACCATATAAAAACAATGTGGGCTTCCTAACAAGAATCATAAAGAAATCATTACAATAAAATAAAATAAAATAAAAAATTAAATTCCCCTTTTGGGACCCCCGAGTTGCCCGGGGGCCCTAAGCAGCCACTTATGTTGCTTATGGCAGAGGCCGGCCCTGACCGTTACTAATGGAAAAGGGCTAATGGTTACTCTACTGAATGGCCTAACAGATAATGAACTTATAAACCAGGCTAACAAAACGTTGGTTACGTATTGTAACCCCAGATTCTATGAATGTAGGCGTAGCCCTTTATCCCTGTGCTTCGCACCAACACTGAAAACTTCAAGTCCACACCCACCTGCTGTGGGCCACACCTCGGTCTACTTTATAAACAGCCATTGACCGAGAAACTGCTCCCACAAAAAAAGGACAAAATTTTTCATCCAAGAGAGCCAGTGAGGCCCAAGGGCTTAAAGGGCTACGCCTACATTCATAGAATCTGGGGTTACAATACGTAACCAACGTTCTATTTCATGTAGGCTACGCCCTTTAAGCCACACCTGATGGGTTAAAGGCGGAGCAAGATATGGTCCATGCCTCACTGGGTCTGACTGGGACCATATTGAGAAGAAACCGCAAACCCAAGAACAGCAGGTGATCAAAAAACCGAGAACTGATGAGCCCGTGCAAGAAAAACAAACACGAATGTGCCATTTAACAATATTTATTGATAAAGGCAAAAACGATCTTACTCTGCTGCAACCCTGAGAACAGAATGTGTCAAAGAGGAGCTTGAAACATCTCGCAAATAAAAACGGATAAATGGTGTCACTGAGGACCACGAGGCCGCAGAGCAAATGTCTTGTACTGAGAGGCCACTGAGCAAAGCTGCAGAAGTGGCCATCCCACGGGTTGAATGAGCTTTAATGCCCGCAGGAGGCTGCAGACCAGCAGCACTGTAAGCCAGCAAGATGGTCTCACACAACCAATGCGAAAGCCGCTGAGAGGACAAGGGATGACCTTGTGTGCGGCCCCTGAAATGGACAAAAAGTCTATCAGACTTACGAAATGCAGATGTGCGTAGCACGTAACATTTCAGAGCTCGTACTGGGCACAGCAGATGCAAGCGTTCCTCCTCCGGTTTGGAGTGAGGTGGAAGACAAAAACCGTCTAAGGTGATGATCCTAGATCTGAACGAACTCGTAATGACCTTGGGCGTAAATGTTGGATTAGGTCTGAGCTCAGCCGAGCTTCCATCTCCCTGAATCTTCAAAAGAGAAGGGGAAACAGACAAACCAGAGAGGTCACTCACTCTTTTGGCCGAAGTAAGAGCTAACAACATGGCTGTTTTGAATGACAGAAACTGCAAAGGGACTTCGTACAATGGTTCAAAAGGATCAGAAGTTAAAGCGTTCAGAACTGTAACTAGGTCCCATTGGGGAGCCAGTACACGGGAAACCGGTCTGAGGCGACGAGCACCCTTCAGAAAACGCTTCATCAAAGGGTGACTAAACACCGTCCTGTCCTGGAAACCCTCGTGGCAAGACGAAATTGCCGCAGCATATGTTTTAACAGTGCTGAAAGCTAAATTTCTATCCAGCAGTAACTGCAAGAAGGACAAGATGGAACCCAAATGACAAGAACATGGGTCCAACTGCCTTTCCAAACACCAACGTTGAAAAGCAGCCCACTTTGATGCGTAAAGCGCTGTCGTAGAAAGCGCGCGTGAACCTTGAATGGTGTTAACAACCTCCTTTGAAAAACCAAGGCCTTCTAAACGCTGTCGTTCAGCATCCAAACCCATAGGCGCTGGCCTATGACGGGGTAACTTTTTATCACACCCCCCGCTTGCAGGAGGGCATCGTCCCTCCAAGGGATTTCCCAAGTTCGGCCTGCCAGCTGCTGCAGGACAGGAAACCACGGTGCGTTCAAGCGCACTGGAGCAATCAGAATCACCGACACCCCCTCCTCTCTGACCCTTTCCAGCAGCGTTGTCAACAGAGAGACTGGGGGAAAGGCGTAATTCAACATCCTTGGCCAAGGATTGTGGGCGAAGGCATCCACCCCCAGAGGTGGGTTGTCGAGAGGGCTCAGGGAGAAGAACAGAGGGCACTGTGTGTTCTCTCGCGTGGCAAACAAGTCCACTTCTGCCCTCCCGAACCTGCTCCAGATCTGTGAGCTGAGGACCGGATTCAACATCCAATCTCTGTCCAACGGCCCCCCCCTCGACATGATATCGGCCCCCCTGTTCTGCACACCGGGAATGTACACAGCCCGTAGGGACTTGAGATGAACGTGTGACCAGCAGAGCAGGTTCCTGGCACAGTCCAGGAGCTGGGCGGAGCGGACCCCACCCTCGCGGTTTATATAAGCCGCAGCTGCTCTGTTGTCCGTGTGGACAAGGACATCCTGATGTTTGAGTATGTGTACAAAATGTTTCAACACTTTGAAAACCGTCAACAGTTCCAACAGATTTATATGTAGGGACGGGCCGGGGGGCCACGTCCCCCCTACGGTCTGATTCTGACAAGTGCCCCCCCATCCGTACAGGGACGCATCGGTGAAAACTGATGTGAACGTTGTCACCTTGCCTAGGGGAACCCCTGCAGAGAGGAACCTGTGGTTCCCCCAGAAACTCAAGTCCCCCTTCACTGAGGGGGGAACTGTTAGCCGGCGCCCCTTGTGGCGCACTGGGTCTACCTTCTGGCGAATGAACCACCTCTGAAGCATCCTCATATGCAACAGACCTAGTCTTACCACAACATGGCCGGCGGCCATCAATCCTAACAGCCGCATAATTGTGATCGCAGTCACAGACCTGTGAGGACGTACACGCTGAAGGAGTGACAGTATTGCAGCCTTCCTCTGATCCGACAGAACAGCCGTCATTGTCAGGGAACATAAGTTGATTCCCAGAAAAACTAGCTGCTGAGTGGGGTGAACACAACTTTTTTCCCAGCTTATTGCAAAGCCCAAACGGGAAAGATGACTTACCAGAAGCGTCGTTTGTGCAATAGCCTCGGTTTTGGAGCGAGACAGAAGTAGTAGATCGTCGATGTAATAGAGGATCCTGAGTCCCCTTGAACGTAGCGGCTCCAACGCTGCCTCGATAACTTTTGTAAAGGTCCTCGGAGCTAACGCGTAACCGAACGGCAGACGATTGTACTCGTAACACGTTCCCTGAAAAGCGAACCTGAGGAACTTCCTGTGTTTGACGATGATCGGCACATGAAAATAAGCGTCTCTGAGATCGATCGACACAAACCAGTCCCCCGGCGTCACTTGTTCGAGAACGCGCTTCACTGTCAGCATGTGAAAAGGACGTTTCATGATGTATTTGTTGAACGTCGGCAAATCCAAAATCGTCTGAGTCCGCCTGTTTTCTTGGGAACCAGAAAATACCTCGAATAGAAACTGTTCATTTCCTCCCCCGGGGGAACTCCGGAAATGACGTCTTTCGCCAATAGTTCCTGAAGTTCCAAACGCATCGCCGCGCCTTGTGCAGGAGATGTGAGGTTCGTTTCCAGAACTCCATTGAACCTGGGGGGTGTCTCTGCAAATTGTAGAGCGTAACCCCTGAGAATCAGCCGTCGTAGCCAGCTGTTCAAGTGACAAAGTTGAAACCAAGTCGCACTGTGGTTTGTTAATGGCGTGGCCAAGGGATTCTGCCGCATGAGAGAAGATAAGTTGGCCTCTACCACTGCCAAGCGGATAAAATCCACGTTGGCCAATGGGAGGCCCTGCCAGAACGGGGTAGTTACTGCACTCTGCCACACGGGTGCAGCACTGACAAACAGTTGAATCGTGCCGGCATGAGAAACGTCTCACCTCAGGCGGGTCATCGGCATCATTTACAGTTTGTTTTGTGACAGAAATCGGACAAGTCCTGGCTGGTATTAGTTCGTCCAGACCAGGCTCATGGGAGTTAACAGTTTGAGAGAATGCATTGATTCTCCTGACCGTTTAGGTGGTGTGGCGCACGTTGACTGAATACAGTCACGTGAGCGCACCCCCACCGTCGTTTGGGGGCTCGCAGGCGGGGCACTAAGCACGCCTGCAGCCCGACTCTGTGTAGTGTCATGAGTGGAAAAAAACGTTTTACGTGTGTTACCTGAATCTGGAGATGCCTTCACGTGCTTCGGAAAAGAAGCAACCAACGTGTCTAAACAAAAAACACTGTTTTCAGAAACAGAATTTTTTTTCTCTCCTCGACGTGTTGTGCTGGCCGGCCCAAGGTGGTTGCTGGCGGCCCTTTCCCCTGTAACCCCCAGGCCTCTGGGAGTACTGGGATGGATGGTTTCTGGCCGTAGCTGGGGGGAGCGGCGTGGCAAAAGTCTGGGAGGGTGAAGAAAACCTCTGTTGACTGCGGTAAGCCCTGTGTTGTTCACGTGGGCGGATCGGTCCACGTGCGGCCCTGGGTTCTGCCCGAGGAGACACGGCGTGCTTCCGGACCTGCTCAAGGACCTCGGAAGAAGATCTCAGCTGTTCAAAGACGGTCTGGTAGTGAGCGCCGAACAGACCTTCCGATGAAATCGGCCCTTCCAGCAGCTGTTTCTTCACCTCTTCCGGAATGGAATGAGACAGTTTGAGCCAGACCTGCCTCTGGAGGAGCGTGGTCCACGCCGAGATTCTAGCCAAACAAGTAGCAAGCACCTCGCACATGTTCGTGATGGCGTCAAGGGCCGCTCCCGCCGTGTCGTGTGTCGGCTCCCGCCCGACGCTGAACGCCAGAAGAGCAATAACATTGGCCGCGGCCCCCACCTGCGCTGAACACTTGTGGATGCGATCCTGCATGTTAGTGGAGAACTGGTCCGCCGCTGACGGCGGTGAAACAGTCTTACCCACGTGCTTTGTGGGCTTGAGTCCAAACACCGCCGATGAACTGGGTTCCAGCGGCGGCACAGGTGGGAAAGTCACATCCGTCAGCCCCTGGACTCTCGTCGCCTGCATGAACGGCAAAACCAGGGCTCTGTTCTTGAGAGGCTCGTTGGATTCTGCCTGCAGCAGGCTCAGGACCTCTGGAGCGCTGGGCCAGATAGGCTGCGTCTGCGTCCCTGTCTTGGCGGCGAAACATCCCCCCAGGCGTGAAGAGGATGTCTGCGTGTTGCCTTCAGGGACCGTAATGCCCCAAGCCCTGGCTGTCCAGCCGATCAGCTCCGGCAGCGCGCTGAAGAGGGAGGCGTGCACGTCGTTCTTGCCCGAATCAAGATGGCCTTGTCCTGCGTCCCCAGGAGACGGCGCTTGACTGCTGCACGGCGTCGCGTCAGCAGGTTGGTCGGACGCTTGTGTTGGTCCGTCGAGCGGGCAAACTGGTCCCGGTGAGTCGGATGTGGCGGCGAAAACTGCGGCCCCGACTGCTCCCACGATGGGGGGTATTGCCGGTCCCGCGCCTCCCAGGGGAGATGGCGGGACGCGGCAGCTAGTCGTCTCCGGCAGTCGGAGGAAAGGCGACGCCGGATCCGAACCTTCTGGAGAGAACAGACCGACCACACTAGCTACCCCCGAGGATGCATAGTCCAGCATCTGCTCGAAACCCAGGCAAAGCGGCGCGTCCTCCCTCGGCTGAACCATTGTCTCCAGCTGTTGGAAAAGGTCGAGGCGGCGTTCCTTCTATTCCTGCTTCAGGAGTTGGCAAGCTCGACTGGAAGGGTGTGGCCCACAGCAGGTGGGCGTGGACTTGAAGTTTTCAGCATTGGTGCGAAGCACAGGGATAAACCATCAGGTGTGGCTTAAAGGGCGTAGCCTACATTCATAGAATCTGGGGTTACAATACGTAACCAACAATAGCTTGTTAGCTGGAGCAGCGTGCTCCCCTTCATGGGCCGCGATGGTGTGACCTTTGTGAAGGTATTTCATTGGGGGTGACCGTAGCCTTTACTACTGTCTTCAACTCTGGTGAGTAGACCGCTTATTTTGCTGGCGTTCCTGCGGCGGCTTCGCCCTGCGAGGAGACTACTGTGCGGATTTATACGTAAGTAGTCTTACTGTACCTTGGAGCATGCTGCTCCAGCTAACAAGCTATCGGGCCTCCAGCGACGGTAGAGAAAAGATCCAAAGGTCTGAAGCCTTGGATTGAA
>JARVGQ010000828.1:3047050-3059567 GCA_031762355.1 Hypsolebias martinsi | reverse complement strand
TTTTTTTTCATTATCACACTGCAGACCTTCAAACAGGTTAAAAGCGTGTTGGGAATTTTTTTGTCTCCAAACCCTATGTGTTATTTTTCACCACTTTTTATTGTCTGTCCAAACAGGTCTCACTTGTAACGGAGTCTTTGAAGTTCATTGCGACTTATCTGTTTAAATAAAGGTTGAATGAATGAATAAATTTCCTGGCACAGACACCGCTTTTAAGCATTGTCCACAAATGTTTGTTTGAGCTTACGGAAGACCATTCCAGAAGTGTTTTGTGTTGGAAAACCCAGTTGTGGCCAAGTTTAATCCCTGTATCTGGTGAAATGGAGTAAAAGCTGAAGGTCAGTCAAGCTTCAAGGTGTTTCTTTAGAAGCAGGAGCTTATGTCTTTGGTGTAGTCTTCTCAGTCCATGCTGACATAAAACTGGTTTTCCTGTGGTCAGGAACACTGGTGTTCCGGTACTTGCCAGTTTATAGCAGGCTTGGTGGTTCCGGGTTGTTCCAGATCTTCTAAACCAATTTCCTTTTATCTTACGGTGACAGATGAGCACTGGTCTAGCCAATCGTTGCTGTCAAACATTTGTTTTATGCTGGCAAAGAGTTGCTACCAGCTGCAGTTAAAGAAAAGTTAATAAGGCTTGGTCTTGTCAAATTAAGATATTCCAGAACTTTCAGGACCACTTATTAAAAGATTTAGGTGAACGTACACATTTTAGCCTTCATCTTTAATGTTGAAAATCCAAAAGAAGTTCAAACTTGTGCCTCCAGTTCTTATCTTCAACAATTAAGGTTGTATAATTGTTCCACCCGAGGAAGAAATGGTTCAATTAAACCTTTGGCTGTATGGTAATGACTAGAACCGTCATCCAGCTAAAGAAGTCCTTCTACCGCCGTGGTCATTTAGTGTTTCTGGTGCAGCCAGTTTGTTATAAACTTGTCTTACTTCAAATGTAAAAACAGAACAATTATAACTGATTTAGATCAATAAGAACTTTGTGTTATTGCCAGACGAGGACCAGTGTTGTCTTGGTTGCTTAGAAAAGGCTGTTGTCCTGCAGCCGCCAAACTAATGAGCCAGACGCAAAAATGTGGGATGATAGATGGTGAATTCATGTATAAAAGCCACATTTTTTATTATTTCTTTATACACAGGGCAAGTTGTATTACATTTTCTGTTGCTGTAACAAGAGCTGTCTAAAATCTGACAAAAATAATGTTTGTGAAATCACCAGGTTTATACTTAAAGTCCATATTTCTAAGTAAGAGCTTGAATATTAAGCTGGCAATACTAGAGTGGCTTCTTCCTAAAATGTCAGCTGTCATTTTGTACTGTCTTAATGGAAGTGGTATTTCAGATTCATAAAACAGACTTTTGGAAAATAGTTTTGAGCAGTCGGATCTTGGGGCACGAGGCCTCCCTACTCACAGCTTTCTATCTCCAGAGTGCAGTTCTGTTCATCCAGAGGATACCGCCTTAGGTCCATCATGCAAGCAGCTGTGGTAGTTATCCTGAAAGTTGAAAATGGACAAAGAGGTTTTAAAAAATACATTTTAGACAAAAGATAAAAACAAGAAGCCATTTGCAATGTTGTAAAACCAGCAGTGCAGTTACCTAACAGCATAAAGACTCCGGTAATGCAATTAGTCTAAAGCATTAAGCACTTTTCTGCTTCTATCATATTTAAAGGAAACTAAATGTGCATCCATCCAAGTTCCTCAGCTGGTTTAATGTTACAAAACTATACATCACAACTGTTCACACTCCGGTTCTAGGATGAGTTCACTTCCCCAATACCATAACTGACTGCCTCCATCCTATGATTAGATGGAAAATTTGTGAATGAGAAAATGGCACTGGCGGACTCTGTGCCGGTCCATCATGGTGAAGAGAGAACTGAGCTGTAAGGCAAAGCTCGGTTTTCCGGTCGGTCTACGTTCCTACCCTCACCTATGGTCATAAACTCTGGGTTGTGACTCAAAGAATGAGATCGTGGATACAGGAGGTTGAAATGCGTTTCCTCTGCAGGGTAGCTGGACTCTCCCTTAGAGATAAGGTGAGAAGTTCAGATATTCGGGAGAGACTCTGAGTAGAACCGCTACTCCTCCACATCAACAGGAACCAGTTGAGGTGTTACGGGCACCTGGTAAGGATGCTCCCTGGGCGCCTCCCTAGGGAGGTGCTTCGGGCATGTCCATCTGGGAAAAGACACCAGGAAGACCCAGGACACGCTGGAGAGCCTATATCTCTCGG
The DNA here is from genome assembly GCA_031762355.1 of Hypsolebias martinsi. Lineage (NCBI taxonomy): Eukaryota > Metazoa > Chordata > Actinopteri > Cyprinodontiformes > Rivulidae > Hypsolebias > Hypsolebias martinsi. The sequence goes on along the minus strand of JARVGQ010000828.1, from coordinate 3,057,320 downwards.
TTGGCCTGGGAACACCTTGGAGTCCTCTAGTGGTGTAGTGGGTATACCACGATAAAGTTAGTTTTACGATGGACATTGGACAACACTGAAGCCACAGAGCGCGAATGTCCAAACGCCCAACATAAAACTAACTTTACTGTGGTTGGTCCGTGTACTGTGCTTAGAAACCAAAGTACACTGGTTAGTACAATGTAATCATCAAATTATTTTGATTTTTAAGCATATTGAATATTTCCAAATGTATCTAATACTTAGATTTGAATAAATGTACACCAAACTTTGTACAACAGTTGGCTTTGTATTAATTATACAATAACTGGCTGGATAAGTGAATGTAATAAACAAGCGCTGCATACCGATAGATTGTTATGGAAGCATTTAACGTATCAATGACACGTGCATAATCATGTGTCATGTATCACTGTGCACTTTTAAGTAGGTATACTGAAATTCTTGAGCTTTTCTAGTAGGTATACTCCGTATACCCACATATCGCGTAGACTAAACCACTGGAGTCCTCCCAGAAGAGCTGGAAGAGGTGGCTGTGGAAAGAGATGTCTGGCCCTACCTGATCAAGCTGCTGCCCCCACGACCCGACTTCGGAACAAGCAAAAGATGATGGATGGATGAAAATGGCACTGTGGCAAGAGATGTTGGCAGACTTTGGTGGCTGCTCATTCGAAGTGATTCACAAAGAGTTCTTCCTCGGTTAATCAGATGTGATGATCAGAGAGCTAAAATGAGCAGTAAAGTGAAATGCAAATCATTTAGACTGAGTCTGGCCTGATTAAAAGCCGTCTGCTTGGCAGCTAGCCACTGGATGTCTTCATTCAGCTCAGACCCAGACGAGGCTGAGGAGTTCCATTAGATGATTTTAATAAACAGCTAAAATGGCAGCAACAGATGTGGTTTCCATGTGGTCAGTTTTAAAGTACACTGATCATTTTACCACCAGATTGTAAATTAGAAGCACTTTAAGAATGATGCAATATTTTGTCTAAATATTTCTTTGGCTGTTTTGTTTTTAATTTATTCTGCATCATCAAAAGGAAAAATCTGATCAGCAATACATTTTTCTGTGTACTCTGCAAAATTAAAATTCCCAGAAAGTCATAAATGGATCAAGTCAACCCAATCTAAAATGGCTGCCACTGCAGATCACCTTTCGCCAACATAAAAATGGCTAAAGCGCAGTCAGTTCTGCAGATGGGGAGTTAACATTTGATGTGGTAGTAGCTGAGAGTCAGACGCATACTCCAAGCACTAACAAGAGTTACTTTGATTTTGAGCTTTAAACAAAATGGCTTCAAGGCCCTATTTACACGCCACCGTTTAGTAAAACCATAGATTTTCTGCTGCGATTTGGACATTTGTGAAAATACAACTGCGCTTTTTTTTCCTCAAACACCCAAACTTTTTAAATTCAGATCTCAACTGATCTGCATTGGTTTGCAATTGGGTGTGCGCACTACGAATGGCTGTAGTCAATGGTTTTTCTGGCCTTGCGTAGATGAACAGCAGTATCAGTGGTGGACAGGAGAGTGCTGTTTGTGCTAATCACCCATTTTCAACAAATGGAAGCAACCCAACTTCATCCTTGGTCCAAACTAACATTCTTGCATTCTTTGTTTTGGATGTAGCTGTTCTGTGTCTGTGCTCATGTGCGTAGGTGAAATATAAAAACCACAGTTCACCAAACACAGCGTAACAGTGGAAATGTGTGTTTTTCCCCACAGTCACCATCAGAAACATGCTAACGTTTCAAGAAATATTTCATGTGTATATAGGGCTTCAACTCTATCATAAAATTAGTGATTGGTTATTGTTTGTTTTATGATGTGTTCTGTTTGAAGCGAGAAGTGGGAAAGTCCCAAGTCTGACAAAATAACAGGAATTAAGTGAGACATCTGACCTGACCCGGACCTTAAAATCTAAAATGGCTGCCTCACCGTTAAATCATCTGGACTCGTTTTCTTGTTCTCAACCTTTTTTCTACACAAGGGTAAAATGGTTAGTAAAAGGTTAGAGCTAAAAGCTGTGCAGAATGCTTGACAACTTTTCTGCCATCGCTATTGAAAGTAATGCTAATGCTAATGTGCTAACGATGGAAACTACTTGGAAAAATGTACAAAATTAACAGAAATTAATATGTTTGGAGAAATAAAAGAGTAAAAATGGAAATAGAAAAGGAGAGCAAAACTTATATCTGTACATTTTTTTCAAAACACATACTTTAAAATGAGAATATAATATATAAATGAGAAAACAAAATGAAAATAAAGAAATTCTCATACTTGCATTTATTTCATGAACTATACATTTGATTTGCAGTTTAAATTAAGTACAATACTGAAGATTTTTAAAGACGCTGAGCAAAACAATTTATACTGTCATGACAAACAAATAAAAAATAAATGGTCAGAATTACTGTTTGTTTTTTATTAAAAAAAAAGATTTCATAGAAATCACCTATGTAACTAAATAACTATGATGAAACATTCTCATAAACTTTATTTTTTTTAAAGCAGAAGATACATAATTTGCTACAATGATTTTAGAAAATTGTTTTTCAGCTCAATCCTAAACCTTATCTAACATGCGTTTATTTAACAGCTCATTTTAAAATAAAAAAACACTGCGTCACACAACTCCCTTCTCCCTTTATCTCGTGAAAACATTACAAGGTCTATAAGTAGCCCACGAGGCTAAATTCTCTGAACTCCAGTTGCATAATGGAGCACCGCTGTTTGACTTTAAAGTACAAACCCTGACAGATGCAAATGCATGTAAGCAAGTGCACGTCCAAACAAAGACAGAAACACACAGCTGCTTAGCACTCTGATCATTCAAAGCTTGCATAAATATTCATGGGTCGTGCAAACTCCTCTCAACCTGACTGTTGAAAAGATCAATGGAGAAAAAAAAAACTGAGCTGCACAAAATTAATTTCAACCTGCAGCGAGTACCTGAGCGTTACGTTTCACCCATTTATACTTATAATTTGAATATCTATCCGGACAAAAAGCACAATACAGTATAGGAAAAAATACATAAACATGCCAGGCCAGTAGGTGGCGATAGAGATGACTTAAACAACGCATCAAATATTAAACAAAGTACATCTTTGTGTGGCCCTTTTCATGGTTACTAATGTGCCATCAAAGTCTACAGTCTAGATGCATCAGAATCAGAATAAGCTTTGTTGTCATTGCACATTTTAGTACAGCAAAATTATGTTCTGTACAGTCGTCCTAAAGATAGACGGAAGTGTACAGGGGCTGCAGCTTCTAAGAAGCGCTGCCTTTATTGCTTGGATAGAAAAAGGGAAGACACATAAGGAGAGAGTGGTATAAAAAAAAAAGATCTCTCACGCTATGTCCTTAACAGGACATGGTAAAAAGTATCAAAAACATCTACCACAGCAAGCAATGTAGACACAATACATGCATGGATGACAAGACGATGAGATTTGTCCATGAGCGCTTCCAGATAGTCTCCATATTCCTAATAAGATGTTAGTGTCTGTCAGCCGGTACGAGTTTCCATAGTCTTAATAAGGTGTTGGTGTCTCTCAGCCGGTACGCGTTTCCGTAGTCCTGATAAGATGTTAGTGTCTCTCAGCCGGTACAGCTCTGATAAGTGTTCAAAGAAGTTCTCGGGGTGCGGGGGGTGGACATGGCAGAGCTTCTTTATTTACATATCCACCAGGAGCAATTTGAGATAAGTTGGCCTTCCACAGCTGAGTGGGGGAGGCCAGATTCAGATTAACAACAATTGTTTGGGCAGGCAGACTGGTTCCTGTCTGCCTTCAGTTCTGCTGGAATTGTCGATGGTGAATCCAAACAGCCAGATTTGTGGATATTCCACTGGTCCGTGCTTTTTTGGCTTTTCTCCAGGGTTGAATCCATCATGCCGGTGAGTTCCAGGAGCTGTCTGAGAGCTCAAAGCTCAAATTAATCCTTCACATGAGGTTGGCAGCTTTACCATGGCCGCAAATGCTGCCGACATCTTTCTAATTTGTCAATATCCTAGGTATCCACCAATCCAAAAAGCAGAAACCCTGTTGTCATAAATCCAGTTACGTACATGTCTTATCAATGATATACCCAGCTGTGTGCATCCGCTCGGACGTGAGGGCTCTCCAGCACCCTGTCTCTTGAAAAAAATTTTTAATCAATTGCGTTGAGAGACCAGCTGACCAGATCCATAATAAAAAATGATTCGGAAGATGTGTAACGAGAGACTTTGATACACAGGACAAAGTGTAAAAGCAGGAGAGGGAAGAAAAGCATCTGTCTTGTTTGAGAGTAAGTGAGAAAAAAAGTCTTCAAGTTTTTTTTAGCAACTAATTGACATTTATTTGTCATTTGTGTATATTTGTCACAATCACTTGACTATGGCCTTATCTGATGAAAAATATATAAATTACTAATAAATTTGATGTTTAATCTCTGCATTACTTTTATCAATGGCTGCTAATATTTTCTACCGCAGCTAACGGAAATAGCTATGAACGTACTTTAGGCACATTCAGCGTTGTTCAACATTTCCTCTCACAAACTAACCTTCACAGCACGTGCTGTTAGCTTCAAAAATACACGCAGAACCACTCATTTAAATGTGGGCCGACTGCACCGGTGCAAAGAGACTGCCCGGTTTTCAATAAACTTCACGTTAGAACGTGTATTCTTGAAAATCCTGTTTGAACGTGGACGAGACATACAAGCAGTGAATGTTTTTATTTTAAAATATCCTAAAGTACTGAGGACTGGGCTATAGGTTGATGTATATTTTCATCAGTTTATACAATATCTTAATGAAATGTGTGATTATGTGTATTAACGTTTTCATGCATCATATAGTTACCATTTTCTGTTTCTGGTAGGAAGAATTTCTCAGTTACACACTTGCACTCGCAAAAGACAAACTCCAGCAATGTGAACACATGAGAGGACGAGGATCATTGGCAGAGAACTGGTCACATGAGGTAGTATAGGGACTTCCTATACGTCGGTGGTGACTACTTCCTGGAGGTGTGGCCAGTTCTTGTGTGTTGGTCGAGGCTCAGTGCCAATTCCAGGGATTTCATGGCAGCTCAGTGTGGCCCAGCACTGCTCTGAATTTTGTACCTTACATGTGTAGTTAAAATAAACTTTCTGAGATGTAAATTGATCGCCTCTCCAGCGTCTGCTTCAGATCATTAGAACACACGTATCTTACAAGATCTAAAAGGGAAGGCAGAACCTACCTGAGTCCGTAGAGGACGGTTCCATCAGGGTGCAGGCGAATCATGCGGTTTTTGACCGTGACTCCGTGAACAAAAGACTTCTTGTCGTTGAGGAAGTAGGTGTCGGGGACCCAAAGCTGGTCGGCGACCCTGTTGTCCAGAGTTAAGTTTAGGGGGATTCCTATGTAGGCGAGACGTTTGTCCCTCCAGTACTGTTGGAAGTACATGGTCAATGTGTAGTCCTACAGAAGGAACAGAAGAAAGGAAAACCATAATGATGGACTCAAACTTCTCTTTTTGGTAAAACGACTGCATCAGATGTTTGAAAGAAACATTATGTTCTTTAAGATGCGTAGCAGAGCGCTCTTACAAACTGGAGGGAGCGTGGACCAAGAAGTTCATACACTGCCCCTTTGCCCCCATCACTTTGGAAACAAACTGACCCATGCAGTAATGTGCCGTTGAATTGAGGTGCACTCACTACAACTGAGCTGACTCATCTGCAGAAGCTTTAGAGATGACTTTTCATAAAAAATTTCATCTGATGGTCAAAGAACCACTCTCGGTATTTCAGTATTCACGGTACAGGCATAGCGATTCTCAAAGGTAAATTGCAAGACGTGCAAAAGCCTTTCAAACAAATGTTTTCTATTCGTTTTATTCAGACTGACACTCGGGCTTTTAAATACAGTGAATTACTATCACCTCTGCTTAAATGATGTGGTTTCTGTTGTTAATGGAGTCTTACTAAATGCCAAGATGCAGATATTTGCTCTTCACTTAGATTCCCCCCCCCCTCCAAAAAAAAAAAAGTTTTAGCTTTAAAAAAAAACACAGCTGCATACCCCTCATGGGTTATTCTCTGTTTGTTCTTCTAATTCTTTCAAATGCTCCACTGACTATGTAAGTTTAAAGGTTTTTTTTTATATGCTTGCTTGGTCTGACAATATGCAAAACATGTTAGACTTTAGCGTTTACTGTTTGCCTTCTGATAATGGAAGTTTCTTTTGAGCACAAATTACGTCTTTATCTGGTATTATGTTTTAAGCACTTGAACACTACTAATGCTAGGAGACTGTTTTTGTTCTATTTAGAAAATAATTAGTTGTTTCTTGACAATTTTTCAATTTATTTCTCCACATATAGCTGAAAGGACCTGTGTTAGCATAATAGGCTAACTTAAAATGCAAACTCTGTCTTATTTCTCTTTAAAATAAAATTAGTTCAGATCTAATTACTTGTAAATGCGTGTTTGAGTGGGCTAAGTTAGAAGACGTTAGCTTGTATGACAAGCTAACAACTGACAAGCTAACAATTGACAAGCTAACCGCTAGTCCAAGTGGGAGCTACAGCCAAAGCTGATTGCTGTCAGTTTAAAACAAATTTATAAAAAATATTCATAGCATTTAAAGTAATAAACATTTTAGAAACCTTACATCTCTGTCAGTTTCACCTTTCACAATAATTCCCACAGAAATATTATATTCCTGCTTGAAGTTTTAAGGGCCACTCTGAAAGAGCTACTGATCGCTGTTGCTGTTAGCGCTTGCAAACGACGGCAAATTTCTTTGTAAATAACCGTGTATTGTAAAATTAACAGTAGAATAATGGTTCATAAAGTGTCCACATAAATTTTAGTTTATTTTAGCAACAGGAACAGTTTAGGCTGCCAGCAATTCACTCTGGTCTTGTGTTAGCCGTTAGCTTCTCAAAATGAGGAGAATTAAACTCCATTTCTCTAAACTGAAATCCTTTTTGAAGTTATCTTTAAACAAGTAATAAGTTTTTCTTACAAAATCCCACTTCAAAACATCTGAAAGTGTAATTTTATTTTTAAAGGTGAAAATACAGAGGCTGCCATTTTATTAAGGTTTCCTGCTACAATGCTAACACAAATTTAGCCCAAAGCTCAGATACTGTATTTTCCATCCTTTAAGTCACAGTTTTGTTGCATAATTTACATGCCCTGTGACTTTTAGGCTGAAGCAACATATTTATAGAGTTTTTCCCATATTTATAAACCAATTTTTGGCTGCGATATGACCGTTTTCATTCGTTATGACTGAAAAACAATTGAGCAGTACCACTTTCAGCCACTTGATGGCAGCAGAGTAGTAGTAGCTATATGGCATGCCGTTGTACCATGTAATAGGTAAATGTGGCTATAATGACAAATTCAAAAAAATTCAAGACAAAAACAATTGGACTTTATTTATTATACTTTTTTCTTGAACATTTTTTAATTTACCATGCCCTGGATGACTGAGAATTTTCACCAGATATTAATGATACAATCGGCCTGCCATATTCTCCCCACCTTCGTTCTGCTCGCTGCTTGGAACCGTCCAAACAGCTGCACCACCCCGGCGAAATGCAGCTTATTTGACCACTAAAGTGCATTTATTAAGAAAATGTTAGACTGAGACACACCTTTGATATAAGTTCAAGCAAACAAATAATTGTTTAGGCGCTTTTCTTGTTAAATTTTGAAGAAACGAGCCGCGTTCCCCTTCCTTTTTCCCTCCCTTTGCGCACTCCCAGAGCACTGAGGCAGCCAATCAGCTGTTTTGAACATTAAACTGCATTTAAGCAAATGTTAGACTAAGACACACATTTACTATAATTTCAAGCAAACACATAATTGTTTTTAATTATCAATCTTGTTAAATTCTTGTTAAAGTCCTCCTGTGCACGCTCCCATGGCCGCCATTTGGCAGCGCATCGATTTTTGGCACGACACCGGCCCATATTTCCAGGATGTCAGCGGTGACGCATGATAGATGCGACGTACACGGCGAAGCGACATATTTACGGATTTTTCCACTCTATTACACAAATATGGACTGATGTGGGTTATAGGGCGTAGCGCCGTGTATCGTGGAAAATACGGTACTTTAAGCTGAATGTGCTAAAGCGAATAAAAATCCACAAAATGGACTGTTTGTTGACCTCTGACAGAAGGTACCACAGCCCGAAGACCAGAAGCACCAGGTCTGCAACAGTTTCATCCCACGAGTTATCAGACTGCTGAACTCATTGATGCAGTGACCACCATAGCAAACACACACACACACATTCCTATACAGACTATAAAATTCATGTAAAAGATGAACTCCTACACTGCTGTGGAGAAATGAAACCAAATTTCGTTCAGCCCTTTTCCGTTTTTCTTGTATTTCTCTGTTTTCACTTCTCCCTTTCTCTGGGCGTTGCATTGATCTCCAGTCTGCATGCTGTGGACTTGAAATGGAACTAGCCTGCACCAAGCTTGGCGCTGGTAAAGACACACATGTCCCTGCGGTGCCGCAGTATTCAGGCTTACACCAAGCAGAAACCAGAAAGAGATAAAAAAAAAAAAAAAGTTCCAGTGTGTGCTGTTGGAAAAGTCAAGTCGTTATTTGTCTCCATGCTCCACCAGAAGCACGAGACTTTTAAAGCACAAGAGGTTTAGCATTTTTATATTGGTAAACAACAGAGAGGGACGATTACAGTCCAAGATAAAAACTGTGGTTTGTTGGAGCTTCGACGTGAGCAGTGGACGGTCTTAGTCAGCACAGGACACAGATTGGTCTCACAGCAGGATGGTGGTGGAAGCTCATTGGCACCGAGCCACAAACATACAGTAGTAGAACATGCCTGGTCGCCTGAAACCCCCTAAACACAGCCCAGTTATAGCATTTATAATTTATACTGGAAAAAACAAATGAAATTTATTGCAGTAATTGCTCTTGTATCTTAATTATCTATTCATGTGACTACACGTTAAATAATTTATCCTAAAATTAGATATTTGACGTTTCACCGCTCGTTAAAAATCTACAAACGGTTTCTGTGTTAAAAAAAATCAAAAGTTTTTTCAACTGGTTAATAATAATTTGTAATAAGATTGTATAAATTTATATCAACTGGTTACCAGTGCTAACTTCTAATCAGCTTAAAAAAAAAAAAATTAACGAGCGCACAATATCAATATTTATTGTTATTGCGATATCAATGCAATATTTTCAGAGGATTGCAACAAATGAAAAGTTATTATTTTTATGTGTTTTACATTTAAAGTCTAATTTGTCTGCCAGTAATTTACTTGGCCAATCCAGTGTTTCTGAGCATTGTGGTTAAAAAAAAATTACAAAACTCAATTTTATCAGCTTTGTATATTTTTATTTATATCCAAACCGTCATTTAACTTTATGATGAGTTTCTTGGGAGGAAAACCACTTTACATAACTGTTTAAAAATATAATTAGCTAATATTTTTGTCCAAAATAAACTAGTCAGTCTTTTATAGCTTTCACAATCAGAAATAAAAATATCAAAATTCAATTATTTTTTTAACCATAGCCCCTTAAGGGCATTTGATTGAAAAAAAAAAAAAATCCACAATTTAATCTTTTTAAAACTTAACAAAAATGTTTATTTTATAGCAGTTTTGAATTAAAAAAAAAAGTCTCTCCAATACTGTGCTCAAAAGTGTATTTATTTGTTTTTAAATGTCAATCCAGAGTTTTAGGATGACTATCTATCCCACCGGACCCCCTTAAATTCGGAGCCAAAAATAAGGCTTAGCCGAAAATGTTTTTTTAAATAATATTGTTTTATTTCTAAAGTCCTTCTCTTGCACGTCAGTGTGTGCTTCATACTTAACCAGCTAACCATCGATATGCCTTTGCTCTTTACATTCAAACTATTTTGTTAGACGAGATTAGAGACCAGGTCCCACAGCTACGTCCTCCCACGATGGACGCATCTATTCCAGGTCACCCCCCTGTATGTGATTCTTAAAATATCCCTCAAATTTATAGGCAGAGCATCAATTCATGGGCTAATATGGAAAATAAAAGTACTGAGATACAGTAAAAAAATAAAAATAAAAACACTGAAAGGAATGTAATAGGCTCAACAAATGCATTTACAATGGGATTTCAATAAGTTAATTTTTTCCCCATAAGAAACACTAGAGGGCACTAGAGGTGAAAAAGAGAGTCCAGGCAGGATGGAGTGGATGGAGAAAAGTTTCAGGAGTGATTTGTGACAAAAAGGTGT
>JARVGQ010000828.1:3011382-3023490 GCA_031762355.1 Hypsolebias martinsi | reverse complement strand
ACAGGAACATGTCAGCATTGGTTCTTGCCAGGATTCCAACAGATTCTTAAAGCCATTTAGAGAAGTCAAGGTCAAGATCTTCAGATCTTTTTGTAAAATATTCCAGGAAGCAGGAGCGGAGTAGGACTAAAATGGCTAATAAAAATGTTGCCAATTGCAAAATAGCAATTTGTGTTAACCAACATAACGGCCTAAAAGCTAGCCGATGTAGATTTAGAGATGCTAAAGTTAAAACAAAATTACGTGCATTCAATTTAAGCAAAGCTAATATAAATCAAGCTAACTGTTACAGTATGTCTGGTAAAGTCATAAAGTATAAGTGTATAAACTTGTTATACCAAAATAGCTAATAAAATGCTGCCAATTACTAATTGGCGTAACCTAGGTATTAGCTAACATAAATCACACATTCAAATTAAGCACAGCTAGGAAGCTGGAGCAACAAGTAAAGTAGTCCCTCACTTATCGCGGGGGCTATGTTCCAGACACCCCCACAGTAGGTGAAAATCTGCAAAGAAGGGATGTTATATTTATTTTAGTATTTATATACATATATCCATATATCATCCTTCTTGATATAGTGAGCGTTGCACCAGGTAGGAGGTCGAGGCAGCAGGTGGCGGGGGCGTGCCTGGAGGGCTGACGAGTCCTCTGCACGGTGGCCTCAGCCCTCATTCCCCCGTTGGAGCGAGTCTCCTCCACCGGTCCTGAGGAGGTGAGCGTGAGGACACGGGCAGCACGGAGGAAGATCTCCACCGGCAGCCGTGCACCGCGAGCACCGTGGGCTTGACAGGAGAAGATGCCCCCCAGATGTGCACCTGGAGGAGGGAAAGAGGTGGGGAGGGCCGTACAGATGCCAGAGGTACAGTCTCCAGACTGAGACCGGGCTGTCCGGTCCTTAAAGGGAACAGTGAAATACAGACTGATGCTACAGTCACTGAGCCAGTCAGCGCCCGGGATACAGAGCACAATGCTCTGGTTGGTCATCTTTCATCAATCAGCCAATCACGTGCCGTGTACAAACTTGCGTCGAAAACCCGCAAAATAGGAGTCCGCGAAAGTCGAACCACGACGTAGCGAGAGACTACTATACATCCGTTTATGCTAAAACCATGACAAATCTAGTGTGGTGTAATTTTCTACAACCATTTTTAAAATGTTTATGAAAAACTAATAAAATGTCATAAAATTAAAAGCTAACTGAGCTAGCTTTAGTAACAGATGCACTTGTTAGCTAAAAGTAACAGTTAAAATATATAAACAGAAATACCTACAAAAATATAGAAGATGTTTTGTTACTTTATGTAACTAACTGTAAACTAATTTAATTTGACCACTTCTTACATTCAGGAATATTAATGCTTTTAATACTTTCAGTGGTTCCCAACCATGGTCCTTGAGGAACACCACCTTGCATGTTTTACTCGTTCTCCTGCTCCAACACACCTGATTCAGTGATTTGGTTGCTTCCTTAAATTCTGCAGAAGCCTTCAAACCACATTCACATCAGGTGTGTAAAAGCAGGGAAACAACTAAAACATTCAGGGTGGTGTTCCTCAAGGACCAGAGTTTGGAACCACTGCTTTAAGAGAACCTAACAGGAAATACATGAGTTGGTGAGCCATGTTTGCTTTCATATTCTGGACTGTAGATTATAAAGACCATGGTACCCACTGAAGTCGAGCAGTGAGGTTTAAGCACCCGCACTGTCACCATACCTCCCCATTCAGTCCACCAATGGGGAGCGCCTGTTTTCCAAAGTATTAGCCACTGGTGCAGCACTGTACCATCCATCACCAGCAGTAGGCGGTACTGCGAAAGAGCCGGAAAAATGTGGAGTGAAACCAGTCTCCTCCGAGGCTGGCAGAGGAGGCAGCCTTTGTGATGCTGATGCTGCGATTAACCCCTCTGGAGGCGATGCGGGAGACGTGGTGCGGCGGGCGCTGAAGAGCCGACAGAGACTACTACAACACCTCCTGACGGGGAAACCTCTCACTTACAGCGAGAAAGACTGAACGAAAGAGAGAAGAAGCAATAAAGGAAGAGGAGGGGGAGGAAAGACAGCCCCGGCGAGCCTGGAGAAAAACAGTAAGGTCCAGTTTGAACAACGCAGACAGAGACCACGTCGTCCAGTCACCGCCTGGTGGGAGAACAAACGCCTGTATCTTTGGAGCTGCATTCAGGTAGCCTCTTTTTCTTATTATCACAAGATAGTTTTGTGCGTTTGACGGAGAAAAAGCAAAAAGGCGAAGATGGAAGAAAGGAGAGAGGAGGGATGGGGAAGGAGGGGGTGGCCCATGTAAATTCAGATGCCCTAGATTCAATAGGAGCTTCCCATAGTAAAAACTATACGTCAGAAAACCTTTATTTTTTATTTCTTTCCCCATAAGGAATTGTAACATTTCGACGTGTCTGTCTAAAATCCCATTATGAATATGGAGGAGTTGCAGACCGCAGCTTCGGTGAGCACGAGCTTGTCCCGCTGCCTGATTTTGTGTTGCAGTGAGGCGAAGAGTTTTCCACGATTTATTTTTTAATTTGTGCTCATGAAACTGCAGTCGATCTTTAAAAGACGGTAACTTCCTTATGGTTTCTTTCTTTCTCTGTTCGTATGGATTTCTCTTGCAGTGCTCCACAACAAAATGGGCAGAGCTTCAGTCATGGCTCAGCTCGTCCTTTCACTCCTGCTCCTGTTTGGATGCCGAAATAGGTAAATACAGTGTTCCATCCACGAAATAATGACACTACATGCATCATTATGTGTTGATGATTTGATTCAGTTCCTTTTGCACCTTTGAAAACTCAACTCTTTGACTTTCATCTGCTGTTCCCAGTAACTGTTTCCTTTTGCTACATATCTATGCAACTGGCTGTTTTTTTCTAAATTTTAAAGGGCGAAAAGCTCACTGTACGTTACTGAACCAGTGCAGTCACATCTGAAAAGATTGTCATTCAGATTAGATGTTCTAATCTGGATTGTAGCCTTTGTACAGCCTTTCCCTGATACTGATCCCAAACCCAGTTAAAAAAAACAGAAAAGCTCATCTCCGAGACATAATGCCGTGTTTCTCGCTATAGAAGGAGAGCTCATTTGTTTGTATTTGGATCACACATCTAAGCCCTAATTATCTCCACCGGTATGTGGAAGCAATCCTTATGTTTAATAATTAATCACAACAAGTCTGTCCTTGATTCGGCTAGCTAATTAATCACAATAACCGCGTCTTGTTTGACGTCTTGAAGTTGGACTAACGCAGGGACCATCTCCTCCGTCTTGTTTCTCCTAGTCTTAGCCAGACGTCATCGGAAGCTCAGAAGGAGACGGGCGCCAACGACAACAGCACGGTCTTCACCAGGATCCTGGATGGGCTCTTGGATGGCTATGACAACAGACTCCGCCCAGGGCTTGGAGGTTCGCCAGGGGAAGGGCTTTGGGTTTGAATTTTTTGCACAGGCAGTGTTCATCCTCAAGGCTGTAGCTCAATGGGCTGCGACTACTGGTGACAACTCTTTGTGAGGGAGTTTCCACAATGTCTTAAATCATTCTCAAGGGTTCTCACTTGTCTTGGCTTGTCTGTGGTTTGCCATGGAGAATTCTAGACATGTACCAAATATTAGACCATTTTCCTCAAAATATTCCAGAAGTTCCTGTGGAATCTACGTATCTTGAACTCTTTTCAATTCAGTTTGTGTACAAAGCAATTCCAAAGTACTCTTGCTGTATTTTCCATGTATTTTTATGCAAACTTCAGCCTAAATTGGCAGCACAACAGCTCGGTGGTTGACGCTGATGCCTTACAGCAAGAAGGTTCTGGGTTCAATTCTCAGTTTGGACCAGGAGTTGCTCTGCAAGGAGTTTACATGTTCTCATGTTCGTGTGTACTCCAGTTTCCTCCCACAGTCCAAAAACATGCAAGCTAGGCTGCGTTCAGGTCCAGGCCTCCCTTACAGGAGACATCTGTGACGCCTTTAGGACTTGAAGGTTAAATAAAGGTGATAAAAGACAAATTAACTAATTTTGGCCTAAATGTTGTTGGAAGTTTGTGTACATCGTTCAATATGATTTCAAGTAAACGTAACTGTTAATTCTTGGGCTTGTGTCTTTGACCAGTCCCGAGAGTGAGATGCTACTTTTAAGTAAAAGCACTGAAGGTATTTTGTCATTTGTACATCACTCCCCTTGAATCAAAACTCGTCCAGATACTGAAGTGGAAATGTACCAGTTGGAGTGTTTCCTTGAACAAGGAGAAAACCTTTATTGGTCTTCTTTCATAGCAAGTCCATTGTAAGGCGATGTAAGTCCCACCACCCCCACCACCACCAGAATGAAGTGCTCTGTGGGCTTTTATTCACGTTCCTCACCCTGGCAACAGGAGATAACCTTGAGAGCCAACTATCTGCCAATCAGAAGTGATATTTTCTTTCTCCTGAGCCACTGAAACATTTGCTTCTATTCCATTAACGAGGTCCTTTTTTCTTCACCAAATGTTCACAAGCTTTTCATCGTGCCACCAAGATGCCGATCAGCATACACCTTGTTGCCACATTTTCAGCAGCTGTCCAATGACAAGGGGGAGAGGTGGGGACAAGTGCTTTTTCATATCGATGTGTCATGGCAAAAGCCAGCTTTCACAGCCTGGTAACGGTTGCTACGCTTGACAAGAAGGCCTATAAATACATCCCAGAAAAACACTGAGGGGCCTTCAGTTAATGAGTTTCTCAAAAACAGCAGCTTTCTGAATTTATTTTCATGGGAATGTCTTTTTTTTCCTCGTGCAACTGACAGATTAAAGGCTCTGACTTTTTTTTTTTTGTGAAGCCAGCTGGGCTCAAACCTGCAGCCCCAGTGTTAAAAAACCACTGCAGCGACCACTGAGCTACCACAGCCCACAAGTTTATACAAGTATGAGTTGTGGACTTGTCACTAGAGATCGACATTCAGCCCCAAACTCTTCATTTCACTGAGTATCTTTGCCGACCATCGACCATTGCCCCAAACTGGTTTTAGTAAAATAATCATTGCAGTTGTGTTGCCATCTTTAGATGGTAATACAAAACCTGTTGACACAAAAAGGTGCTCAAGCCATTTCTTTTTGTTTATATTTTTCTGGTTTCTGGTTTTATTTTAAACTTAATGTCATTCATTCTAGATTGTATCAGTTGATTTCTGGTTATATCATTTATACTTTTACAGTCTAGTTATGTGTCTACGCTGGGACACTTCTTAAGAATCATAATCTACACAATTGAGGTGGTTCGGGCATCTGGTGAGGATGCCCCCCTGGGCGCCTCTCTAGGGAGGCGCTTCGGGCGTGTCCAACTGGGAGGAGACCCCGGGGAAGACCCAGGACACTCTGGGAACACCTTGGAGTCCTCTCAGAAGAGCTGGAAGAGGCGGCTGTGGAAAGAGATGTCTGGACCACCCTGCTCCAGATGCTGCCCCCACAACCCGAGTTCAGAACAAGCAGAAGATGATGGATTGATGGATAATCTACACATTTTGACATTTTGATGACAGAAACATATTTGGACATTTTGAAAACAGTAATTTACAAATTTTGAGACATTGAGGACAGCAATGTTTGTATTTTGACCCCTTGGGGACAGTAATGTGCTCATTTTGGACCAAGAGGACAGATGGTTTGATTCAAAGACCAACACTGAACACGGGACTGTTCAGGTTTTTCAAACAAACAGTTTGGACCTAATCTCCATTCAGTTTCACACCATTCACACCTTCGAGCACTCGACTGAATCATTTAACGTGTGGACCAGGCCTCTGCCAAAAATAAAATGGCAAAAAACACAGAATGCCATCTAGTTATCATTATTTGCATGTTTACTTATTAATATTTTGAATCTGCTGTCTGATCACTGGTTCTTAAACATTCTCCCTTGTGTTCCCTCAACAGAGAACGTCACAGAGATCAAGACAAACATTTTTGTCACCAGCTTTGGGCCCGTGTCTGACACGGAGATGGTGAGTTTGTTCACAGCAAACACTGGTGACAAACAAACAAGTGGCTAAGAGGAACAAAAGCACTGAGACGCAGAGCCCAGGCAGATGACTGCTGTAAAGAGAAATACATATTTGTGTCGAATGAGACCAGTACCTCTACTCCTGATGCTCACCTGTGACGACTGGCATTTTTATGGCTCCTAAAATAACAAAAGTACCACCTACGTTATATTATACGCTCATCAACAAACTATCATACACCAATACAGCAATCTATAGCAATGGACCAGACAAGAGAAAGTTGATGTTAAGTAAGTTTTTGATTGAATGGAGACTGTACCACAATTTGTTCATCTTTAGCATCTAAAAATGTGAGGGAGGTACATTTTTATAATTGAAATCTCATTTCAGTTGTTCCAAGTGAGTCACCTCTTAATTTATCCTTCCTCTTAGGAACTAAATTGTTCAACCTGGACAGGTTTTACCATGGTTATTAAACTTACCATAACCAAGTTAAAAAAAAAGGATTGTCACAGATTATTCACTGGTTAATTTCATGTATTATGGCAAGAGACATATGTTTCTTCAGTCCGTTAGAGAAAATGTGTCAGAATTTATTCTGCTGGGTGGTGGATTATTCTGGATTCATGGACATATAACAACAAGAAGAACCAGAACAACATACCACCCAACAGAATAAGACCTTGAATCCATAATAATATACCACCCAACAGAATAAGACCATGAATCCATAATAATATACCACCCAATCGAATAAGACCATAAATCCATAATAATATACCACCCAACAGAATAAGACCTTGAATCCATAATAATATACCACCCAACAGAATAAGACCTTGAATCCATAATAATATACCACCCAATCGAATAAGACCATGAATCCATAATAATCTACCACCCAACAGAATAAGACCATGAATCCATAATAATATACCACCCAACAGAATAAGACCATGAATCCATAATAATACACAACCCAACAGAATAAGACCTTGAATCCAGAACAAAATACCATCCAGTAGAGTAAGACCTTGAATCTTGAAAAATATACCACCCAACAGAATAAGGCCTTAAATCCAGAACAATGAATAGACTGTACTTATCCTGTTTAGCACCTTTCTATCTTATCAAGACACTCAAAGCGCTTTACACTACAATCTGTGCCCTCATTTACCCATTCATGCAGCACTCTATGAGATCTGCACAAAGCTATTCTGAATCTGTAGAGACTAATCAGTGCTTTAAATCACATTCATACACTGATGGGACACACATCAGAGGCATTTAGGGGTTCAGTGTCTTGCCCAGGGACACTTTGGCATGTGACTGCTGGTGGAATCGAACCCCCCCAACTCTTGCATTGGAAGACGACTGCTCTAACCACTCAGACACAGCCACCTTATACACCACCCTGACCCAACTGTAAGACCACGAGTCTGGAAAAATACCATCCAACATAGTAAAGATGCTTGAGGCAAATCCACATTTGACAAATGTGTGAGTTTATGCAGGGTCAAACCATGGAGTGTACAGTCAAGACATTTCTAAGAAGCTTTGAGGGAAAATTTCTAAAACCCAACTTATGTTTCTTTTTTCTCTGATTGCTGATCTCAGGAATACACCATTGACGTGTTCTTTCGCCAGAGCTGGAAGGACGAGCGGCTGTGCTTCAAGGGGCCGATGGAGAAGCTGCCGTTAAACAACCTTCTGGCCAGCAATATCTGGACCCCCGATACGTTCTTCCTTAATGGCAAAAAGTCGATAGCTCATAACATGACCACGCCCAACAAGCTGCTGAGGCTGAAGGACGATGGCACTCTGCTTTACACGATGAGGTATGCCACAACGTGGGCCGACGATCCATTTCTGACCAACACGAGTGAGAACGCAGTTTGTTTTAGTGGACTTTATGTTGCGGTTTTAGTCACAGGAGTTTAGGAGTGTAGATGAAGAACCAAGCAGCAGAGAGCATTCCACAAATTGACTGAAACCTGCCTCCTGCTGTAGGACAACAACACCACCTGGTGACCAAACAGCTGAACTGCACGCATGTTTGACTAATCCACATCACAGAAGGGGCAAGCATGTAGTACACACTCCCTTTTTATGTTTCTAAAGACAAATAAATAGTGAAGTGTAAAAATTGGCATAAAACAGGGCTATCCAATAAGTGGCCCGGGTTCCACATTCGACACATTTGCTCAGTCCGGTCCACCAATGAGTTCTTATAAAATTAAACTAGATTTTAAATTGTGAATTAAATTTACATAATGACAATAATTGCCGGGCGTTTTGCCCTTGAGCTGTCGGCCAATAATGAGACAAATTTAGCCGTCGTCTTGTGGTCTCTGTGGGACCATTTAAGGTCTAATTCTGTGCCTTTCCTCAGGGTTTAACTAGCTGTAGAGCTACGAGTACCACAGACGAAAGTTTCCCACCAGGATGAAGATTATCTACATGCAGCCAGCCAGTAAAACATGTTCTCTGCTTAAACCAGACGTAGCAATGCTGACCTTTAACCTCAAGACTTACTGTAACCAGTAAAAAGCTGGGTACGTATAGCCATTCGTCATGGGCATGAGTGTCATTTGAGTTTAGGTATTTTATATTTTTTATACCAAACAAAACTTCGACAGTTTGTAAAAACACAAACTGGGAGCAAAAGTTTAATTTATCGTGACTTTTGCCCACGGATTATTGATTTTAGTGACAGGAAGTAGGTTTGGAAGAGTCTAAGTGAGAACACAAGGTGGTCGGTCGTGGTCTAGAACTCTGGCATGCAGGGTGATGGTTGACAATGCAACCCTTCGAGGAAGTTTTTCTTTTTTTTT
The DNA here is from genome assembly GCA_031762355.1 of Hypsolebias martinsi. Taxonomy (NCBI): domain Eukaryota; kingdom Metazoa; phylum Chordata; class Actinopteri; order Cyprinodontiformes; family Rivulidae; genus Hypsolebias; species Hypsolebias martinsi. The sequence goes on along the minus strand of JARVGQ010000828.1, from coordinate 3,014,676 downwards.
CCGTCTCGTGGCGACGTGTCTGATCATTTGTATGTGCAATCACACCCACGGCATCACAAATAAAGACCGCTCCCCCCGTAACGCTTCTTATTTAACACTTCCAACGGTTCTTTTAGTCTTTTCTCACTCGGCTGGGCGACAGATTTAAAAACGGACCTGTTGGTGTGAAGATGGCATCTCAGAGCCTTTTCAGGTCTGAGCTCAACTTACCGTATTTTTCGGACAACAAGGTGCACATAAAGTCCTTGAACTTTCTCAAAAATGGACAGTGCACCTTATGTATTACCATAATTCTGGTTGTGCTTACTGACCTCAAACTGATTTTACGTGGTACACGGCGCTCAAAAATCTGTCAAAAAAACCGTTCGTTGATAGTGCGCCTTATAATCCGGTGCGCCTTATGGCCCAAAAAATACGGTATTTATTGTGTATTTTTATTTTCTGAAAGGTCAGCTCAGCACGAGTCGGTGTGAGTGCTCGTCCGTTCAGGTGGTTTACACTCAGCAATGCAGACGGAACACGAGGAGTAAACTTGAACTGAACTTGATCTGAACAACGGCGGCTGACGGTGAGACTCCGGGCGGAACGAGGAGACTTGAGAAGGCACAGGAACACCTGGATGTGGTGCTAGGGAACGGCAGAGCACCTACATGGACTGGCCTGAGGAGGTGCGGACGGGCGGGGCAGGTTGACCGGAGAAACACCGAGGGATGAAAGCAGTGGTGGACAATCTGTCACGAGCGTGGCCCAGGAAATGACATGTGTTGCTCTGCGTGACACGTTGCTGTGGATCTAACTGTGTTCTTGGTCGTTCCTTTGTTCCCTTACACAGACAGAGACTCCCATATTTAATGTAGCCTTAAACTAGTTACATATAAGTAAATAAATGTACAAACATAACAGTTCATTGCCAAGATAGACCAGACAAGACAAGCCGATGTCGCCCGTCGCTGAGGGATTTGAATAGTGACTGTTTTCGTTTTTGAAAAGAGGTACGTTTTTATTTTATTTCTTTATTTGCTTGTCTGAGGCAGAGCCAGAGGGTGGCCGATGGTGGCTTTGGTCACCATAGATTGACCACCCCAATCACATTCAGCTCACATTAACATTTTTAAGCATTTTCAGCAGCATTCAACGTATTTCCTGTGAAAATGCAGTGTGAAAGCTTATTGCTGAAGAACTTGCTAAAAAAACCAGCTGAAATTAGCTAAAAGCATGCTGAAATGTAGCTGAAATAGAAGAACAAGCTTAAGTTAGCAGAAGAAAGCAGAAATATCATGTTTTTGCTGAGTTATGTTTAAATAAGCAGAAATGAGCACAAAAATAAGGAAATTAGCTAAAAAAAAGCTGAAATTAGCAAAACATAATAGCTGAAAAGTAGCTGAGAAGGCAGAAAGAATCATAAGCAACCAGAAGGAAGTGGAAGAAGCTGAAATGAGCTGAAAATGTGGAATTAGCTGAAATGCTAAATTTAGCACAAAAAGCTAAATAATTGCTGAAATAGCAGAAAAAGCTGAAACTATCAGAAATAACCTGAAAGGAGCGTGACAAGCTGAAATGATCAGACATACATTGAAAGTAGCAGAAATTACCTCAGAAAACTTGAATTTATCTGAAAACAGCTGAAGTTAGCTACATACATGCTTAAAAATGTAATGCAACGGTAGAACAAGCTTAAATTAGTAGAAGGAAGTGGCGAGAGCGCAGGTTTGCTCATTTAGGCTGAAAGAAGCAGAAATGAGCACAAAAAAATGGAAATTGTCTGAAAAAAGATGAAATCAGCAAAAACAGTTGATAATTAGCTTTAAAAAAAGCCGAAGGAAGCTTAAATCACAAGAAGGAAGTTGATAGAGTATATTTTTGCTTAATTAGACTGAAAAGTTTGTGTGGAAAAAAAAAAAGTGGAATTAGCTGAAAAAGCTAAACTTAGCATAAAAACAGCTAAATAGTAGCTGAAATAGCAGAAATGGATGAAATGCATAAATAAGCTGAATTAATTCAATTATTTCAGTTAATTTCAACTTGTTGTGCTCCTTTAAGCCTGTTTATGCTAGTTTCAGTTATTTCAGCTACTGTTTAGCTGTTTTATGCGAATATTATTTTTTTCTACTAATTCCACAATTTTTGCACTCATTTCAACATTCTAAGTTCTTTCTGCTTTCTCCTGCTGATTTACGCTTGTTCTTCCGTTTCAGCTACATTTCAGCATGTTTTTAGCTCATTTCAGCTGTTTTTAGCTAATTTCAGCTGATTTTCGGCTGTTCTGCAACAAGCATTTGCAGGAAAAAACGCAGTTTGTCTGTTTCACACTGATATTCACCTCAGGATCATGTTGTGTTTGATTCATTTATCTTTTGTTCCACATGTCACATGTCTTTACAAACTAAAAGCAGATGATTTCGGCTCCTGCCCTCCTTCAGCTGACAATAACGAAGCGCGGCTACACGATTAATTAGAACATGTTAAAATGGCCGACATGTTCTCATTCAGTCATCCCAGGCCTCCTCTCCCTCACTGAAGAGTGGACTTTCTTCTCGTCCCACGTTGCTTCGTTCAGTTTAATGGTTTAATTGGAGAACTCGTACCTGCAGCAGGTGTCAGAGCAACGCCGAACAAGTCCCGGTGGATTTCATGTCATCAGGCGACACGAGCTCAACATCATGAACGTTTATGAAGATTCACTCTGTTGTGATCCATTTCTGTTCTGCACATTTTCAGCTGTTTCAACAAATCACAAAACGTTCGGCTCTTTCAGGACAATCCTGCTGTGACGTCTGGAATTGGTGCAACTTTAGCTGTTTGAAATATTTAGCCTTTTCTGACATTTTTTTTCTCTCTCAGAAAATGAACTGAGCTCATTTTACCTCCTTCAGAACTTAAGTGTTCATAACCTTTTACTGCTCCTTTCACATTTTGCTCTGCTTCAGCTTCTTTCAGCTTCCTGCTGCTAATTTAAACTTTTTCAGCTACTTTCAGCTGTTTTTTTTTTCAGCTGTTTTGTGATCCTTTTAGATTATGCCTGTTAACTGCAACATTTTTGTGCTTTTAACTTCTTTCTACTAATTTCATCTTGTTATGCTCCTTTCAACTTATTTATGCAAGTTTAAACTTTTTCTGCTATTTCAGCTACTATTTAGCTGTTTTAATGTTTGTTTTAGCTTTTTCAGCTAATTCCACTTTTTTTTTTTTTGCACTTAAAAAAATTTAGCAAATGTTCTCTCAACTTCCTTCTGCTTCTGTCTGCTTTTTTAGCTAAGTTTCAGGTGTTTTTTTTTTGGGGGGGGGGGGGGGGGG
>JARVGQ010000828.1:2974357-2990152 GCA_031762355.1 Hypsolebias martinsi | reverse complement strand
TGAGTTAATTAGCTGATTAGACTGTGGCACCAGGTGTCTTCAATATTGAACCTTTTCACAATATTCAAATTTTATGACCAGCCCCGGTACATCTTGAAAAACAGTACCAGTGGTTGTACAGCATTTACCACTGACATCCAAGAAAACTGATTTGGTACTGGTTTTTACTCATGTTAGCAGCTGCTGTAATCATCATAAGTAAAAACCCAACTGCTACCACCTGAGGGAAATTTAATTACACAGCAGTTCACATTTTACCTTAATGCACTGCCAGAACCGTTCCTTCTCAAAAGAACCGCTAACCACCCATGGCAGATTCAAAGGCATTGATTTTTCTCACCATGAAAATAGGAATAACAGAGAAAAACAAGGACAAACACTTGAAGCCAATGCAATGTGTATTGTTTTTTGTCCTGTCATAGAAACGAGACCCGATGGTGCTGTCCAAGAAGCCGAACAACGTTTGCTCGGCGGGCGTCAACTACACCCCCAACCTCACCAAGGACGTGTCCATCTCCACCATCTCCAACACAACGTCGGTGCAGTTGAGAGCCTCGGAGAGCAAAATGGTGGACCACAAGAAGACTTATAACAGCGTCAGCAAGATCGACAAGATGTCTCGAATAGTGTTCCCCGTCCTCTTCGGAACCTTCAACCTCGTCTACTGGGCCACGTACCTGAACAGAGAACCCGTGGTGAAAGGAGCCGTTGCTTCAACATAATCACTTTTTTTTCTTGAAACTGAGTTTGCGTAAGAGAGAAGGGGGAGGGTTTGAAGCTAAGTGACTAGAAAAGTAAAATCAAACATCTGCGCTTGAAGAACAAAAACTATACCCAGCTATCTAATTCAGGCACTATCAACGATGCAAGGCGGCGACAGAAACCCTTTCCTGTTCTAATGGCCTAAAAAAACTGCTTGATAATGAGGAAACTGCTTCAGAAAAACAGGAGAGCAGGATGCTTTGCTTCTTTCTCATCTACCCTGCTGCAGTTTGCATGACGTTTTCCAAAACCGGAAAAATACCGACTCCTCTTTGTCTTGAATACCGACCATGTATATGTCAATCATTGCTTAAAGTACAGGATTATACAAAGTTTGCATTAGAATTCTGAATCCTCATTTTGTGGAGAAAATATGTCAACAATAATGCTGCAAATCCAACAATAATTTAACGTTGAACCTTTTTTAAAGATGACCATTTTATACCTTCCAAACGCTTTTGTTTCTTGTCGTATGGTATCCCCAAATCACTACCGGAAAGTGAAAATATAGGTTAAGGTTATTATTGAAGAAATCCCCTAAAGGTGTCAGCATACGGTGGTCGACAGGCGCAGCAAACAGCTAAATGTGCTGCAAGCACATGAATGATGCAAACTACAAAACACGGAAGCGCCAAAAATCAAAAGCAACAGAAAAATTCTGCAACAACAGAAACAAGAAAGCAGAAAAAACATGCAACCAACAAAGCAAATGCAAAAGAAAAATGATGCAAATACTAAGTATACCAAGCACCCCCAAAACAACTGTGAGAAAGGCTGCAAGCTCACCCCACATTGCAAATCGGAAATGTACCAGACCACAGGGGGATTCAACCACCAGGTCCGTATGGGACCAGACCTCCTGTAAAGACATTAAGGGGATGCTCAGAAGAAAACTGGACTTAGTTTCCAGTAGAAAGTGTAGTTATAGTTACACACTTACAAATCCATACATGCCACATGCATCCTCCATTTTGAACACAAGATGGCGAGGTATCATGGTGGTCTGTGGTTGCATCAGGAAGGACATCCGGTGTAAAAACAGTCGCCAAGTCTTCATGCAAGTTAGTTCGCTGTAGCAACACCTGAGAAAGAGAACAGCCAAGAGAATTTTTTTTTTTTTGGTATTTGCAGCATTTTCAATTGCATTTGCTTGTTGATGAATTATTTATTTTATTGTACTTGTTGGTGTTTGCATCATTCACGTGTTTTGTAGCATTTCGCCGTTTGCTGCACGTTTGCACTTGTCGGTCACCGTATCAATGTGTGGACGAGAATATTTTGCCCTGCAAAGGTAAAAGACACAGTTGAAGGATACATGCAAAGCTGAATATGTGGTTTCAGTGATTTTTGAGCATTGCTTACTCGATTGTGTATAAAAAACTAATATCCTCAGTTGACAGAGTGGCCCTTGTCAGAGTTCGACAAACCTTAGGTTTCTGTTGCACCCTTTCCTGTTTCGATGATATGTTGGCATAGAGTTAAAAAAAAAGATATGTTTCTGGAAAAAAGACAAAAGTCACCTTTCAGAATGTCAGAAGTGAACCCATGGTGCTCCTGAATCGGGTTGCATTTGTTCATTTGTATGATTACTATAATAAATGCACTTTTACTGAGTTAACTACAAACTAACAAGTAGTTTTTTTTATTTGAACCAATCTGAGGTGCAGTCTTCATCTCTTCCTTTCTTCACGGCACATGCACTCTTGACGTCTCCCCAAACTCCTGATGGTCTTAGCTGCAGTATCTGTTTTACTGCAGAACAATAATAAATGCTGTTGGATATTTAGTAAAAAGTTTTTAAAAGTAAAGTCTGTGTACACGACTTATCGTGAAGGACTTGAACAAGATTTGTGAGGTCAGCAGCTGTGGGAGTAATAAACCATACTTTCAATAAACTGTTGCACGTTATTTTGTAGTTCATTTAGTCAACGTGGGTAAACTACAATAAATAATTGAATGTAATAATTTAAAGAGTGCTGAATCGAGACAGTCCGGTTCAGGAGCACAGAGTGGGTCACTACTCATGGTTTCGTTCTTGGAACTAATGTTTCCAACTTTTGTCTTTAAATATTCTGAGTATTTCCAGATGCCCAAACCAGTTCGGGTGGTTCGGGCATCTGGAAAAGACGTTTTCCAACTGAAAGTACCCCAGGAAGACCCAGGAGATGCTGGAGACATGTCTCTTTGCTGGTCTGGAATTCCTGGTCTTCCAGAAAAGCTGGAAGAAGTGGTTGGAAGATGAGTTGGATCTTCACAAGACAATGGATGATGGATAAATCTTGACATTGCAACATGAATTTCAAAAAAAAAAAAAAAAGTCCTTCTTAGTTTATTTTGTTTGCATGAGCCTTACACAAAGCTGCATTTATTTCTATCCAGTACATTGAACTAGTTTGTCTTCTGTTGTGTTCAATGCCCCAACGTACTCATGTGCTCTATCATCTCTAAAATGTGCTATAATAGTCTTAAAAGACAGTTATAACTATAATAAACACAACAAACTCTGGGTTTTCTGTTTGAAGGAAAAATAATAAAAAGGCATTATAACAGTATCAGCTTTGCAAAGACTTGTTCATATTCAAAAGTAGCACATAAAAAAAAAAATCACTTGGGCTACTACCGATAACCTGCGTGGAATATGCTAACGGTAACTAGCCAACCTAAATTTGCAGTATTTTATTTTCTCTGAGCTGTGCCATTCATTCTTTTGGGCACCATAATTTTTAAACCCTCATCATAATTTTTACAATAAATTAAGAAACAAAAACTTATTTTTTTAAGAGTAAAAAATATTTCTTTATTAGCTAGCTAGTTAGCAAGCTTGTTAGCTTAGTCGCTAATATGTTGGTTAATTTTTCCCCTCCAGTTATAAGATGCACATCTTTTGCTAACTACTCTATGTTTAGTTTGTGTAGTTGTCAGTTACCCTCTTGATACTTGAAGTTAAATATAACAAAACAATAATTTCACCCCATTTTGGGTTTTTTGCTTTTTCGTTTCGTCTGCTTAAATAAATAGTTTGGATTTTTGAGGCGGCGTTCTGTGGAGTTTCCTAGTTAGACTGCATTCAGTTGACATTTTACGCAAAACTATTCACTGTTCCACAGACAAAAAAAAAAAAGAAAAAAAAAATTAAAATCCAAACTATTCTTTTTAAAAGCCACTGATGTATATTTGTGGAAGCAGCATTATTTAAGTGAAATGGGTCAAGTGTCATGAAGGAAACATGTAAATAGGCTTTTCAGTTTTATTTTTCCCATAATAAAAAAACATTAAGTTTGTATTCTTAAGCCCTTCTATAAGAAAATGAAAGTCTAACATGGACTTTCCATTTATTTATTGTATGTATTTGTCTTGGACATATTGTTCATAAAGTTTGTGTACCTGCAGCTCATTTTCTTCTTGTAGCTTGCTGAACAAAGACCTTAATTCTTGTTCTGAAAGTCGGCACAAGCGCTGACATTAAGTTCTTAAAGGGACCTGAAAAGCACAGCATGTGTGACTTGTTGGACTGTGGTGAGTCATACTCAGGAACAAAAAAGGGACTCGTTCTCAGCAGAAGGAATTCCTCCATCAGCGACTCGTGGATCACATGGACGCCAAAAATCAACTGTTGAGGACATTGTCTTGGATAAGTTCAGGGCACATAACAGATTGTGTTACTCAGTCATGGCTAAAAACAAATACACCCTCTTTCAGTGCTAGGGTACATTTATGAATGTCCTGATACGTAAAACCTTAAGCCACTATTTTACTGGGCTGTGTCTGCTGGTGAACATTTACGACGAAGTCCTCAGAATGGATCAGTATGTTTGCAGGGGTTCTCAGTTACGACTTGCAGAGAATTGTAATTTTGTACGTTGAATTTTGAAAATGTTCAAAACCCTTTTCCTCAACCCGTTTCAAACCCTTCTCAATTTTTTTGCCGATGACTTAAACCAGTTTTGAACCAGTGTTTCCCATACCGTTATACAAGCAGGGCGTCACGCCCTGTTAACAGAACCAAGTGCCCCCGCCCCCCTCCTACATGCTAGCAAAAATGCTACAGACGTAGCTCTACTGCATTCCCATTGACAAATACCGGCAGAAACGTAGCTCTAAGCTTGCGTGCAACACATATGTGACTCCATCCTGCCCCACCAACCCCCATGGGCCAAAATATAAATACTGTATACAGGTGCCCTGCCAAGGGATCTGATCTAGGGGAAACACTGTAGAACGCTTCTCAAATTAGTAGCTGGTGCCTTAAACCCTTTTCAAAATTTTGTCGTAGGTGTCTTGAACCCAATTTGAGTTCTTTTTCAATTTTCTTTTGAGTATTTCGAAACCTTCTCAGTTTTGTTGCAGGGAGCATGAACCCTTCCAAAATCTGACGTGGGCATTTTAACTCATCGCAAACCCTTTTCACCTTATTTGCAAAAAACAAGCTAGTTTTGAACCATTCTCAAATTTGTTGCGGGTGCGTTAAACTCTTCTTAGTTTTGTCACAGTGGTCTCGAACCGGTCCCAGATTTATTGTGGACTATTTAACTAATCTCAGACACTTATTTTTTTAAAAACATTTCTCAAATTTGTTGCAGGTGAAGTACACCTTTCTCAGTTTAGTTTCAAGGGTCTTGAAACCCTCTCGTATATCTCGTATTTGAACCCTTATCAATTTTGTTGTGGGCAAGTTAAATGCTTTTTAAGTTTATCATCTTGAACCCTTCCCAATTTTGTTGTGGGCATTTTTACTTATCTCATATCTTTCTCAATTTTGTTGCAGGCAACTTGAACTTGTCCTGAACTCTACTCAGTTTTATGGGCATCTTGTGCCATTCTCAATAGTTTTTATAATTTTTAGAGCATATAGTGTATTTGAGCATGTGTACGTGAGTTCTTCCTTGACAAAAACAACCTTGAATGTTCAGGTGTAAAAACCTGCTCCAAATCTGCCTGTCTTTATTTCAAAAGTGTACTCTAATAAACCAAATCTCAAATGTGGAGGGTGGCTGCCAAGGGGGGGTACAAAACGAACAGTTGTTAGCATGATATGGGTGCAGGTGCAACAGAAATAATGGGTATGGTCTAAAATACAGTTTTGCAAGCTGTTAACACAAAAATAGGTCAAGCAAAGTGTGCCTGTATGCCTTACAAACTCCCAAACACAAAATTTAGTGATCCTGCAACTCAAAATCACCTATTTTCTTGCCATCTTTTCACACTTTTGAGTCGCCAACTTGTTGCCAGTGGTCACAGCCCGGTGAAGTACTTCTCATATTAAAAGGTAAATACCCTCTTTTGTACTAAGGTATGTATAAGAATGTCCTGATACTTGAAAAGTGCAGTACTGAAAGGGTGTACTTACGTTTTACCATATATTACATCAACTTGTACTGTACCAGCGCTGCCAGTTGAACCAAGAAATCTCTTTAAAATGTAATTAATGTTGACTTTTAATGATACGAAGTGCTGCAGGATGTTTGTGCTTGAGTGACGAACCGACGCCACAGTTTTGAGAAAGCCAAAGTGCTGTTATATGTCTGTCTGAAAGAAAGTGCCATAAAATGGAGCTGAAAAGTTGACGTATTCATCCGACTGTCGTGGGTCAACGTGGCAGCCAGGTGCAGGTTAGCCTGACCAGACAACTCCCGTGGTTATAGCGCTGCGTGACCCTGTTGCATATTATACAATGGCAAGTTCTTCAGTGGATTTGAGATATCGTTTTGAGATTAACCATTTCAATGTTGTGCCAGTTTGCGAAAGAGGGTTGAGAGGACCATTTTGCTCCCCATGATCACAGGTGTCTTCGCAACATGGCATCAAGCTAAGCCGTCTTTTCTTGACAACCAAAAAGTGAGTGCCCCCATTGGCCTCTTTGGTCAATTTAAGCATCTTTCTTGCCAAGATCCAGCTGCCTGCCCGTCGCTCTTTCCTTCAACCACAGCAACACCGTCAATTTTCCATACATCTGTTCAAAAAAGAGGATTCAGTTCCACTTGAGTTGCTTTCGCCCAATCAGGGTGATGGACTCATCCCATCCACAAGCGCTTGTCTTCACAGTCTGGACTCTATCAAACTTTGGACATCGGCCTTAAGACACCTGCAGAGATCCAGCGGCAACCGTCCAACTGCAAACAGACAAGAGGCATGAAACTTCTGTTCTTTTAAAAAGGCATTATTCAAGACCTTGAGTCATTTTAAGAGGAAACGTTTAATTTTTTTTTGCTTTTACCACAACACTGACATGGCATCACGGTAGCTGGTTCTGTGTCACTCATTTTTTTGTTTCACGCACTGTATTTTTACCGTCAAAAACGATCCCATAAAACAAAAGGATCGACAAAGATGCTGTATAATACACCGCGTATGTTAGAGCACGGCTGTTGCTCGAGTGCTGTTTTATCGAAACTGCAATTAAAGCTGCTATCAGAAGCAAAACGCATCCTTGCAATTGTGTTGGTTTTATTTTCTGCTGATGTTTAACCTTCTCTGCCTCGGGTTTAAGACTGAGGCCTCGTCGAGCTGTTTGACCCGAGGGTAGCAGGAGGGTTAAGGCACACATTTTAACACTTAGTGTGGAAAGACGTACATTTTACTTTTGCCTTTCTGTTAATAATTTTCCAGAGCTTTAATTAGCCGATCAGCACCGATGGACTTTACGTTTGCTGACTTTGTAAGAACTTGAGATGCTATCGTTCATACCATTAAATTTGGCTACTTCTGATTTGCATTTGAGAGTGAGCTATGTTCTCTATTGTTCACGCAAACGATCCGACTGACTTACTTTTTTAAACTACTGTACAGCTAATACTTATCCCCAATCGTGAGAAAACAGCAGTTACCAGTTCTTTGGACGACTCAGACTTTAAAAATTTATCGGCTGACGATGGTTCATGTCTTCCATCAATAATGGCCAGCTTCAATATGGAATGACCACAGGTCAAGGCAGTAAAGGTTTGTCTCAGAGTTTCTAAACAAGTTTTCCCAACACTGGTTATTGGTGTTCTCTTTGGAGTGTGGTTTGGTGTGGTGGTGGTTGAGGGTCAACCTGAACGCAGGCCATGAGTGCCGATGTATCACAGCATCACGATGTTTCATCAAAACAGCCACGACTCTTGTCACTTCTCAGTGCAACGTAATCTTAGTTTAAAACTCTGGCCTAAAAAGACTTCTAGGCCTTTATTCTCCATCTTCAGCTTCTACTGTATTTATCTGTAGCTGGGTCATGGAGGCAACATGTCCAGGAGAAAACCCCACACCTCCCTCTACCCAGAGACACTCTCCAGCTCCTCCTGGGGGATCCCAAGGTGCTCCCAGGTCAGAGAGGATATTTAATCCCTCCAGCGAGTTCTGGGTCTGCTCCAGGGTTTTTCCCAATGGGACAAGCCTGAAACATCTCTGAAGGGAGGCGTTTAGAAGGCGTCCTAATCAGATACCCAAACCACCTCAACAGACTCCTTTAAGTTTGAAGAAACAGCCGCTGTACTTAGAGCTCAAGAAGGCGGAGCGCCTCACCCCCTCCCTAAGGCTGAGCCTGGCCACCTTATGAAGGAAGCTAATTTCACCCATTTGTATCTGGGATTTCATTCTTTCAGTCATGGTCCAAACCTCATGACCATGGGTTGGAACGTTGCACCGTTGAAGGACCAGTAGATTGAGGGCGTTGCCTTTCAGATCAACTCTGTTTACCACGACCAACCGAAGCAACTTCCTTATTATGGAGGACAAGATTCCGATCCATCAATGCACCTTCCGCTCCATCCTACTGTCACTCGTGAACAATAAGCCCAAATTAACTCCTCCTCCTAAGAAACCACACCCCCCTCCTCCACAGGGGCAATTTCACCCGTTTCCTGTACAGAACCACGGGGCTAACTCATGGGCATCACAACAATTATTTGTGAACTCGTAATTATGACTGTAAATTGCAAAGTTATGACTTTAAAACTCAAAATTATGACTTTAAAACAAAATTATGACTTTAAATCTCAAAACTGAGTTTAAAACTCAAAATTATGACTTTAAAACTCATGACTTTAATTCTTGTAATTATAACTTTAAAACTCATAATTCTTACTTTAAGTCTCAAAATTATGACTTTAAAACTCAAAATTATAACTTTTATTCTTGTAATTATGACTTTTATGCCCAAAATTATGACTTTAAAACTCTAAATTATGACTTTTTAACTCATAATTATTACTTTAAAACTCAAAATTATGGCTTTTATTCTTGTAAATATGACGTTAAACCCATGATTATGACTTTTATGCCCATAATTATGACTTTAAAACTTGAAATTAGGACTTTTATTCTCATTATTCTGACTTTAAAACTCAAAATTATGACTTTTATTCTTGTAATTATGACTACAAAACTCGTTAGTATGACTTTTATGCCCATAATTATGACTTTAAAACTCAAAATTATGATTTTTGTTCTTGTAATTATGACTTTAAAACTCAGGATTATGATTTTTATGCCCACAATTATGACTTTAAAACTCAAAATTATGACTTTTATTCTCATAATTATGACTTTAAAACTTGTAATTATGACTTTAAAACTTGAAATTCTGACTTTAAAACTCAAAATTATGACTTTTGTTCTTGTAATTATGACTTCAAACCTTGTTATGACTTTTATGCCCATAATTATGACTTTAATACTCAAATTATGACTTTTGTTTTTGTAATTATGACTATAAAACTCTTAATAATTCAGGGAGTTGGGTTTTGAAATGAATTGGAAACTGATGTTAAAGAAGCTAAATCAATGCCTATACATGTACAGTATTTAAAAGAATGGTCAAGGATAAATTGTTAAAAATATATATATCTGAAATGAGTTTAAATAGTAATTATTTGTGATTAAGGAAGTTAATGAGTTGTTCATTTCATTTTTGGTATTTAAAGGAAGTTGTTTGAATTGTTTATCAGAGAATAAGGGGCGGATATAAGATTTTTTTTCTTCATCTGCCACCTTTCATTTTATATATATTTTTCTCTTGTTATCTGTATGTTAATTGTTTTGTGTTTTTTTATTATAAAATGAATGAATAAATAAATAATGACTTTTATACCAATAACTAAGACTTTAATACTCGAAATAATGACTTTGTTCTCATAATTATGACTTTAAAAGTCGAAATTAAGACTTCCTGTTGGGCTTTTATTTTTTCTTTCCTGGCGGAAATGGGCTTCCGTAGGTTTAGATATTTTTGGGTTTTATTCATTTTATATTCTTCTTCTTTGGTTGGATTTGTTTGCTAGTTGAAGTAAGGACGCAGTGTGAACACATAACATGTTATGGTGATTTATTTTAAATGTTGATTGTGTTTAATTTAAAAATAAAAATAAAAAGACGCCGCGGCGCCTGTTGCTGCCTGCTGTTCCTCTTCCGGCCACCAGGTGGCAGCGCCGCCACTCGGACGCTTTGATGTGCTTCTTTCTCCGCTGAGCGCAGAGACTTCAGGTGAGCACAAACGGCCGGACGTCAGGAGTTCCACACGGAGACAACCTGAGAAGAGTCTCCGTGAGACACGAGGAGGACCTGGGTGTCCCCCCCCCCCGCTCCAAACCCAGGGGGAGTCATAGAGGAGGAGGAGGGAGGCGCCCCTCCTCCTCCTCCCTCCACCGCCGGTCACCCTGATTGATCGCCAGGTGTCTTCCCGGAGGGAGCCCTCCTCCTCCTGCGCGGAGGACCGGAGAGGAAGGAGGTGCCGGAGGACCGTGGGGGTCGCCGTTGTGCGGTCGCGCGTGGGAAGTTCGGGGCTGATGGGCGCACACCTGCTGCGGACCCGCGCCTGATGAGAGCCGCAGCGCGTGAGGCGCGAGCGGCGCCGCGCGCAGGGAAGATGACGCCGCAGCTCTCCGTGCTTCTCCTCGCGCTGATGCTCGCGCGCGGCGCCCGGTGAGTCGCACCTTCCTCTTCATGTCCATATAAGGAACATCCTGTTGTTGTTGTTGTTGTTGTTTTTTAAACCGTGTTAGCAAAATATGTCATGGGCTTCCGGGTGGATTTGAATGAAACTGTCAGGAAGTGATCCCTGGATTTAAATCTACAACTGATTTAAGTTTTAGAGTCAAACCTAATCAAGATGGCCGCCACAGCCAGCTGACGTCAGAAAACAGAAAAATGGCTCCAACTCAGGTGTTTTTTTAAGACAATGCGCCAAAACTTGTGCTGGTAGTAGCCGAGCCTGATCCCTAACTTACACACTTAACACCCACTGACGGAGTGGGATATATGTTTAAAACTCTGCCAAACACTATTAGAACCAACTCTGTCTGTCTGTTAGCAAAATATCTCCTGAACCAGCTGATGGATTTTAATGAGGCCTTCCCAAAATAACCATTAGGTTGATGTTTACAAATAATTAACTTTTGGACAAACCCCGATTAAAGATGGCCGCTACAGGTAGCTGATATTATAAAACAGCTGTAAACTCAGCCAGTTTTAAGGACATTGAGCTAAGGCTTGGTGTGGTAGTAGCTGAGCATTGTTCACAAAACATATTTAACCCATTGCAGGTCACCATTATGTAAAATGTTGGCAATAACTCTTACAGTCAATCGTATTTGTCTGTTAGCAAAATATCTCATGAGCCACAGAATGGATTCAAGGGAAAGCCACAGGAGGTAGTCGTCGTCTGGACACCTTCAACTGATTAACTTTAGGAGTCACCTCGATTTAAGTTGGCCACCGCGTCTAATTGTCGCCTTCACCAAACTGGTTATAACTCTGGATTCTCGCTCACTCTCATTAGTCACGTCTGATCTGGTGGTTACCGTCTGAGAAGAGCTGGGTTTATTTTGTGAAGTTTTCCTAATAATCCCGTTTGGTTTTAGTTCGGACCTGTTGGATTACGGTGACGACGACGAGGATCTCCACGACACCGCCGTGAACCAGATGCTGGTCCCGCGGTCGCACCAGGAGGACGCTACCCGGATACTGAACAACCTGCTGAGGGAGTACGACAAGACGCTGCGGCCAGACATCGGAGGTGAAGACGTCTAGGTTATGTGTTTGTGTAATAACCTGGTTAGTTTGACCAAATTTGAGCTTAAACCTGTTGTGGTAGTAGATGAGAGTCATCGCTAACACATAACGAGGGCTACCCTCAAATCGTTGCATTAACTGTTGAAGTCAGCCTTGACTGTCAGCAAAACACCTGAACCAATGGATGGATTTCAATACAATCATCGGCTGTTCTTCTGCAACGGTCAACTTTAAAATGGCCGCCACAGCTAACCAACCTTAGCCAAAAGACAGCTTTAATCCCGTACCCAAACTTCAGGCAGAACTGCTATCTTAAACAACAAGTTTGATGGTTTGTTACGTAGGATTAACTTTACAACGCGACGTCTTCCGTTCCAAATATTTGGGTCACAAATTGGTAAGAAAAGGACCAAATGTTGCAGTTTGATGAGCCAGAACCAGAGGAACCATCTGCAAAGGTTCTGAGGATTCACTCAGTTGGTTGTCTAACTGTGGTTTGAGCTCCCTGGACTCAAATCTGTGTTTGAAGTGGTAACACAGTCAGAAAAATACCACCCTCCAAAAATTTCCATACAAGACCTCTGTATAGCAACCATCCACGATATATTACCAGTAGGATTGAGAAGTTGTTTCTGTGTTTGAATCTTCTTTTTAAATTCCCCAAACCATGGGGTCATGTTGCCCAGTGGTGTTGAGTTCTGCTGACTGGTTTGTGTTCTAGTGGGTGGTTGGGGTCAAACAGCAGGTACTGATCTGTGTGAGTTGGTTTCCAGTAAACCTCAATAACGAAGTCTAAAAAAGTTAAGTCTGGTCCTCTGGACATTCAAAAAACATTAAAATCTGGTCCCCTGGACGTTTTTTGAATGTCCAGAGGACAAGACTTAACTTTTTTAGATTTTTCTACCTGGATTATTGAGCATGCATCAGGATACTCCATGATGAAGCTTCCATCTCCTTCCATGTCCACCAAAGGGCCCCCCAAAAAAAAGGCTACTTGTTGTTAGCATTGTCTCTGGTGGACTTGATGTTGTCCACAGAGTTGACATGTCAACTACTTCCATGTCTTGGATTTTAACCCAGGTATCATCTACATATCTGAACCAGAGGCTTGGTGATGTTCCCTTGAAGGAGCCCAGAGCTCTTTTTTCCATTTCTTCAATGGTTCCTGGTCCTTGAGGAACACCAAAGTTTCTCTGCTCCAGCACACCTGATTCAGTGATTTAATTACTTTCTCAAGCTCTGCAGAAGTCTGTTAATCACCCATTTATTCAAATTAGATCTGTTGGGGTAGGAAAACAACTAAAACATGCAGGATGGCGTTCCTCAAGGACCAGTGTTTGGAACCATTGAGGTTGGCCACAATTAATGACACGGGAAATCTCATGCCACCACTACATTTCTACCTGTTAATAAGTGTTAAGTTCAACAACACTTATTAACAGGTAGACGCATGTCATCACCTGTTAATCATTGTTGTTGAACTTTAAACAAGTCGTGGAAAGACAAGAGGTCAAGCAGGATACAGATCTGGTCCGAGGTAAAACTGATCCTGTTGTTAAGGTTTATGCCTAAAATCCAAACCTCACAATGTAAGGGAAATAAATGAGTTCTGGTATTATTAGAAGAAACATTTTAACAGATGAACTGTACAGCAGCTTAGAAACTTTAGAAAAAAAATACTGGCGCTAAATCACCGAAAAAGTGCTATATTTTGGTAAACTAAATGTTTTTCGACTGAAAATAAAACATTATTTAGCTAAATTATAGTCATTTACCAACAGTAATTGTCAGAAAATCGTCGTATACAGTTAGCTTTTTAAAACAGTTTGTTAGCACTTTGACTTTGCACCACCAGAGGGCATTATTTCCGCAAATTTCCATTAATTTTTCTTCCACGCCTTTATTCTTAAAACTGTAAAACACAGTGTTTTAAACTTTGCTGAAGCTTCAAATGCAGGAGACAGGGGGAAAAAGGGTGTGTATAGAACTCCAGACATTTTCTTCCTTTTTACTGATCGGGCAAAGAGCAGGCGGGTGGTACGGCGTCGGAGCCTTCTCTGAATGCACTCGTGATTTCCGCCGTGGTTAAGGTGCAATCACAGAGCCTCACAGCACTCACTGAATCCCTGAGCTTCTTGGAGGGCAAAAAAAAAGCCTCTTGGCAGAGACTTGTAATCAAATGCTTATTGGTATGATTCTTGGAGTGTTCTTCTCACTGGTGGGCCACCGACCAGAGGAGGTCCAAAAGACCAGCAGAGTTTAAAGAGGTTTCAGAGTCCGGTTTAGAGAAATCAGGGTGTTTTTTTTTTTACCGGACTGATTGTCGGAGGACAAGTTCTGGATCAGGTTTGGGGTGATTTAACAAATAATTAAAGTGGATTTGGCAAAGACACAGTCACAGGATAATATTGGCATGAAGACAACGCTTGTGCCAGTACGTGATACGTATCCATTTGTAGGATGTCTAGAACGGAGCGGACCAATATTTGTTCTTTTGATAAAACATTTCTTTATTCAGAAGTGATGTTAGGATGGCTGATCCCACCTTAGTTTAGCAACCAAATTGTGTTGTTGCTGCTTTTGAAGGTAAAACTTGTATTTTTTTTAAATTTTTTTTTGTCTTGGGGACGGTGATTCTTGGATAAGACCTGATGTAAGTGGCAGATAAAGTTCAAGAACTGCACATCACTTAGCAATAATGGTGCCTTCACAGTCAAGCTTATGGACCCCAGTGTCACAAATATCACCTTTCACCTGTATGTTAGGTTTGGGTGTGTGTGGGGGGGGAGGGGCCTCAAACCACACCGAGCATCCACCATTTTGAGAACCGAAATAAAGGAACGAGGGACAGCCCATGGGGCTCCCTCCCATTTTTCTTTTTAAAAATTTTTCCCATTTTTGCGGCTCTAGTGGCCCATTTTTGTTCTAGAGGGTGGGGGCGAAACGGGTTAAGAGAGAGAGGGGGAGACACAGCGGAACGGTCGTTGGGACCGGGATTCGTACCCGTGACGCCGCTATGAGGACAAACCTCAAACATGGGTCGCTCTCTTAACCCCCTGCGCCATAGCAGCGGTCCCCCTCCCATTTTTCTTAAAGAGACACACTGCTCGCTCTCTCACTATCCCTTCAGTTCACATGGTCTTATGCTGCCATCTGGTGGTCAAAAAAAGATACTAAACACAAAATATATTAGCCAACATTTCTTCTTAAATTTGACAATAATTATTGATTATTGTAAAATTTCAAGCAATGTTATTGTTTATCGCAATAATTTGAGACAATTAATCGCCTAGCAACTGGATGGCAGTATAAGACTGTTTGAACCGAAGGATGGATAGTGAGGGAGCGAGCAGCGTGTCTCTTTAAGAAAACTGTGAGGGAGGCCTCTTGACGTGTCATGGGCTGTTTCTCTTCGGTTCTCAAAATGGCGGATGCTCGGTGTGGTTTGAGCTCTTTAGCATTTTTCACACAAAGCTTTTTATAAAAAAAATCAGTTAACAAGTTCTCAGCTTTTTTGTTTAGAGAAAAAATTTTTTTTAACATGAAGACACGGGTTTCAACTGTGAATTTTGGAGCTTCAACAAGACGGAGGATTTTCCCAGATAATCCGCCTGTTAGCTTAGCTCGTCGCTTAGCTTCTCATCTTAGCTACTTTTAACAATCCAAAAATGTGATTTTGGACAATTAAATTTTATTTTAAAGAGAAAAGAGAAAGGGAGGGGTCAGTGAAGAGCACCGGGGTTTAACTTTTTCTCATCCAGTGTCTTCAGTAGAAAGAGAGGGACACGAAGAAATGATAAAGCCAGTAAATGAAAATGAGGTCGAAAATTTTAGATTTTTTTTTTCTTTAGTTTTTATTCCACTTAACGTCTTCAAGTATTTTTGAGACTACGTATATTGAGTCTGCTATTTTCGAAAACAGACCTAAGTCCGATTTTTATTTCTGCTCCTCAAAGGTCTGTAAATTAACCCTTTAACACCTAAGTCTCAAATTTCCGCCTGGCATTTTTTACTTGTTTTTCACTAGAAAATAGGAAGAAAATGTCCTAT
>JARVGQ010000828.1:2935962-2948315 GCA_031762355.1 Hypsolebias martinsi | reverse complement strand
CATCTCCACATCATTGTATTCAGTTTTTATTCACAATTTGTTTAGTGTCCCAACTTTTTTGGAATCCGGTTTGTATTCTACTCCCAACTATTTCATTGTATTTATGTTTGTATTGTGCATTTTGAAGTTTGAGTTGGTGAGAAATCTTTATTCTAATTTGAAATGAGGTATTCCATATTTTTTCCCTGTGGCGGAGCTAAAAGTGGTACAAAAAGTGTCCGTCCATCACTGTGATAGTGATAATTTGAAAAATAAGTTTTTGATATCAAATTCTTCTTTGGTGTGTGGCTACAGCTAGATGAAAGAAAGAGTCCTTTTGAAAGTTAGGTTGCCACGTAAAAATCCAAGGTTTCACCACCTTTAACTTTTGAGGATCCTATGCGTTTCTAGGCTTCTTTAGATTTTACTAATTGGCTTTTCTGTGTATGTGAATGTTCCTTTAAAGTGCCCTGAGACAACTTTGTTGTTATTTGGCATCACTTTGCGCCACCTCGGACAAGAAAAATACCCACCTCTGTTCTTCTACACAGTGTAACTCCTACTCACTTGTATATCTCACACCAAGAACATGGTTTACTTGCATTCCTTGTTCAATTCCAGTCCAGAAAAACGCTAATCTCAAAAAGTACAAACATTCACTATTCAAAACCTTCAGCAATGGGGAAAAATCGGCGTAACACTTGTTCAGATTTTGACCATTCAAATGTATGACTTCTGAACAGCAGAAAAATGCTTGACAGACATGGCAACAAAACAATTTAGTCCCTTAATTTTGCATTTGTTCACCCTGTATGTCTATGCTGTGAATGTTTGACTAGGAGGAAACACCATTAAGGAAATATATACTTTGAGTCATTGACTTACTAATAACTTGTTTGTGTACATATGTGACTGAATCTGTTGGGATATTCATCACAAACGCTCATGTACCATTTCTGCAAACGACATGCAATCTTATTTTCACAGTACTGTATAGTCTGTGTTTTAATGATGACTGTGTGATCTCAGTTCTAATTTGTTCACATCCTACCAGCCACAGTCAGAGAAACATCTAAAACATTCAGGATTGTGGCCCTGAAGGACAAAGATTGACCGCTGGTCTGGATTATTAGACTTGGCCTGGTTGGCTCTCAAAGTCCTTGTTTTGACATGTTCTTGTTTTTAGTTTTCTACAGCACCTTACAAGCTGATTTTTTGTTAATAAAAAAAAAAAACACCATTTTGTTTTCAGTTCTTATTCTCACTTTGAATGGATCCTTTTATGATCGTCTACTGTTGTCCACTGTTGTCATCATTCTTTGTTAAAATCAGGTCTCTCTTGTTAGAGTCCCCGAGGCTCAGTGGGATTAACCTGTAGAAATGAAGGTTGAATGAATGTCAAGATTCTTGGTCCTCTTCCCACAAAAACCCGGTTGTGATTCCACCAAGAGAAGATCACAACGCAACCTAAAGATGCAGTAATTCAGTGTTTCCCCTAGATCAGTTTCCTTGGCAGGGCACTCATCTTTTGTTGTTGATTGGAAAGGGGGGGTGTAGTTTTACCCTAGCTTAGTGCTATGCTACTGTTTACAGGGATGGGGGGAGGATGAGTGAGAGAAGCAGAGCGCTACTTAAGTAGCATTTTTGCTAGCGCATCTGTATTGCATGCCACGAGTTTTGCGGTACATCAATGCCAACAGTTGTTGACGGGGGTGGTGAAGGACATTCGTTAGGCAGGGCCCTCGGTTCTGTTGACAGGGCGGGGCACCTTCCTTGTATAATGGTAGGGGAAACACTGAGAATTACTTTCTTCCATTCATCGTGCTCACTACAGTTTGGTCCATGTGCATGATCCATCATTACCTTTCAAGATCTCTCAACCTGTGCTGCTTTTGTACTGTGGCGCATCACATGACGCTACCTTCTCTACGACTGAAACTGTAGCCTCACCTGATTTGAGGCTATCAAAAATACCTTATCTTTCCAGGGGAGCAAAGTTCCAGCAGCCTCAGTAGTCGAGTGATTGCATCTAATATGTCTGTCAGCAGATGGCTGACTGTAGGTCGTCCTTCGAGTGAGACACCTCACAGTCACAGATGTGGGTCAAAAAGCATTTGGAGGGAATTTTTAGCTTGGGTCATCCAGATGGCTACTGTTCGTCACGTTTCATTTATTTCTTAAAGTAGACATAGTTTGGTTCCTAAAGAGGGGGGAAAAAAAATCAGATATAAAATCTGTTCCTAAAACTAGATTTTGTGGTTGCGAGTTTAATCCACAGCTTTTAAACAGGCCTAATTTAACTTAAAGACCTTAAGGAAAGATAACGAATGCCTTAATTTTTTTTTTTTTACATCGGTATCATGGTAACCCAGGTGTCTGGTGTCTGTTTCCATGGTTACAGTGCGAGCAGGACGTCTGGAAGAGGGAGCTTAATGATGCAGATTGGCTAAAATGTGAACACGCTTCCTTTGTACAGTCACACGTGCGCAGAGAGTCCTGACTGTCAGATTTTATCACGTACCGATGAAGACCTTTCAGTTTCCCTCCCTGTGCTTGACGGTGGGCAGGAGAAGCCAAGTTTCTGAACTTCATATAGAATTATTATGAATGAGGGGGCAGTGGTGGCACAAAGGTTAGAGAAGCTGAGCCTATGATTGAAAGGTTGTCGGTTCAACTCCCCAGACCTCTACCCTCATTTGCCCCACTCCTCGCATGATAAATGAAAATTATCAACCTCATTTTCATTTATCTGCTTTATCATTTCTTTGTCTCTCTCTTTCTACTGAAGACACTGGATGACAAAAGGCTCAACTCCAGTGTTCTTCACTGACCCCTCCCTTTTTCTTTTCTCTTTAAAATATGTTTTAAACGTCCAAAATCGCATTTTTGGACGGTTAAAAGCAGCTAAGCTGAGAAGCTAAGCTACGAGCTAAGCTTTTGTCTTGTCGAAGCTCCAAAATTCACGGTTGAAACCCGTGCCTTCGTGTAAAAAGTCGTTTTGCTCTGCAAAAAGAAGCTGAAAACTTGTTTACTGATTTTTATTACAGGTAGTCCTCGGGTTACGACGGTCTCGTCTTACGATGTTTCGTAGTTACGACGGCATCTCCCTTATTCAAGTTACGCGGTTATGCCGGTTTTACGTTGTTTTTACGTCGGTTTTTCAACGTTAAACGTCATAACGCGGCACCGCAGCGGTGGAAGAATATTGTACGGTGCAGCGGCAGAGGAATACGTACTGCACGGAGGAAGACGTTGTCGCTAGCATCCCGGTAGGCCATTAGCTCTTCATTAGCCCTTCGTTATGGCTCCCAAAACACAAGGAGGACTCTTCTGATGGCAGTGCATCGAGGAAGAGGAAGGCCATCACCATGGACTTACGTCGAAAGTCGGTTTACAGCGCTTGGTAAAACAGGTATGTCAACTGTATTTACGTACGTTCCGAATTACGTCAAATTCGATTTATGACGCCGCGTGAGAACGGATCTCCGTCGTAAGACGAGGACTACCTGTATTTTTTAATAAAAGCTTTGTGTGAAAAATATGCTATATAGCTCAACCCACACCAAGCCTCCGCCATTTGAGAACCGATAAAAAGGAAAGAGAGACGGCCCATGTTACATCAAGGGGCCTCCCTCCCATTTTTCTTAAAGAGACACGCTGCTCGCTCCCTCACTATCCATCCTTCGGGTCAAACGTCTTATACTGCCATCTGGTGGTCAAAAAAGATACTAGACTCAAAACAAATTAACATTTCTTCTTAAATTTGACAATAATTACTAATTACGTATTGTCAAATTTCAAACAATATTATTGTCTATTGCAAAAATATCTGAGACAATTAATCGCCCAGCAAAATTGGTTATCATGACAGGCCTACCCTTAACCCCCACCATCTGCTCCCCTGGCACCCTAGATAGCAGCTCTCTGCTACACACAGAGGGCTGTGGTAGCTTCGTGGTCTGTGGTTGCATCAGGAAGGACATGTGGCAACATAACAATGTCCAAGTCTTCATGCGAGTTAGTTTTCTGTGGCAACCCCTGAAGAAGGGAGAAGGAAGAAAAAAAATAAATGTTTCCCCTACATTACTTGCCTTGGAAAGGCGGTCATCTGTTCCACGATTTTTGTCGTAATTTTCTGACGGGGGGATCCAAGACACATCTATGTTGCGCGTTATTTGTGCAGACGGTTTTAGGTTTTCAAGCAGGGGTGGGGTGCAGTCGTGTAGACGGCTCAGCATGAGGGGAACGGTGTGCTACCTTTGTAGCTTTTTAGCTAGCACCTCTGTATTGCGCACCGCTAGCTTAGTGCTATATCAATGCCGCCTGCTGTTGACGGGGATGGGGTGTATGTGTGTTCGATTTGGTATGCAAGGCGGGGCGCCCTGCTTGTATAATGGTAGGAGAATCACTGCAGAAATATTATGAATAAATAAATATTGCAATTTGTTCTTTTTCCTGCATTTTCTTAAAAAAATAGAAGAAAATTGTTGTGGCTAGATCCAGAACTATTAAACAAACCTGTTATACAAGTGAAACTAAGCTGCATATCACACATACATTGCTGTAGTGTGCACTGTATCAGAAATAAAGGAATGTAGGGAGTTTAGACTCAAAACTGCTTGCTAGTACAAAATGTTGCAATCAGATGGGGCTCCCACTGCCCTAAATGCCCATAGTTGGTTTTGTGAGCATCTTGGTGACAGAATAGTGAGGACAATAAAGTTTATTGCAACTGATATTGTCACCATGATATTAACCCTCTGAAGGTCTTTTGGGGGGAAAATCAGCCAAAACCCATAACCACATTGACTTTAACCCTCTCTAGTGTTCCTTTGGGGAAAGATTGACCCTATAGATATCTATTTTCTGATCCCATTGTCCCATTGTATCCCATCTGTCCCATTGTATGTCTTAAAGTAATGCCTTCATTCCAGTTAATACTTTTTCTTTTTCACATCTTTATATCCGTTCACTAGACGATACTTCACACTCTGCAAAAATGGCTTGTGCACGAGTAAACTTTTGGTCCAAAAAAGTAGATCCACATGCACGTGCATTAATTCCCCCCTGGTATTACTCTATCTATCCATCTATCCATCCATCCATCCATCCAACCAAACAACCAACCAACACACCAATCAACCAAACAAACAAACAGTTTTTGTCATAAAGTGAAGACATTTTAAGGGTAAGATATTGCTATTTTAAATTTTGTGGTAAGTTCAAATGTTACTCCCCCCCACATACAGCATAACATTAGGTTATCTTCTTGTTGAAGGGGAAGAAATGAAACTAACAAGTGTAGATGTGCTACCAACTGTGCACTTGTGTTGGCACGCTCCGATCAGTTTGCGATGCCTAGAGGGAGTTCAGGGACCTCACTGAAAGGCCTCCGTGGCCTAGTTGTGATCTGGTCCCCACTGGGGAGCTGACACCACAAGGCTGACACATATATTTGTGTCATCAGTTCTTGTTTCTGCGTCATTTAAGACGAACCCGGTTTTAGCTCACATCATCTAACTGATAACCGCAACCATCATGGTGGTAGTAAAGAAGATTCAAAACATTCATTAAAAAGAGTCTGGGAAGGGTACTTATTCTGAAATTGAATTAATCTCTGAAGACTGGCCAGTGCCTCTCAGTGAGCAGGTTGCCCCAGTCCAAATCCTGGTCGGGGGTCCTTTCTGGGTGGTTTGCATGTTCTCTCCATTCCTGCATGGGTTTTCTCCAGGTACTCTGGTTTCCTCCCACAGACCAAAAACATGCATGTTAGGCTGACTGGTAATTGGTGTGAGAGAGTGAATGGTTGTTTGCCTCGTTTGTCTCTATGTGGCCCTGTGATGGACTGGAGACCTGTCCTTGTGTTCCCCGCCTCTTGCACAGTGATGGCTGGCCATTTGTACCAATGACCCCTGCGACCCAAAAAAGAAAAAAGCAGGTAAAGATAATGGATGAATGGAAGTCAGGTCTGATCTGAGAAAGATGTGGTGTCGTATTAAGGTTTTAGATAGTCTGACAGTCTAGATTTCTTTAAGAAATATAAAGATTCTTACTCTTTTAGACACACACATACAACAACATGGCACATAAACATTGTCAATGAGCATGCTGGAAAACATTTTGACTCCAAGCAGGTTTTTCTGGGGCAGTGTGGCCTGGACTCACCAGAACATTGATAAATATGACACTCCAAATTAGGGGTAGGAGATATAGTAGATCGTATGACCTTTTAAAGGAAAATATGAATGTTATCATAATTTTTACATTTATTGTTAACAAATGGTTTTTCTATTTTTATTTTACTAGTTACAATTTGCCAACAGTATTTTCCCATGTAAAACAGCCCTAACGGTAATGAAAATGGGGGCACATGAGAGAAGAGGAGCGCTACGCCTGTAGCTTTTTAGCTAGCATGTCTGTATTGCATGCCACTAGCTTAGTGCTATGTCAGTGCCAGCGGTTCTTAACAGGAGGGAGGACATTCCGGTAGGGAGGGCGGTCGGTTCTGTTGACAGGGCGGGGCACCCTCTTTGGATAATAGTAGGGGAAACACTGGTTTTAATCACCAGCACCAAGGTCAAAGTCACAAATCCACAAATCAAGGTCATAGATATAACAAGATATTTGCTTGTGCAAGGAATAACTACTGCTCTGCTCAAGATAATTTAAAGAAACCTGATAGGAATTTGTACCCTTGATACATGCATGTTGCATAATCTTCAAGGTCAAGGTCACAAATCAAGGTCAAATGTTATATATTATAGGTCTTGTTCAAACTATTTCTATGTAATTGTTGGTTGATGGGTGTATAATGTGCTGTATGTTGTACTCTTGTTATGAGTTGGTGCAATTTGTTAACCTGGACTTAATATAATGGAGACTTAACAAGTATGTCACTGATGTGAGACTTGAGGCAGCCTCCGTCTCAGACTGTTAGACCCAAATCATGGAAAAAATTAAAGGTAAACACCACAGCTCTGCTGAAGTGCACTCTAGCTACATAAAAGCTATAAAGCTAAACAGCCTGTTCCCTTCATTAGTCTTTTGAGGAAAACTCAGTTTATATTTAGCTTTAAATAAATATGAACAGAAACGGAAACGTAGAATCGAAAACTCAGTAAGAAAGGGTAAGTTTAACACAAAACTTGAGGATAATTTAAAAACTGATCAAATAAAATATCAACTTCTGTAATTAACACAATTCTGTGTAGTATTGCTGTATTATTCATCAGCCATTTTAAAATTACTTGTTCACTTTTTAAGACAAAACACTTATTAGCACTATGAAAAGGAAACTGCTTACCTCTGATCATGAGACAAAACAAAGACATTGTGTAATTTGTCTAAATCCTGGCTCAATATTAGAACTCAGAGCTTTTAAATTGTTTTAATACCTTTAGCCACGTAAAAGGTAATGGCGTTAGTCACTTGCTTCCACCATTTGGTTGCTTTCTCATATGGACTGCTTTTGTTGAACATCATGTGCGGGAGTGTTCGTTTCCATCTAAAATTACCTGTTGCCTCTGTCACATGCGGCATGGCAGCTCTGTAAGAACCACTTCCTCAAACGTCAGTTTCAAAGGGTTATTTTAGTCCAAAGTTTCCCTTTCCCTCTGCTGGTTGAGGTGCGACTGCTCCTGATGCTGTCTCTTTGAGTAGTTGAAAAGGTTCATCGCGTTAAAGGGAAATAAACCCCTGAAACATTGAGGAAAAATTAACTGGCAAAGTTCTTGATTTACTGATCTATGTTGCGGCACTCACCGGTGGTCATGATGTTTGGATCATGACCGAAAGAATGAACTCCCGGATACAAGCGACCAAAATGAGCTTCCTAGAAGGGTGGCTGGGTTCAGTCTTAGGGATGGGGCGAGGAGCTCCGTCATCCAGGTGAAGCTCGGAGTAAACCAGCCGCTCCTGGGCATGAAAAGTCAGTTGACGTGGTTTGGACATCTGATTACGATGTCTCCCTTTAGAAGCTTTCCGGGTACATCCCACTGATAAGAGGCTCCTGGGAAGACCCAGAACTCTCTGGGGGTATTGTGTAATTTCTTCTGGCATTCCTACATCACAGAAGATTCTGAAGATTCAATGTCCCAGCTGGGTATTGTTGATGGGGAGCGGGATGTCTGGGTTTCTCTCCTGGACCTGTTATTTCTGAGACCTGACTATGGCTAAGTGGTAGCAGATGGAGATGGTACCACTACTGTACTATCTATGTAGTACATAGGTAGTACTGTCGGATAGAGGGCGAAACGTCTCAAGAAAAAAGAAACTGTCCAGACGACCTGACTGAGCATTGTTGGATTTGGTACCTGGATGATTGAGCATGAACTTTATTACCTATGTTATATTGCTTCAGCGTTTGGATACATAAAAATGCACAGCTTACATCACTAAGCACAACTAGTAGCAACCCTGCTAGTTTAAACTTTGTATTTTCATTCAACCTTTACCATCCATTTAACTTGCAGCGGCGAAACAGGTCTGGCATGACGTCATCCACAAATGCAATTATTTATTTGGATGAAACACTTAACCAGTGGTGGGAATGGTTCCGCGAATCCACTAATAGTGGAACTAATGTTCCATTTAGTGGATTAGAGTCTTTGTTAAATTTGAAAACCTTTGGCGAAATCAGTGTCTGCTAAATTTAAAATTAATTGAAAATGTTTTGAACAATCGCTCTCTTTTGTTGGAAGACAAATGAACGTTCAAAAAATTGTAAAGCCAATTCTTTCACAAAATGGTCTTAAAATTATTACAAATCCTTTCAAATTTGATTTAATTGAGAAATGTGTGAGAGCATCGGAAGGGTTTGACTTCCTATGAAACCAAACTCCGATCCGGGTCCGTTTTGAGATCCGGAACAGATCCGGTCCAGAGACCGTGTGCTATCTGGGGAGTGATTGGGGTTGAAAAAGGCAACAACTTGGGATCAAATTGAGGTGTAATTAAAACTTTGTTGACTTAATTATGACAATTTGCATGACTATCAGAATGAATTTACAGCGATGAATGGACACAAATCTGTCCAATGTACCAATTCAGGGAGAGCTCACAAGAAATTTTGTTCATTTTCTTGCAATTTTCTATCAGGCAGTTGCCAATGGTTGGAGCCCAGTGAGGCACAGAACGGTATTTTCAGATGTATTCGCAATTAGCCAGCAGACGCCACACTGTCAATGGCTTCTACTTAGCAGAGTGTAATAAATTATTTTCCCGCGCATTTTTTCCCCAAGAGACCAAAGATATGAGGCTTCCCCTCTGCTGTGCATTTGATTGCCCACTGAGGTCTTCCAATTCCCAGAACAGAGCTTGGGAACTGAACATATGGGGGATGAACCGTTAGTGGTGATATGTGCATCTGCATGTACTTGTGCTTACTCCAGCTGGAAATACGTAATGCATTCGTCATGGCAGCCAGGCCAAGCGGGCATAAAAAGCCTTTCTTCTCACAATCAAACCCCGCAAGGTAATTTGATAATACAGATGGGAGCTGTCAGGCCTTTTCTATAAAACAAGGCGATGAGGAGGAAGAGGAGCAAGACATAAGGATGGAAATTATCCCGCCTTTTCGGATCACATTTTCTCTTAAGAGTGTAGAATTGATGTTAAAATAAAGTATAGGTGGATGTTTTATTGTTTGTTTGGTACAGATAAGAACCTGGTTTGCTTTGGATTTCTTTATACTTTTGGATGGAAAGTAAGCTTTGAGATTAAGAACGAGTCATTGGCACATTACCTATGCACCATTGCACATAAATCTGTCACACAGTATTTGAACAAACACTGACGAGAGCTCAGCAGACCTGACAAATATCATCATGTAAAACAACTCAACCTTTCAAACAGATGGAAAAGTAGAAGAAGAAGCTTTGGACGGGAGTGTTTCCAGCTTGCGCTCTAAAAGAATCTCCAGCTAGTTGGAGCAATAGACATTATTTCATAATCACTTCAGATATAAAACATTGATGTTCAGACCTTTAATATGAGCCAGAGAGCATTGACAGAGAGGAGAATGCAGAATTAACTCAGAATTTCTGTTAGCTCCAGAGCTAATATGTGTGATGTTACTTCCAGATCCACTGTATCACACCTTAGCTACAGAGCTAATGTATAAGAGGCTAGCTCCATAGTTAGTGTGTATGACATTAGTTCCAGAGCTAATGTATAAGACTGTAGCTTTGGAGCTAATGTATAAGATCTTAGCTCCAAAGCTAATGCATAACACGCTAACTCCAGAGCTAATGTACAAGAGGCTAGCTCCAGAGTTAGTGTATAAGATGTTAGTTCCAGAGCTAATGGATCACACCTTAGCTCCAGAGCTAATGTATAAGAAGCTAGCTCTAGAATTGGTGTATAACACCTTAGCCCCAAAGCTAATGTATAAGAGGCTAGCTCCAGAGTTAGTGTATAATACATTAGTTCCAGATCCACTGTATCACACCTTAGCTACAGAGCTAATGTACAAGAGGCTAGCTCTAGAGTTGGTGTATAACACCTTAGCTCCAAAGTTAATGTATAAGAGGCTAGCTCCAGAGTTAGTGTATAAGATGTTAGTTCAAGAGCTAATGGATCACACCTTAGCTCCAGAGCTAATGTATAAGAGGCTAGCTCCAAAGTTAGTGTGTATGACATTAGTTCCAGAGCTAATTTATAAGACTGTAGCTTTGAAGCTAATGTATAAGATCTTAGCTCCAAAGCTAATGCATACGATGCTAACTCCAGAGTTAATGTACAAGATTCTAGCTCCATCTCTAATATATGTAAATTTAGCTCCATAGCTAATATAACACTATAACAATATAACACATTAATGTTTCTGTCTGTACCTGACATGTTTTGGACCTTAATTGTTGTTGTTTTTTATATTTCTCCATTATTATTATATTCTCTATATTGTGTGATTCCTTGTGCATGTTCCTATTGAAACCTTGGCACTACAATTTCTTGCAGGATAAATAAAGTTCTTATCTCATCTCATCTCATCTTATTTTATCTTAATATATGAAACGTTAGCTCCAGAGTTAATATAAGACATTAAGTCCAAAACTAATATGTAATACTAGGCTAGCCTGTATAAATAAAGGTTGAATGAATGAAAAATACGTTAAGATTTTTCACCAGCCACAAAGAAAAACTTTTAGTAGAAAAGAGGAAAAAATTACATTGTCAAGGCCATTATGTTCAAGTAGTCCGAGACCCCTTTAAAGAATGATCCACTGATGAGACTTTATGGACTTCAGGTAAATTCACTTCAGGTTGACCCAGATTTTTAACGATGCAGACCTTATTTGCTGGAAGAGATCCGCCTTGCACCACATTTCTGTGGTCTTTTCATACCCTTCCCCCTATTTCTGCTGTAAGCCTCAAAGAAGGGAGAGAGTAGTACTCCTCTCCATCCAGGTAATTCTGCCGTACGGTGCAGAGGAATGCAGATCAGTTGGACGGTATTCTGCACTGCTCATATGTGGGAATTCTAATTGTCTTAGTCTTTTCCCAGATGAACAGCACGTCCAGGGGTTTCCCTGATCTAAAAGAACAATGAAAGCAAGCCTTGCATTTCTCAGCATTTACATGGCAAGTGTATATTGTCCGTATGTTTTCTGTGCCATGTTTCTTCAAATGGGGAAAAGAAGATTCTGACTCTGAACTTAGGTGTCTTTTCCAGTAATGGTGCTAAATAGAGCTCAGGAGGGTCAGTGATGCTCCTGAACTACCAGAGCATTGACAACTGAAAATGAAATCACTCGAAAGCCATAATGAGTACATTTCTTCTCCTCACGATTGTGAGGCCAAAGATTTCACGTCTTACAAACAAACAGTGGAACTGTGGAAACTGTGTTTACACGTTTCAAGAACAGTAGATTATTATTTGAGTTCAGGATATTTAGGAAGTTGGACATTTTTTTACTTTGAGAATGTAAGCAAACCATCAGCCTTTACTGAAACAGCACAGCCTCATTTAATCAAAGCATACATAATCCAAACAAGACACAAACCAAGGAACTGTGCAAGTAACGTAAGTAGCACAGTTCTTCAAAATTAACAAACATGCATGTTTCTAATCTAACTAATCTAATTCTAATCTAATTTCACAGGGAAGCCATCCATCCATCCCTCCATCCATTCTTTTCTGCTTATCTGGGGTCGGGTCGCGGGGGTAGTAACCTAAGTAAGGAGGCCCAGACTTCCCTCTCCCCAGCCACTTGGGACAGCTCCTCCGGGGAAATCCCAAGGCGTTCCCAGGCCAGCCGAGAAACATAGTCCCTCCAGAGTGTCCTGGGTCTCCTCCCAGTGGGACATGCCCGGAACACCTCACCAGGGAGGCGTCCAGGAGGCATCCTAACCAGATGCCTGAGCCACCTCAACTG
>JARVGQ010000828.1:2897521-2908886 GCA_031762355.1 Hypsolebias martinsi | reverse complement strand
TATATATAAAATATTACAAAATCCCCTGAAATGTTTAAATTTACCTTATTAAGTGTATTTCCAACTCACTGGACACTTGTCAGTCTTTAGTTTTCAATCTTTCTCTGGCATGTTTCTGTTTATGTGTGTTTGTCAATCCATGATATTCTACCTTCTTTCATGTAATACTTCAAAAAATGCACTTGCACAGATTTTATCTGGAGTATTGGATGGTAAATACGATCTTCTGGTGTTTTCATCTCGATGGCAGAGCCAGGCTTGATTTCAGGAAGTAAATTCAAACAGGGGGACCAAGATGATTGATGGAATTTGCAGAAAACTTGTCATCCCAACATCATAACCATCTCGAGGGGCTGATTTTAGAACCTGTTATCAGGACATGCATAAAATCTTAAAACTGAAAAAGGGTGAGCTTTTCTGTCTTTCTTTTTTTTTTTTTGACCCAGAACTATGTAAACAAAACCTTGCAACAATTTATTTGTCATTTCAAACATATTTTTAAAGCCTAGTGTGGTAAAGTTGGTTGGATATGAGAAGGTACTGCACCAGTCTTCTTGCAAACAATCATAACCTTTAAGCTATACAGAGGATAGAGTGCGTCATGACCTTAGGGATTTACCTCCACAACTTCCTGGATTATTGACTATCTGACAGACTTAAAGTTTGTGGGGTCAGCAGCCACCATCAGGGACTGTCTTCTGTTTCTACTTGTGCAACTCCCAGTCCCGTTAACAATAAGGAATGACAGTTTGGGAGTGCTATGTGGCCTTGTTAGGGTGCGATCGCCTCATCTTGGAAGTTAATACACCAAAGATGACCATTTATTTTTGGAAGACTGGGATTAGGTCAAACACTTTCTAAAGTCTTAACTTTTTAAATAAACTTTAGAAGAAAAGGCTATGGCAGAGTTACTTTTCACAAAGTTTATGTCCCTAAGTGTTTGCAAAAAGACGTGTGCCTTCCATACGTCTGTGGTCAAGTGTGCCGTCATCGGTCTAGGCTGTAGCATCAAACGATAAGACTCCAAGCAATGATACAAACTAATAAAAGCCAGCTCTGTTCTGGGGACTGCTCTAAAGCCCCCAGAGCTGGTTGGTGAAAGAAAAATGCTGAAGCTTTTCAACATAATGAACAATATGAAGTGTCCCCTACACAGCATACAAATTAAATGTATCTTCATTCAGAGACTCATTCTGCTCCACTGCTATAAGGATTGTACAGGAAGTCACTCTTGTGCACCAAAGTAACCTTGTGTGATAACTCCTTATAGCTACCCTTTGGCTTCCATCTGCTGTTGGGTCAATGTCGCAAGAGAGACGGTAAAAACACAAAGTGCAGATGGCAACAAGAAAAGCAATACAGCTTACAGAATCAAGATGCAACGATGTGCCCTTTGCAACCAGATGGCAAGAGCAAAGGACCTTCAGCAACACAATTAGCACACTAGTTTGGCAGATGGCTTGATAGAAAACCAGCTTGTATTTGCTCTCCGGCAGCTGAACAGTTAAGATGCAAAGTGTGCGACCTTTGCATCAGCATGATGGAAGAAGTTGCTCTGACCGACAACCGGACGTTAAAGCAGACAGATAATAGAAGTTCACGAGACAAGTAGCGAGGCGAGTGTAGAAGGAGAACTTCTAACTCACTGGGAAACTTGTTTGAGTAAATTTTACAGAACCAGGAATCTACAGTCAAGTAAGTAAAGTGCTATGTGTTGTCATCATTGTATGTTCCCATACTATGGCAAAATTAGTCTCTGCATTTAACTAATCACACCTGAGATACACCCAGGTGGAGCGGTGGGCAGCTATGTAAGTGCCCAGGGAGCAAATTAAGGATTTGGGGTCTTGCTGAGGGACACCACGACATGTGGGAATGGCAGGGAGTTGAACCATGACTTTCTGGTCCCAAGTCGGCTGCACTACCTTTACCCCATCTCGGCCCCACTCACTAAGAACAAACGTTGGTTGGACTGGTCCTTGGTGATGGTTTTTGTGGTTCAGGGGGAACTGAACCTTCACCATACGTGTACCTTCACGTAACCGACGGCTCTAACATCGATCTATAACGACATTTGTTCACACCACATGCCAGAAAACCATCTGGCCTCGTGTAAACCCAAAGTGGGTCTCAAACTCTATAAAAACTGTCTTTCTTGTTTCCCTGCTCCAACACATCTGATTCAGTGATTGAATTACCTCCTCATGTTCTTCACAACACTGATAATTACCCATTGATTCAAAACAGGTGTGTTGGACCAGAGAAACCTCAAAAACATGCAGCATAGTGGCCCTTGAGGACCAGGATTGGACCCCTCTGTTGTAGATGTATAGCTATCAGAGTAAAGGGAGCTGAATACCTATGCAACATTTGGCAAGAGCAGTTTCTTTCCATTTGATAATTATGTGCTACTTTGCGTTGGTCTATCTCATAAATTCTCAGTACAGTAGGCGTTGTAAGGTTGTTGTAACGTGACAAACGGTGAACAAGTTCAAGGGGTATGAAGAGTTCTTCAAGACACCCTACGTATCCATCACTGGTCCGTATGGGAACCAAATTACATTTAACCATTCTGGATGTTTATTTTATGTTTTTTTTTTTTTATTTTAGGGGAGTGACCGTCATCTCTCTGGCTTACCCATTATCAACCCAACTTTCTGAAACAAATTACAGAAAATACGAAGGTCACAATGTTTTAGGTGTCACTATTGTCAGCTCATTAGAGGAAGGGAAACAGGTTGTTGTGGGTGTCAGGGCAGGTTCGGAGCAGCTGAGGTGAACAGGATCTCAGGATAGTGGCCCAGAAGGACCATTTTAACCCCTGGGTTAAATCTTTCCTTGTTCCAGTAGAACAGTAGAGTGCCCAAGAAATATAGAAGTTTTCCTTTTATACTGGGTACTGGCAATTTTTAGGGCACCGCAAGTGACAGTGGATGATCAAATGATTAAAAATAAAACAGCGCTACCAATCAGATGGTAGTAATCTCTTCAAGCAGGAGTTGACACTTTGTCCAAATTCCCTGCGCCAGAATTTCAGCCCGGTCAATAAAAACATAAACGTTGCACTTTTAGACTACACATTTCCTCTGACAGTAAAATGTACGTGTCAGAGGCATCACTAGAAGCTGCCAACAGCTCTGCGGACTCGATCAATCTGCCACAACATTCTTGACGCTGTGCTTTAACATCAATAAAAGAGTGACTCAGTTCTGGACACGTTGACGGGATGCTTTTGATTCTTTTAATGATACTTCACACCCACTAATTTTAAGACTCCTGGATGTTTTAGGGTCTTTTTTGTTCCATTTTTCTGAAGCTAGTACTGTTGTTTAAGGGTAAAACTATGAATGTGAGCAGAATGAGAAGGCCGTCTCCGCTCTGACGATGGTGTACCGAGTTCAGCGACAGCCTTGTTTAGCATTCAGGGTTCAGAGAAATCGTTGTCACGTTCAGCGGAGAATTTCCCCAGATGTCACACGTCACTTTAAAGTGCCCTTTTATTCTAGTCTCGGTGTGTGGGTGCGCATGTGAAACGTTCCCCCTGCGCAAGTTTTTCTTTTATATATTTGGGGAATTTTCCCATTTTTATTTTTGACCTTCCGTGATGTGACTCATTTCGAGACGCGGAACAAAACTGAAAAGGTTACCTAATTGTAGCTTCAGAAGGTCACCGCTCTTTGCTGTATTTCATTTATTTCCGGAACAAGGCGGCCGTAAGAGTGTCGTTAACAACATCTTCAGTTGGATGTAAAACGTCGAGTCGGGAAACATTTACATTCAAATTAGGAATCCCCAGTTTGCCGTACAAACCTGTTACCGGTGACCTTTGTTAAAATGAGCGACTTGCACTGGAGGCAGAAGTTGCTCAAAGCGCTTTTTACCGTCTGAACTTGCTGCGATGCCTTTTGAACTGAAATGCTTCATTCGGTGCCAGATTTACTTTTTTGTGATCAGCAAGGTTTAAGTGAACCTGAACTCCGGCGTGCTAAAAACGCTCCAACGTCTTGGGGTGTGAATCGTTTAAACAGAGACTGTTAACTGCTGCTGGTGAATAAGCTACCAAACGCTGGGTAAAGCCTAAACATCCTTTGACCAAAAAAGACACAAATGGTGTGTATTTTAAGAAAAAGCTAAATATACACTGACCGACCATTTGCCAGAACTGGGTTTTACCCCCTTTTGCCTTCAGAAATGCCTTAATAGTGTGAAAGCTTATCAAGCATTCACACTATTGTTTTCCTGTTTATATTTATTCCTTGCTGTTACTATCTCTATTCTGTACGTTTTTCTGCATCTTTCCCGTTCCGCACATTTTGTTGCTGTTTCAACAAATCAGAAAACGTTCAGCTCTGCTGTGAATTTTGGTATAGGTGCAACTTCAGCTTTTTTTTTTTTTTTTTTTTTTAGCTTTTTCTGCTACTTTTTATCGTAGAAAATGAATTGAGCTCATTTTCCATCCTTCAGATCTTTAGATGTGTTTACAACCTTTTACTACTTTCACTTTTTGTTCTGCTTCAGCTTCTTTCTGCTTCCTTCTGTTAATTTAAAAAAATTTCAGCTAGTTTTTTTTTGCTGTTTTGTTCTCATTCTAACTTCTTTCTGCTAATTTCAGCTTGTTATGCTTCTTTCAGCCTAGTTATGCAAGATTCATCTTTTTCTGCTATTTCAGCTACTATTTAGCTGTTTTATGCTAATTTTAGCCTTTTCAGCTATTTCCACATTTTTTGCACTCATACGTTTTTCAGCTTAATTCAGCAAAAACTTTCTCTCTCCACTTCCTACTTTAAGCTTCTTTCTACCTTTTTTTAGCTGCTTTTTGTCTTATTTTCGCAAATTTCAGCTTTTTTCAGATAAGTTTCTCTTTTTTTCTGTTCATTTCTGCTTCTTTCAGCCTAGTTGGCGAAATGTGTTCTTTCTGCTTTCTTCTGCTAATTTAAACTTGTTCTACCTTCTTAGCATTTTTAGTTGATTTTATCTGTTTTCAGATAAATTCTAATTTTATGGTAATTTCTGCTACTTTCAGCTTAAATTATTTCTGCTTATT
Organism: Hypsolebias martinsi; assembly: GCA_031762355.1. NCBI lineage: Eukaryota > Metazoa > Chordata > Actinopteri > Cyprinodontiformes > Rivulidae > Hypsolebias > Hypsolebias martinsi. The sequence goes on along the minus strand of JARVGQ010000828.1, from coordinate 2,903,842 downwards.
TCAGCCTGTTTTTCTCATTTCTGTCTATTTCTGCTGGTTTCAGTTATTTCAGCTACTATTTAGCTGTTTTATGCTAAAATTTTTTTAGCATTTTCAGCTAATCACACAGTTAAAAAAAAAAACTCATTTCAGGTCTTTCCACTTCCTTCTGGTAGTTTAAGATTCTTTGTCTTTTCAGCATTTTTTTTGTTGCTAATTTCAGCTTCTCTTTTTTTTTAATAGCTAATTTAGTCATTTCTGTGCTTATTTAAACCCATTTCAGCAAAAATGTGTTATTTCGGCTTTCTTCTGCAAATATAGGCTTGCTCTGCCTTTTCAGCTACATTTAGCATGTTTTTTTAAGTTACCTTACTTGCTGTTAAAAAAGTTAATAAGATTATAACCTTTGATTTAAAAAGGTTAATTAGATAATAATAAAAGAACAATACCTCTTCTTGAACGGTTGTTATGAGGTGGTTAAATCTCTCAGTCATCATCATCATCATCATCATCAGGGCTTTAATCAGCTCCAGGGCTTGTTGACAACATCAGTTTTATATTTTAATATCAGTTTTAACTTTTTCATAAAGTGCTGAACTTTTTGGCTGAAGTGTTGACGTGATGGATGTTGTAGCGACCCTTTGGGTAAGAAAAGATTTGCTAGCCACAAGCAGTCTAAAACACAAATTTAATAATAATAATAAACTATAACTAACAATAAACTAATAATATTTTTACAAGTCGGATAATCTGTGAAAAGATTGAGCTCCAAGACTTGAGGTCTTGATCTTGTTTTGGTCTCGACTTGGTCTCGGACCCCAAAATTCTTGTCTCGGTCTCGGTACACTCTGGTCTTGGTCTTGACTTTGTCTCAGGTTAGGTGGTCTTTACACACACCATGTATTTTCCAAAAATCTAGTAGGTATTTAAAGTAGTAATGTTTAAGTTAAAATGTATTTTTCCACAAAGAAAAGCTATTTCCATGTTGCTACTAAACAGACCCTTGTGACCTTTGGAAATAGCAAAGTGTATTATCAAAATGTACAGAATAATTTCAACACAGAACCTGTTTTCATGCTTCTTGTTTATCCAGCCTTTGTATTTCCAAATGGAACTCAAAAAGTCAAATAAAATGCCACTTAAAAATAGAGACGAGCAAGTAATTGCCATAATAAAAGGGTTATTTTAGGGGACTTATTTGTTGCAATAATGTATGGCCTTTGAGTGCCTGAGGTCTTTTTATAGTATTTCTTTAAGAGTTTAAGATGTGTGTCTGTATATTATTGTGTTTGAAGAAAGATGAGCACCACATCTTTTTAACCATTCTTCTACCCAAACCACCTCCCTCTACACAGCCAATCCATGGCGAACCATGACTATAAGATCTTGGTCTTCAGCTTGGATACATCACAGTGTTATCGTGACAGACCTATGCTCACATGTGATTTTATTTATTTATTTATTTTTTTAATGGAAAACTGAGATTCTATTATTTTCAACAGAATCAAAAGGTATTCAAAACTCAGTTTTTATTGTTGTGGACTCCATATACAAAACCTTTGAGAAACGATGATGTAGCTTTTTTTGACCAGGCAAACTCGGTTTGTGGCCTTGAAACCAAAACAACAATGGAGCCGTTTTTACGTTTTTTTTTTTTGTTGTTTTTTTCTGTCTGTTTGGTTTTATTTGATCCTGTCGCCAATAAACTTCCAGCACTTTTAACTTTTTTCTCTTAGCTGTTTCGAAAAAGTTTCTAGCCAAGCTAAAAAATCTTCATGTCCCTCTGTAACATTGACAATGCCATGGTTCTTCAACATTTGTAAATTTCTTGCTTGTCACCTGAGCGGTTTATTTTTAAACTGATATGAAAATAATCTCTATAAATGCCAGGAGTAAGGCACAGAGAGCCTGAATGGTTGAGGTTTTATGGACTAATAATTAGTTGGGATTAGGCCTGTCGCGATAAGCAATAAATCAATTAAGCGCTTTATAAATGAAAATTATCCACCTCATTTATCGGCTTTATTATTTCTTTGTGTCTTTCTCTTTCTACTAAAGACACTGGATGACAAAAGGGTCAACTCCGGTGCTCTTCAGTGACTCCTCCCTTTCTCTTTAAAATCCATTTTAACCATCCAAAATCGTGTTTTTGGATCGTTAAAAGCAGCTAAGCTACGAGCTAAGCTAACAGGCTGACCTTGGGTAAAAAAAACCTCCGTCTTGTCGAACCTCCAAAGTTCACAGCTGAAACCCGTGTCTTCGTGTAAAAAGTTTTTTTCCTCTGCAAAAAGAAGCTGAAAACTTGTTTACTGATTTTTTTTTTTTTTTTTATTAAAAGCTTTGTGTGAAAAATGCTAAAGAGCTCAAACCACACCGAGCGTCCGCCATTTTGAGAACCAAAGAGAGACAGTCCGTGTCACGTCAAGGGGCCTTCCTCCCATTTTTCTTAAAAAAGATACGCTGCTCGCTCCCTCACTATCCATCCTTCGTCTTATACTACCATCTGGTGGTCAAAAAAAGGTACTACACTCGAAAAATTAGCCTACATTTCTTCTTAAGTTTGACAATAATTACTAATTATTGTAAAATTTCAAACAATATTATTTATCGCAATAATTCCAGAGACAATTAATCGCCTAGTAAAATTTGTTATTGTGACTTACACTTGATGGACAGTAACAAATGAAACACAAATGGAAAGGAATCAAACGGCGACAGGCAATAAAAATGAAAAGCCTGGATATTTAAAACTGGACGGCTTTGTTGTTTTTCTTAAGATTCATGAAGCTGATCCCAGAAGACAGCATTAACAAAGAGAAGATAGAAAGAAATGAGCATAAATTAGGCTCGGATGCAATAATCACAGACTTTGCAAACACTTAACATGCAAACTGAGACCCTGGGCCCGGCATGGCTGCTGAAACATCACATCTATTTTGGGTAGAACGTGTCATATCCCTGCATATAAAACAGTTTCATGTTTGTAAATCTGCCTCTTAGTGAACATCACCAATCAAAGACGGCTAAAATTAAGCACCGCGGACTGTGACAGACAAGCTTTGTACAATACGTATAAAAATATGTTCATAGTTCTGTTGAACTGTTTATTTTTGGTGTAGTTTGTAGGCTTTGTGAGTCAAAGAATAGGGAGTAAACACCAAAAGTAAGAGTTTTTATGGTATTATTCTGACGGGTAATGACTAACAGTGGTGTGGCTTTATGTTAGAGAAGGGTTTTTATCACGTTGAGCTTCATGCGAGCATGAAACGTTGAAGCCGTCTCGATGAGATGTTAAAATATTACCTGTGATTATGAGAGTCAGCACGTATCGATTTGCTGACACAGTCCGAGATCACCAAAATCGTGGTCCGTTTGTAGTTTCTCCCCTCATCCGGCGTGCCGCTCTTCCATTTTAAATCTTTCACTTCACATTAATGCCCCTCATTACTTTGCTGCACCTTATTCCATTTCACCCCCCCCCCCCCCGCTGTTTCCTCTCTAATTTAATTCCTCTTGTTTCCCCATTTCTTTTTCTCCTCTCGTCTTCCTCGCCGAATCAAAATATAGAAAATGATTTAACATCTAAAGCAATTTAATAGGCATATAAATGACATTATTAAGCCGTTTGAGGGACTAACTCGAAGGTCTATAAAAGAGAGCACCTTTTCCAGAGACAATGGAAAGAGCTTGAGGACTAAACAGCGGTTCTAATGCCTGCATGGTGTTTTGAGACAAACAAGAACGTGCTAATGGTGACAAGATATCGATTTTAGCTCCGTTTACGTGGACGTTGATCGTTTTGTTCATGGAGACCTGCACCAGTCGCTTATATTGAACCTCAAAACAAAGAACGACAGATAAACAAGCCCTCCCGTCGCTGAGAGATCTAAATAGTGAATACGTTTTTGAGATGAGATGATGATTCAAGATATTCAAGAGAGTAGGAGTTAAACTGTAGATGAATAAAGTGACGGATCCTGTCAAGCCAAGGGAGCAATTTAATTCACCACCAAGTGCAACGGTGGAACCAGTGGGTGGCCACTGGTGACCTTCACCACTAAGCTTCAGCCACTTCAATCACACGAGGAAATTATACTTTTAAGCATAGGCGTCACATTTATTATAAATGAAGGTGAAGTGTCCCCCTCACATTTAAAAATATTCATTTGGACTAGGGATGCACCGATCCACTTTTTAAAAAAAAATTCCAATCCGATCCCGAAACCTAAATCTGGATATTGACCGATACTGTTCCGATATCATCATCATCAATGAGTTTTTTATGAGGCTGTAATAATCTCCTCTCAAGTACAATTTGTACAAATATATGCATGCATGTCCAAAAATTTAACTTGAGGTAAGTTTTATTAATGTTGCACAAGTTTCAAAGTAAGAATTAAATCCTGCTAACACAAAACATGTTTGTTTTTTTATTCCTAACTATAAAGTGGATATTAAAGTGATTAAATTAGGGATGCACAATATTGGATTTTTGGCAGATATCCGATATGTTGAAACTTATTAGGCTGATAACCGATACCGATATTTTATATACGTTCTTTCGTTAGAACATAGCCTCTTATTTAGGCTTATTTGCTACCAAAATTGTGCAACAGCTGTAAGAGCTGGTGACATATATTCAGTAACAGCCATATGATATGCATAGCACTTTAACTTCTATTAATTGAAAAGTGTTAAATGTTATTTATTAGCATTAGTCACCTGAGATGCTGTCTCACTTGTGGAGGCTTGTTCCAGCTGCAGTGTGGATCCTCTGCACTCCTGTGCATGAAGGACAGACTTTTTAAGATCAAAGTTTTTGTCTATTCATTGCGCCGTAAGACTAATCATGCTAACGGGGCTAAAACGACATCCAAATGTCTGTGGTAAAGCTCACCCAGCAAGTCGTGCTATCAGCTGTTAGCTTCTCAGTGACATAGGAAATGATGGCTTGTAACTCTGGTAAGGCTACATGGGAAAAATATCTCCAACTGCAGACGATGTAGCGAGGCTCAACGTAGTCCATAATTCTTCAGAATCCGACGTCCTCACCAACGAAAAATCAAACTTCCACACCGCAGACATTTTGAATTCGGTTATGGCGCAGATGACATCATCACGTAGCGCTGCCGCTGCAGGCAAAAACAGCACCTTTTATATCGGCAAGTTTTTTTAACGGAATGGCCGATATCCGATATTGAAATTTAACGCTAATGTCGGCCGATACCGATACGTGCCGATAATATCGTGCATCCCTAGATCAAATGGTTTTAAACATCTGCTAAGTTCATGGCATAAACCAACACAGAGATGTTCCTGTTTTTAGTATTTTACATCACTTATGTTTTGTATATTTATATAATTTTCTTGTATTTTTCAATTCATCTGCTTTTTATGATTGTCTACTGTTGTACTGATAAATATCTCCTGGAGGGTAAGCTATGTCTTGGCTGCAAAATCATTCACGTTTTACAACTGTTGGTCATTAATTACAATGAAGTTTAGCAACTTTTCAGTGAACATTGGAGCTCCGTGGCTTTAGCAGTGAGACGGGCAGACTAAGAGTGGTTGACCGAAATCAGACTGCCTGCTTCAGACTGAACGAGAAGAACACATCGCTGAAGCCACGGAGCTCCAACGTCCAATGTAAAACTAACTTTACCACGGTTTAATGTGGTGCTAATTTTTTGTTGTATTGAATTTCACGATGGAGCTTCCTCCTCTCGGTACAGCGGCTCTGCAGACATTGCACATGGCCGTCTTGCTTTGTGGTGTTTTGTGTAAAATACTTCCACACAGCGGACATGTTTCGATGAAAAGTTGGTTAGCCGTTAGTAACAATGCTGCTCAGTCCTTATGATTTACTCTTGTTTTAGCTGGCTGCAAATAATTAAATGGATTTCCTGAATGCGAGGCGGTAGGGGTGGGCGATATGGCTCAAATATTATATTGTGATATTTCAGAGCATTCTGACGATAACGATAAATTTCGTGCTATAACCAAAAAGAAAAAAAAAACAGAAATCATAGTTAGTTATTTGACAAAATTAACTTAACATGTTGCTTTGCAGTATTTTATAAAATTTTAAAATAACAACAAGGGGTAATTTTACTGAAATTACTTTATTTAGTAAAGTATTCAGTCTCAAAGTATATAAATTAAAAATGATCCTTCTGTTATTTAGATTGAAAAAGTCTGCACAAAATACAGATCAACAAAAACCACCACAAAAACTAAAGTGCAGGTGAAGTTTCTCAAAACAACAAAATAAAATGAAGCTTAAGATCTGTTGAGCATAAATGAAACCTACAACAAAATATATGTTGTCTTTAAATGAGCTAT
>JARVGQ010000828.1:2770695-2781431 GCA_031762355.1 Hypsolebias martinsi | reverse complement strand
GACGTCACTGGGAGGGTGACGTAAACGCGAAAAACCGTAAACCGAGCAGGTCGTAAACCGAGGATTACCTGTATGTATATATATATATATATATGTATATATGTATATAAAGTTTATTCTTTTATCCAAAAGACTTCATTAGTCTGAGGAGCTGCTCAGTTTTATAAAGAACACCTTCTCATATTGGATCAACCAGTTTTCTGGTGACAGCCAAAATTAGATGTTCAAATGATAAAGGACCATCAACCTAACGACTGATTGTTAGTGCCAGCTGGCCGCTTGCTATTCACAGAGGTCTGAGTGATACGAGCAACTTAGTTTTCTTTGCTCAGGTCTCATTTGATTTGAGTGGTCGTCACACGCAGCAAGCTGTGCTTACATAAGTAAATATACATGCTACGTGTTAGCATGTGCACTCTGGAGGTAGAAACTGACTCAAGTGTCGATCCCATTGTTTTAGCATCATATTGGACATCACAAATTTAAAAAAGGATGAAGCATCTGGACTTTTCTTCTGTAGCTGAAGACTTGCAGAGTTCCAATATTTAAACTTCTCGAGGTCGGTATCGTTAATACTTGGATCAATTCGCTACCTCTACCACACTAACGTAAAAGTCTGATGAAATACATTACGACGGTTCAGACTGAGGTCGCTTTGAAAAACATCGGAAACTAATCCGATTTGGTACCAAATGTGAGAAAATGGTAAATGATAAACAGACTGTGCTTATTTAGCGTCTTTCTTGGGGCAGCTGTGGCTGAGTGGTTAAAACAGTAGTCCTCCACTGCAAGAGTTGGAGATTTGAATGACTGAAGTGTCCCTGGGCAAGACACTGAACCCCTCATTGCTTCCGATGTGTGTCCCATCCATGTATGAATGTGATACAGCTCTGATTATTCTTTGTAGAGATCTAGTAGAGTGTATGGATGGGTAAATGAGTCACAGGTTGTGTTTTAAAGATATTTGAGTATCTAGAGAAGATTGAAAGGCACTATATACGTGCAGTGCATTTCTGTCTACCATGTTTTTTGGACTACAGTATAAGGTGCACTTAAACCCTTTCATTTTCTCAAAAATCAACAGTGAGCCTTTTAGTCCAAAAAATACAATACTCAAGATACTCAAAGCGCTTTACACTACAGTCTGTGCCCTCATTTACCCATTCATACAGCACTCTACTAGATATCTTCAAAGCTACTGTATTTTCTGCCTTACACGTTGCACCACTGTGTGAGTTGCATCAGTCCAAATATGTCAATGTGGGAAAAAACAATTAGGTCGCCTCACCATATACGTCGCATATATTATGCGTCACCGTTGGCAACCTGGAAATGTGGGCCGGTGTTGTGCCAAAAATAGATTGGCTGCCAACAGGAGTGTGCACGGGAAGACTTTAACAAGAATTTAACAAGATTAACACTTAAAAACAATTATTTGTTTGCTCGACTTTATTGTATAGATGCGCCTCAGTCTAACTTTTGCTTAATAAATGCACTTTGACGGTAAGACCTGTTGCATTTCAAAAGCCGATACATGGAAACGGGAGTGCGCAGAGTGACGACTCGCTGTGCATTTCTTTAAAATTTAACAAGATAACCCCAAAAACAGTCATTTGTTTGTTTGAAATTATATTAAAGGTGTGTCTCAGTTGAACTTTTACTTAATAAATGCACTTTAACGGTCAAATCAGCTGCATTTTGCCTACGAGACAAAGGTGGCTTGATATGGCAAGCCAAGTGTATCATTAATAGCCACTTTTACTTATTAATGAGACACTTGGCTTGCCAAATGAGTCAAGGGTCCTCTAGTGGCTGAAAATGTTGAATATTTTCCATATCAGAATGAATGAAATCATCAGATCTCTGCCAACTTGGGTATGAATATGGGAAAAATCGTAAATAAGTTGCTTCACTGTATAAGTAGCAGGGCATGCAAATTATTAAAAAAACTAACGTATACGCCAGAAAATACGGTAATCTGAATCTGTAGACTAATCAGAGCTTTAGATGACATTCAGACACTGATGGGACACACGAGAGGCATTGAGGGGTTCAGTGTCTTGCCCAGGGACACTTCAACGTGTGACTGCTGGTGGATTCGAACCCTGGACTCTCCCATTGGAGGACGACTGCTCTAATCACTCAGCCACAGCTGCCCACAAAAAGACCTGGTTTGGATTTGACAAGAAAAAGGATTTGTCATATAAATATCTGATATGTGTTGCTTGTGGGGGAAAGAAATCAGATTTGGGCCACTTTCTCCTGCAGTGTGAACGTGGCCCGAGGGAACTCCGCTCAGTCACTGCAGCTTTGGCTGAAGAACCAACCTTTCTATTTAATGACAACAAAATTCAGCCTTGTTGACACACCTCGTCAACACCCCGCTGCTACCTGCCCAATGTGCTCCATCAATCAAACCGTGCAGACATCCGTCACGCGCCGATAACTGATAAAACTCCCACACAATGTGCACACTCATCCTTCTGCAACGCTCCACCATCGCTGGCGTTAAATCTTTCATTTCTAACCCCACGGGGCAAACCCTTTGTGTCCCGCACTGCAATTTCCCCTTCCTTCTCCGGTGTGGCATCTAAAAACGGTAAACGTCGCGGCGAGGGACGGGCGTGCACGGTAATTAAAGCCGACTGAGAGAAAACAGAGCAGCGGCTGAAACTGGTCGGACCGTCGACGACAAACAGCGATCCGTTTGGAAGGAGCAGCCGCGACTTGTTACGAAATAAATTATGAAAATTAAAAATTAAGAACCGGAGGAGGAATCCGGTTTTGCCTACTTTATATTCAAAACGGGACGAGGGATTTCTCGAAGGAGATTGTTTGAACGGTGAATATTTTAACACTCGTTGCATTTCTGATGGCTCCAGACACGCAGGGAGATGAAACAGATGACACGAAGGCAAAGGTCAAAACTTTCCACTGGGACTGGAGGAGCAGATTAGATTTGATTCTCAGTTACTGGAAGGATTTTATTTTTTTTATTCCAAGAAGAACTGAGGGAAAACTGCATTCCTGATGCAAAACATTTCCTGTTTAACAACAGTTGCAGTGCTTTTTATCATCATAAATGTTTGTTGTTGTTTTAAAGGGCAACCATGCGTTAAACAACGAGTTCTCAACCTATACCCCCCCTCGTGCACCTGAGTATGGCTGCACTGACCGGAGCTCTGTGTTGACTCAATCTTTTTTTGTTCCTGTTGTTTTTGTCTTAAGTATTTTTGCGTCTACACTGCACAGCCACGCTACGGGTATGACCTCAACACAAATTTTAAAAAAAAGTTGCTGCCTTTCCATCCTGCCATCGTGGTTCAGTTCCCAGCCTCCTTCCAGCCTCGGGCTCAGGCTTTGGTCTGTCATGGCGGCCGTCTGATCCTCCATCTGCCTGCATAGACCGAAATCTACGGACCCTTTCGGTTCCATGGGGAAAACTTGGATGTTCTCTGTCTGCTGGACCGGGTTCTGAAGGGCAGTCATCGTCCGTTGCTGCGGTCGTTATTATCATAATGCTGCTATAACGGGACTGTGCTGCTACCAGTACCATGCTGCTACCAGTACCGTGCCGCTAACAGTACCGTGCCGCTAACAGTATCGTGCTGCTAACAGTACTATGCTGCTAACAGCACTATGCTGCTAACAGTACCGTGCCACTAACAGTATCGTGCCGCTAACAGTACCGTTCTGCTAACAGTATCGTGCTGCTAACAGTACCGTGCCGCTAACAGTATAGTTCAGCTTACAGTATCGTTCTGCTAACAGTATCGTGCCGCTAACAGTACCGTGCTGCTAACAGTACCGTGCCGCTAACAGTATCGTTCTTCTAACAGTACCGTTCTGCTAACAGTATTAAGCTGCTAACAGTACTATGCTGTTAACAGTATCATGCTGCTAACAGTATCATGCCACCAGCAGTACTATGCTGCTAACAGTAACATGTTGCTAACAGTACTATGCTGCTAACAGTAACATGTTGCTAACAAGTACTATGCTGCTAACAGTAACATGTTGCTAACAGTACTATGCTGCTAACAGTAACATGATGCTAACAGTACTATGCTGCTAACAGTAACATGTTGCTAACAGTACCAAGCTGCTAACAGCATTGTACTGCTAACAAGACCACGCCACTAACAGTATCATGCCGCCAACAGTACTATGCTGCTAACAGTAACATGTTGCTAAAGAATCTCACTGCTAACAGAACCACATGGCTAGCAGTATCATGCTGCTAACAGGACCAGTTACTAAGAGATCCTCACTGCCGACAGAACCACTCTTCTTCCATTATCCCTGCTGCTGTAGATGGTATTTCTTTTTCACTTTTGCCGCCTTGTTTATGTATTTTTGTTGCATGCTTTGGTATGTCTTGTTATTTTGGGTGAGTCAAGTTGGTTCTTCTCGTCCTGAACATTTCATTGCATTGTTGACCTTGTGTTGATCTTCCTATCACAAATGCAAACCTAACCTAGTCACCCAATAACCTAGTCAAAGATTCAAGGATCACTGAATCCTTGAATAAACTTAAAAATAACCTAGGGGGCCTTGATGTCATTCCATTTTATTTTTTTTATTTTTAGCAAGCCAAAACGTAGCACGTGGTGCTAACATTGGACGTATACTTTTCTCCAGACGAGTGCAAGTTTGGAAAATAGTCACTAACATCAAGGATTTTAATGGCGGATGGCTAAACTGAGTTAATTCATTAAGTTTTGATAAGGTTATGATGTCTGTCACACAATTAATGTGTTGAAGCTTCAAGTCAACCCAGCTGAGGTGAGTTCTCCTCCTCGCCTCCATGCTTGCATTGTTTCATGTTGCTGCGGGGAAGGTGTTGCACCAAAAACTGGTCAGGCACCGTGGGAGAGCACAGCCTGAGTGCGCCTCTGTAGCACATAAATGCAAAAACCTTATTTATTGTTATAATACACGTGCAATTCTGAACTATGTGGATATTTTTGCAACAGTGACATAATTGTACATTTTTTAGGGTTTTCTGTTACAATGAACATAATTTCAAAAGCAAACTTAGTGAGTCTCAAAGAGCTCTTAGCTGAAACCCTGACCCTGAGAGTTGAAGGATGCCAAATCTCTCAGGTCTTGACTGGATTGGTTTGTCTTTTTGTTGAAACGTGACTTTCAGATAAAAAAAAATCTTATAATTATTACTGTTTGTATGTAAGGTCCTGGCTTTCTTTAAACAGAAGAAGAGAGGCTTTTAATGATGGTTTTATATTTTTGTGTATTACTGAACGTGAGATGTAGATGAACCATGAAAAATTATGGTACAACCTGAGAGAACAGAAACTACTGTATAGAGCTTAAAATTGTCAACACTCCATTGAATCGACAGCCTCCGATCTGCAGAGCTCTCCTTGGACTTACCTGCTCTGTTTTATATCAAGAAGATGGTGGTAGTTGAATTAGGCCAATGTACAATCCATCAACAAATGTGGTGTGTAGTTATTTATGGGACTTTCTAACCATTTATGTCCCATGAATGAACTAAAATCACAATGTTCTGAATTTCCTTTTAATATTTAATTAGTGAGTCTTTAAGCAACAACTGAAGCCTATTTATTTTCCTTTTTCTGTTAAATTGCAAACTTCTGATTAGCACTTGACGTTAACAAGAACCAGACTGTGAAGCAGCTTTCAGGACTTGGCAGTCAAATAGAAAAAGTCAAAAGAACAGACGGACTGTGAGGAAAAAAAATAAACCCACCGAGCTTCAAAAGTCTGAAGTGTGGATTCCCGGCATATGCTGCGCAGTGTACCAAGAGTGGGATTAACTCAGAGAAAAAGAGTAAACAGAAACATAAGCACCAACCCAATGTCCCACATCCCTGAAGGATTAAAATAGTGAATGTTTGTAGATTTGAAGATGTTTTTCTGGACTGGAATTGAACAGGGAAGGAAAGTAAACCTCAATGTTTTTGGTGCAAAATAGAGAAGTAAGTTGAAGTTGCACTGTGGAGACGTTGGCCTTGGCCCCCATTAATTACATACACATACGTATCTATATTAACCCCGACCGTAATCCTAACCCGTCGTCAATTCACATATTAGTCTTAAACCTAATCCCTAACCCACCAACAGCACTTTTTATGGGGTTCGGGCTTTGGGCCACTGAAGGAGCAGTTGGTCCTCACAGCGTAGTATGTGTTGGAAAAATGGGCCTTACAAGGTAACAAATACAAAGACACACAAACACACGCACAGTGTTGGCCATCTTGGATTTTAACGTGGCAATCTAATTTTCAGTAAGGACCTTTCTTATGCATAGACGCTCCCAAACACCAAAAAATAACGTCTTTTGTTGTTTTCATCTTTCCAAGTTATCCAAGCTCACAAGGTTTACATATATATTGTCGTCACCATCTTAGATTGACATGGCAACCCAGTTTCCGGTAGGAAACCTTTCTTCCATATAAAAACACCCACACACCAAAATGGAAGTTGATGCCTTACTTATTTTTCAAGCACAACACATTTCCAATCACCCATTTTTCGCCCCGCGACTGAGGACAAAAACAAGAAAAATACTTATCCGGCAACTTCAGTATTAGGTGTTTTTATTACCAACCTATAAATAGATGAAACAAAAGGGGATCCACTTTAAAGATGCAACCCATTAGTTTATAAAAACAAGAGTACTGTATACGACATATTATACACCCATCAACAAACAAACTGCAATCTATAACAATGACCCAGACAAGCAAGTACCTGTATTATATTTGACCTTGATTTGGGACCTTGACATTGAAGCTGGAGGGCTGAAAGATTGTGTGACACTCTGTGTCGTGGTGGTACAAATGTGTATCAGGTTTCATTAAATTATCTTGAACGGATCAGAAGTTATGGACGAGACAAGAGAAAGTTACAGACGGACAGAGATTATACCGTAATACTTCTGCCTTTCAACGGGTGTATCAGAAAATGAAGTCCATAAAATAAAGAATGTTATGTCTAGAATAAAATTTGGAAAGTTTTTGTTTTGCTACAGGACTGAGTATTAGCAGCATATGCAACAAAGCTGACCAAGCAAATTATCAGTCTTTACAATATCATCAGTACAGTAGTCCCTCAATACTTTGCGGTTCGACTTTTGCACGTTTTTTTACGCACAGTTTTCAACTCAAATAAAGATGATTGTAAATACAGCTTTTTACTTACTTCCACAGATAACTTTTAGCTTGTCCTAACCGGCTCAGAGGCTCCGGTGGAGAGGATCGGGTAGCACAAAAAAAATGCCAGCGCTTCAACATTAAACACTGTGTTGTTATTATTGTTTTTAAAATCTTTAAAATAGGTTCAGCCGCTACTCAGAGTCCGAGAAGTTGCAAATGGCGGATTGGTGTTTTGAAAAGTTTCTGAAAGATCCAGTGACTCCTCCCCCTGACCAATCAGTGACCGACAGTGCGCTGATGTCAGAACTGGACCGAAGGAGAACCAGACCTTTGTACCCCAACAAAGCAGGACCCAAAATTCGGGCGGGTTCCTCCTCTAGAGGCAATGTGGATAAACTACGCAATCAGCCCGAACTAGTTATGTAGGAGCCCGAAAGGGCCCAAAAAGGCCCTGTGGATAAGGGGCAATAGAGTGTCCTCATAATGACTTTGATTAGAGTCTTTGATTATCAAAATATTGAAAATAAGAATGATGATAAAAATAAAAGAAGATTGTAGGGCTGCAACAACGAATCGATAAAATTGATAAAAATCGATGATTAAAAGTGTTGGCAACGAATTTCATGATCGATCACTTGTGTCGTGCGATTACACGTCTTTCACGGCGCTGCAGAGCTGTTTTGTTCTCCGGTAGAGCGTTGTCAATGCTGGCAGACTGAATAAAGTTTTGGAGAAAAAAAAACTGCAGTGCGAGTTGAACAGAGCAAGGGGGGAGGCGGAAGCAGAGCAGAGGCGGTGTTTTCAAAGGAAATTAAGTCAATTTTACAAATGACCGATGCAGAGAAAACTGTTCGACCCAAGTCCTCCGAAGTGTGGGAGAACCTGATGCTTCACAAAGATAAAAACTGTAACATGCAGCTTTGAAAAGTGACGACACGACACAGGAGAACCACAGAGATAAATGTAAACATGTCGGAGTGACGAGGTGGATGAAGGAGCTCAGCAGATACAACACGTCTCACTCCCAACTAGTCGTGTTGGAGGTGAGTCTCTACAATATTCTACATTTGTTCTGTATACAAGTGAGAAAACAACGTCAGTGTCTCTGGTAGCTGAAGCTGCTGCTTGTTTATCTGATTCATGACAGTGATAGAGAACGTGTGTGTTACTTTTTTATTTAATTTAATTGGTACAAGCAGCGTTTAAATGTGATTTTATAAAATTAATCTAACACAAAGATGGTAATAATTTAATGATTAAGCTTCAACATTTAATTTGCTGGCAAAGTCTGAAGACACTGCATTGTATGGCAGGATGAAATGCATTTAAACAGGAATTAAGTAATTTATTTAATCTACTCAAATGTGCGCAATTAAGTATTATATATGTGTATGTGTGTGTGTGTGTGTGTGTGTGTGTGTGTGTGTGTGTGTTTAATTGCTCTTTGAGCTACTTTTGCCTGAACCTAACACTGTAAGTGAAACAAAGCATTTCTTGAGTTGCTGTAAATTATGATATAATACATATAAACTCTCTCATTCCAGAAATCAACAACAACAATGACAGCCTTCATGATGGAACGACATCATGCACACCACAGCAAACAGCTGTCTTCACTGAAAGCATCTTTAAATGAGCGTCACTGACATAAGGCCTCTGTCGATGTTGAAGACGAAGGCTTCACTACAATGATCCACATTTTTAATCCAGGTTGCACTCTTCCCTCAAAGACACATTTTACAAAGCAGCTACATATTGTGCAGGTATAAAGCATACATTTGTATATAGTTTTGTGTATATTTATTTTTTATTGAAGCTATTTGACTAACTTTTTATTTTTTATTATCAATATTTTACTAACAGAATAGTCAAGCAGGAACCTGTTTTTTGTGTGAATTTCTATGTCAGTCAGATATTCAATTTTGGAATAAAGAGGCGGAAATTAAAACATTTTGGGTTTTTTTGCTGATTCATCGATTAATAGAAAAAATAATCGACCGATTAATCGATTGTTGAAATAATCGTTAGTTGCAGCCCTTGCAGTATTACCAAAAAAAGCTCTTTCACATCTTGTCTATCAGGACACAATTTGAGACGTCAAAAAACCTCTACCAGCAACCACAATTAAAAACATGATTAGATATGCATTTGACGTCGAGCTTGATTGTTGATTTTCTATAGGCAGACAGATTTTTTCTTCAGCCTTGGGTCCATCTGGGTGTTCTGTGTCCAAAATGGCCTAGTTGTGGGAATCCATTCCACTGATCCATGCTGAGTCTCCCTCAAGGTCGAGCCCACCACGCTGACGAGTCCCATAAGCCACAGGTGGCCTGCGATTCTCATTAATCGCCTCCACCTTACGGTTTAGCTCGTAAATCAGCTGACTTTGAGAGCTCACGACACGGATTAAACCTTCACACTTACTCTGAAGCTTTTTCATGGCCGAAAATGCTGCCGATGTCTTCTTCAATAGTCAATAAAACAACGGCCCGCCGATGCC
This sequence comes from Hypsolebias martinsi, assembly GCA_031762355.1. Taxonomy (NCBI): domain Eukaryota; kingdom Metazoa; phylum Chordata; class Actinopteri; order Cyprinodontiformes; family Rivulidae; genus Hypsolebias; species Hypsolebias martinsi. The sequence goes on along the minus strand of JARVGQ010000828.1, from coordinate 2,771,789 downwards.
AAAAAGTAGAATCCCTGTTATCATAAATCCAAATACATGTATGTAAACATCTTCAGCGTCCTCCTGAGACAGGACTGAGAGACACATCAACTGCCACAATCTCCACGGGTCCATGACGTATCCTACAGCGTGCGTCTCACTCAGCTGGACATGCTAATTCTCCAGGACCTTGTCATTTTGTTAAAAAAAATCTTGTCAATAGAGTTGAACACCCAGGATACCAGATCCATAATCTTAATTTATGTCTGGGAAATGTGTACCAGGCGCTTCAGACACACAGAGAGCAAAGCAGGAGGAAGGAAAAACGGGGGAGGAAAGGCAGAAGCAGCCACCTCGAGCGGAGTCAGGGAGGAAAAACAAACAAACAAACAAACTAACAAAACATTTTAACAGATTTTACATCAAAACATTTGGTTCATTGATGACATTTTGTATAGGACTTTGGTATTTGTGGAATTTATCATTTTTGAAATTTCCGCTTATCTGTCCATTTTTGGTTTCATTAGAGTTAAAAAATGGAAGCCTGATCAACTAATTTAAACCCTGCTTTTTGCTTTCTTTCAGCATTTTATACTAATAAAACTTCTGCTGTAGCAACTTGGATCCACAAAATGAAGCCGCTGTCGGATCAGTAGAGTTTGCTCTGTGACACGTCTCCATTACTACATGTTGAGTCCACCTTGTATTTTGTGTATTTATTAAAACTAACACAATTACTTTTGCCATCCAGTCAAGAGCAACTGTGTTAATTTACGTTAGTCAGTTTGATGGAAAAAAGATATTGATCAAACGTGACGGTTCTAAAGTAATGTTTCTCAAATGATGGTCTTCTTCTTCTTCTTTTAATTTATTGGCGGATTGCAAGAAACGTTTAGGTGAATAACGCCACCTACTGAGCAAAAGTGTGTGGCCTATAACATCCTTTCCCTATTCTATTTTTAATATGTATATTACGTAAATAAATAACACTTTTCTAACATCATTTATTTTATCCTTATTCCCTTCGTTTCCCAAGATCCCACCTAAGCTCCATACTCTCCCTGTCTTTTTGACTTTTTCTTTCAATCTCTCCCTTTCTTCTATAGTATGCATAC
>JARVGQ010000828.1:2607148-2618565 GCA_031762355.1 Hypsolebias martinsi | reverse complement strand
ACACCCGTTCTTAAGTCCGAGTTGCTGTAAGTCGAGGGCGCCTTAAGTCGAGGACTACCTGTATATATATATATATAAATAATATATATAGGCGTGTTTTTGGTTTCTGTGCAGAAAACAGAAACACTTCATGTGGAGTCTCCAACATCCTCCAACAACAGGCTCATCATGACTCCCGGCGTGCGCGTGCGTGCACGCCGACTTTATGGGGCTACTCAATAAAAGCCCGGCTGCAATCCGCCGGGTGCATTCATCATCCCATTATGGCGACAAATCCGGCTCCGGGTCGGTGAAAGGTAGCATGAATCACCGACGTTGAGCCGTCAATAAAGTCATTTCTGTGCACGGCGTCTCCGCGGCGCCCCCCCATTATTCAACGAGCTTTATCAGCACCTTGGAAATTACTGCGGCTTGTAGCGCGGCCCCCGCCTCGCTTTGATGAAGGGCCCTGCCAGGGAGCCCTGACAGCAGCTCTGGACTGCGCTTTTATTCGGCCCGGCTTACCGGGACAAACGTGGGGAGCGAGGCGCCCCCCCTCCAGGGTGAAGACTAATTAAAAGCTATAAACGATGTTCTGCGGAGGCAGATAAGAGCGGACTGAGAGCTCATTGAGCCACGAAGATACTGTCCTAATTGGAATTTAATTAAGTAGCCACAGCTCCGCAGTCGAGCCCGCGGGATGAAGATTTCACCGCAGATCAACACGTCCGCACTTCCTCCCCCTTATTATCACTATTAATATTATTCTTTGTTCCAATCACCAATTAGAGCTTTAAAACACTTAAAGCTGTATTTATTAGGCCTATGAAGGAGTTTATAGTCACCTAAAATCTTATTTATTCATGTTAAAACCTAAAAAAAAACTGGATAAAAGTAGAAAAAACATGCCCCTTTTAGGTACAATAATTAAAGTGAATAAATCAGTTTTTTTTTTTTCAGTTTATATAAATCAAATCTGCAGTTTTTTTTAATGAAAATTACTTGAATTACTTCAAGTTTTTACTCATTTTGAAGCCAAAAGTGTTTATTTAAATGTTTAACTCTTTTTATTTAGCTGCTTTTTCAGCTCCTGGTAAATTATTTTTAGCTCATATGTGGCTAAAACAGCCCTTCACGTTCTCCTTTGTTTATTTTATTTTTTTTTTACATTTCTGGCCTTTTGTTGTTTTCTGCGCTTCCTTGTTATTGACCTCTCTGTCGCGCGCCGAGCCGTCCTGGCCTCTGATTGGACGGCATTAATTGTGACAGGGACGGTCTTCGCGTCTGATTGGCCGAGAAGCGCACGCGCACACGTGCTTCCGGCAGGCAGAATGAAGAGGCGCGCGGGGAGGCGGGAGCGGACGATGAGTTTTAGTGGAGCTCGAGCAGCGGAGGCTGATTGTTGTCGTGCAGGAGCTCCAAGGCGACGCCGCGTCGGCTCGGAGGCATGTCGCCGCTGTAGGTGCAGGTGACCACGGGCTTCTATCCGAACCAGCAGGCTCGGTTTGCATGCTGTCCGACTGATCTGGACCCAGAAGAGGGGGAGGGAGAGCCGGCAACAAGTGGACGTTTCTCCCCCATCAGCGGCGATGGAAGAGCGCAAGGAGCCGAGCGAGGAGGAGAGCGGCGTCTCGCTGTCGCCGAACCTCCCGTCCCCGGCTCTGCTTCTGCCGCACCACCAGGCCGCCCAGCAGGCCCACCGAACCACGAACTTTTTCATCGACAACATCCTGCGGCCGGACTTCGGCTGCAGGAGGGAGGCGAGCGGCCGGAGCCAGCCGCTGCCCGCCGGCGGCCTCTGCCTGGACTCCAGCAGCGACAGCGCCGCCTCGTCGCCGGCCTCGTCCTCTTCGTCGTCGCCGAAGTCGCAGCAGAGTTCGGCGAAGCAGGGCGACGGCGCGGGCCGGTACTCGGACAGCCCGTCGTCCATCGTGGTTCTGAACGGCGGGACCGGAACCCCGCCGCCGATAACGAAGGAGAGCCAGCCGCTGCTGTGGCCCGCCTGGGTCTACTGCACCCGCTACTCGGACCGGCCCTCATCTGGTAAGGCGCTATGGTCCCCGGACCGGCCCGGACGGAGCCGCCGGTCCTCAGATGCGTTCAGGCTGTTGTCAAAAGATAGGAAATAGGAAATCACCGTACTCAAAAGTTTATTTTTTATAATTTTATTAATCGATAAAAAAAAATGATCAAAAAGTTATATTTTAAATTTAAAGTGGGTTTTAAAAACATTATTTTTTCAGCTTAACTACGTTTAAACGATTTAATCATAAAATATAATAAATGCGGATTATTTCAGTCTTTTTAATTAGTTTAAACAGATCATAATTTATTGTTTTTGTTTATAAATTAATTATAGACATTGTGCTCAAATTTAGGGGGGCGTTTAAAACCTCCGCCATTGTTGTAGTTTATATAATTTGTAGGCTAAATAATTGTATTTGACTCATCAACTGAAAAAATGTAATAAAAAAAATTGGAGCAAATTAAATAAATAAAAAAAATTCATGTTTAGATGCTTTAAAACAATATTGACATTTTTAATTAAATGAGCTAAAATCAAAGGTTTTTTTTAGCTTTAGTAATATTATTAAGATTATTAGTTTTTCCAACATTTAAAGACTTATTTGTGCCTTTTTCTGAAGTTTGTGTGTTTTACAGTAAATAGTTTTTAATTTTTACCACTTTGTCTTCAGTTTGTTCAAGTTTGACATTTATTTATTTTTACTTTGACTCATCTGGTCTGCAGCTGGTTTTGTAGCAGTTCAAGCTGGTTTTAATGTAAAAAAAATAATAATAATAATAATAATAATTTAAAGAAATCTTTATTTAACCGGTGTTTGTTTTGGCCACAAACATTCTTACTCGTTTTCGTAAATGTTAACTTGATTTTACGGTTGTTTATTTCATGTTTTACCACCTTAAAACTGTTTTCATTTCCGGTTTATTGCGATTAAACGCACCTGTTATTAATTACTAATTAGCCATAATGTAGATGCTGTTCCCTGCATTAAAGCACAGTTTAATAAATGTTTTTAGGCTAAAATGAGCTTATCTATTAAAGCCACATTGTAAATGGTAATTTGGCTTTTTTATATTAAAGCATTAATGACTAGTTATTGTTTTATTTGTTTTAAACAGCTTATTAAAACTATTTTACTCAGTGTTTCCATCAAAATCCAGTTATATAAAGCTAGCAGCTAGAATGTGTATACATTAAGATAACAATTTTTTTATGGTAAATGTTAATAAAATGTCACGTAATAGTTATCCCATTAAGTAATGGTAGTTCTGAACCAGTTCTGAAGGTATTTTAATTGTTATCTCTGCTGTAACTCAAATTTCTTTTTTTTTTCTTTTTTTTTTTTGCTAAAACGTTACTATGAAAATTATATTGTGCATTGTAAGCTAACGGGGAAAAATTATCTACTTGATGCTAAAATGTTATTAAAATGTTACTATGAAGTTATATTTAATGTGAGCTAAAACAAATAAAAACCTGTTTAAAAAAAAATTTATATATATATATATATATATATATATATTATTGAAAATGAGTGCTTGTTCAGGAACATTTCATATTTTATTTAGGGTTGAATTATTATTTAAATGACAATAAAAATCATTATTTCGTCCAAAATGAAGGTGCAACAAATAGGGAATATTAAAATGTGATGACGTATTTTATTTTGGGACAAGTCGTGTTTTTTTATTTATTTATTTATTTATGTAAGATAAAAACTTAATTCATTCACACGTTTCTGACCTACATTTGAGCTTTTAGAGCAACTACCGAGACTCCCCGGTAAAACCCGGAGCTTTCCGCGCACGGTGCCCCTGGTGCAGCTTAATAGAATAAATATTTGTTGTTTCCATTGTTGTTTCCACACCAGGCCCCAGGACACGCAAACTGAAGAAGAAGAAGAGCAGCAAGGAGGACAAGCGGCCGCGGACGGCGTTCACGGCCGAGCAGCTGCAGAGACTCAAAACCGAGTTCCAGGCCAACCGGTACATAACGGAGCAGCGGAGACAGTCTCTGGCCCAGGAACTGAACCTGAACGAGTCCCAGATTAAGATCTGGTTCCAGAACAAGCGGGCCAAGATTAAAAAGGCCAGCGGCTACAAGAACGGGCTGGCGCTGCAGCTCATGGCTCAAGGACTTTACAACCACTCCACGACCACGGTGCAGGAAGACAAGGAGGAGAGCGAATGAGGGGCCCGGACTCTTCCCTTCAGGGGCCCCGCGGACTCTTTGGATACCAGGAGATGGGACAAGAACTGCTATTTAAAAACAAAAAAAAAACCACCCAGATTTCTGTTTATGGTAACAGTATATGGACACGATTATATAATTAAAATTTATATAGCCACACAGTTATCATGTTGTACCGCAGCGTAACTTGATTTCAGGATCGCGTCTCATCCGCTTTCGGTTCTGTCGAGGTGTCCCGGTTTTTTTTTTTTTTTTTAGGATGTCTGGTTTTTATAGTTTTATCGTGATCTCCTGTCGTTCGTGTTTTCATTAAACAAAGAGCCGTCCACAGACTCAAAACAAGCCAAAGATTTTAATATGTTCACGTGTAGATAAAATAAAAAAAGAGAACAGACTAAATTATTCTTTTTTTTTTTGAATACCTATTTCTACAAATTAAAAAATGCAGAACAAAGAATTAGTAATTTACCATCGCGTTGTAAACTAAAGTAAGGAATTTAGTCAATTTTAACGTACTGTTGTCACCCAGCTAGGAAGAGTCTTAGCCACGATTGACTTTTTTAACAAGATTTTAGCCACATTTTATAACATTTTTTGAGGATTATTCATATTTACGAAAGGCAACGGTTGGATTTAGAAATGCCACACACTGTTAAAAGCCTCCCCGCAGTTCTGGTTTCTCCGTTTGGATAAAATTTCACCCGTTAAACTATTCTGGTTGTTTACAAGGTGGTACTTTCCTCTCCCGCTCGTTAAACAAACCAGTGTATTTGCAAAATGAGCCGCAGAGGCCTTTTACAAGCATGGTGGTGGTGTAGGAGTTGTTTGGGCCTGCGTGACCTCGGGCTGGTGCTGAGCCCGTGTGCTTCAGTTTAAGCTGATGAATTATGTGGGATTGCTGGTTTGAACGTCATACTCAAACTGTGAAAACAGTCTTTTTCAAATGACCGTTGTCTCCGGTAGTTTTGACAAGTAATTTAAAGTAACTTACACATTTAGGTTTTAAACTAATGTAAATTCAAAACATGAAAACAATGTTTTTTCTAACAGGTAAATCGACCTAAACACAAGTTTTAAACTTGTGTGTAATAAAAATCTGAAATAGGGAGTTTAAAACTACCGTTGTCTCCGGTAAAGTAACATTGCAACTTATACATCTGTATTTTAATCCAGTGTGAAAACAGACTTTTTGAATCACTGTTGTCGCCGGTATTGAGACAATAAAGCAACCTGATTTATAGTAAAAAGCTGAAATAGGATTTTTAAACTACCGTTGTCTCCTGTAGTTTGACAGCAACTTACACATTTAGGTTTTAAACTAATGTAAATTCAAAACAGTATTTTTCCTAAAGGTAGTGTGACAATAAGGCAACCTAAACACAAGTTTTAAAACTGATGTGCAATAAAAATGTGAACTAGAGGTTTTAAACTACCATTGTCTCTGGTAATGAGACGTAGCAATTTACACATCTAGATTTTTAATCTAATGTGAAAATAGTCTTTTTGAATTACTGGGGTCTCTTGTAATGAGACAATAAAGCAACTTACAAGTTTTAAACTGATTTATATTAAGAAGATGAAATAAGGTTTTTAAAATACAGTTGTCTCCGGCTGTGTGACATTAAAACAACCTAGAACTTTTAAGTTTTAAGCTGATAAAAATCTGACAAAGGATGGGTTATTTTTAATGAAATTTTAACTTTTTAGCGTCAATGAAGAACCCGTTGTGCTAAAATGTCACTTCTAACGTTTTAACGTTGTAACACTTTCCAATTATTCCCCAAGAATTCATATTTTAGACAATAATAAATCACTCCACCTTTTTTAATCAAATTGTTTTTAAAAAATGCGAAACTACAATAAGATGCTAAGGCTTTCATTTTTACTGTTAAAAATTTGGAATTTAATTTGAGCAAATGTAAAGGTCTTTTACACAACTAAATCACTGATTTTCTTTAAAGTTGTGTTAAAAGTTCATAAATCCATATCTGGCATCAGGACGGTTGTTTTAACTTCCTGCACATAATTTCTGCTTATCCCACACATTCAGCTGATCTCTGATCAGATTATTTAATTAAGCACTAACAAGCCTGTAGAGTTCGAGGCATTCAAGGTACTTGTGTTTTTTTAAAAAAAATTTTAATAATTTCAATCTGTTCAGCTCTTCCTGTAGGAGTTAATAAGCCCATATGATAAAAATTATCAATAATCAGCGATGAGTGGGCCTTTAAAAGAATGTGACTTTAGTGCTGCACAACATATCTATAGAATAAAGTACAGTATTAATATTCTTTTTTCATTCAACCTTTATTTATACAGGTTAGCCTCACTGAGCCACAGGGACTAATTTACAATATGGCAAACTACTGCAATAAATCCATTTAGTTACAATTTATCCTTAAGTGCAGCTTGATAAAAGTGTTGTTTTTGTGTGCTTTTGTCAGTGGCTAAGATTGTTAAAAAAAAAAAAAAAAAAAATTAATTAGGATTATATGTTGTAATTTTTAATAATCGTTTTCAGAAACAACCAGGGCAGAATTAAAAAAAAAAAAAAAAAAACCGTCCTGTAATAAATGTCATCTTCCCTGCAGCCACTTTAAATCTCCAAGGGTCGGTGAAGGAGTTTCACCGGAGGCCCTCGGTAAAATTAGACCCAATTTACCGAAGCTCTTTAATGTATTACTTAAATGAATATTCATAGGACCTGATTGTGCTTTGACAATGAGAGAGATACACTGTCCTGCGACGTAAAAACACGAGGTTAGCCATAAAAAAAACAACAACAACAATGTTTCCAGGAGTTCAAGGGGCTCGGATACGCCGTCTAGTCTTGAATTTGAAACAAGAGGTGGTTATGTTTAGAAAACACACGCTTGCGCCTAATGTGATTCTAAACGCAGTCTTCGCGGCCATCTGGCCGGCATGTGTGAGCCGAGGTGACGAGTCGGCCCCGCTCGTCACAGTCAGCCGACCCCGTAGCTCCAATATTGTCATGATAGCTTCCTTCGCCGCTGCGAATGCGGAAGACGCTTCTTATGACAGTGTATTTAAAATTCATACAATTATGAAACAGCGGGAGGATTTCTCTATCCCCCCCCCACAACTTCCCTCCCACCTTGTCATTGAGGAAGCTGAGGGTTTATCTGTAAAACAAAGAAAAGCCGGGGATCGTTTGCATAGTTAGCATAGTCTGCCTCGCAGGCACAATATGGATTTAATTTATATGCAAATGAAAGCAATAAAAAGGAGAATACACACTGGAAATCTCTGCCGTTTGGAAAAAGGGGAAGGAAGCGTTGGATTCATAGCAGGTAGCGACAATCGCAGAAGGAGGCGTTCGTATATTCAAGAACAACGGTTATATAATACCCCCCAACGCACACACACCAAAAAAGACCTAAGAGTTTGGTATTAGCAGCTGTTTCACCAAAGCTCAGCCTTAAGTAGTAGCATGGGGATATCAGCAACTTTGATTTGTGCAAACAGCTAAAGTTCCACCTTGTGTTTGCGCTTTTAGTGGAGTTAAACACCCTAAAACAACATTTGCAAAGCTAGGAGCGTCACATCGGGACGTCATAACAAGTCACACGTTCGGGTGTTTAATTCAGTTTATCTAAACCGGCTGTGTTGAAGTTCAGGAAAATGGTTCCAACGCTGGACGGTGGCGTGGAAAAATTAGGAGTTGTCCAAAAAAAAAAAAAAGTGAGAGCTACGCAAACATTAAGAGGTGGTGTAGGTGGAGGGGCTCAGACCCCCGGTTTGAGGGTTTAATATGTGTCGTTCCGGCTTCTGGAAAATAAACATCAATACAGACGCAGGGATAAACAAAGTCAAATGCTTTGTAGCGGAGGTACAACACGGTGCTCAAAGGGCGAGAGGAAAAGTCCCTGGTGTAAAAACGCACAGACGCAGAGACAAAGCCGTTTTAAAGAGCCCCTTAGATCACCACCCTGTGACGGTGGTGGAGCGGCTCCTTCCCAGCTGCCGCCTCCTACTTGAAAACAGGCGAGTGAAGAACCAACAAAATAAAAGCTCCTTTCGTGAAATTACTGCCAAACTTTTCCAATACACAACACGCAGTCAACAATTAAGAAAAAGCCTATTCTTAATTAGAGTTTTTTCATTTATTTAGACTAAATATTTGATACAACTCTGTTTGCTTCATGTTGTGCACCTTTTTTTTTTTTTTTACTAAAAAGAAGCATTAATTAAGAAACAAAAAACCCATTTCAAACAAGACAAGAAATACAACTGGTTTTATAAATGGTTAAATATAAAATCTACAAGGCAACCTTTAAAACTACATAAAAACACAAAGCTGTGCTTTAATGCTATGGGAGTTTAAAGCGAACTATAAAATAAAATAAAAAGGTTTATCCAGAACGATATCAAATGCTGCAATTAAAGAGTTTTCTCCTGTTGTTTTCCGGACACATATATGACAGACATGCGGTTATGGAATGCAGGTACGCGCTCAATGTAAATAAAGCCCTTTTTAATTTATTTATTCTATAAATTTAAGTGAAAATAGAAATCTGCATGTCAACAACTTTAGACTTCTCAAACCCAAACATGTCTTTTATGGATGTTACGATTACTTACATATTTTCAGACACTTTGGCTGTTTTTGTAAACACACGGTAGATTCACAAATTTTGCTGACAGATTTCTAATTAATGCAGTTCTTTAACTAGTCTTGTATACATTGCTATGAGTAATTATAAATATTAAAATGAACAAAAAAATCATTTTTATACATTGGTTTAAAATAAAATTTAATAAATTTGAAAACAAGAATTTTAGGCTAAAAGGATCTCGCTCAGCTGTTAGCTAGTTAGCATTTTATTTAGCTGGTGCGTGGCTAGGTTTATCTTTATTTTAAATTTTCAGATAGCCTATAGTTAACTTTTATTTTAACCATATACAAAATGCACAATACAGTTTAATTAAATGTGTAGTTTTGTACTAAAGCAATTTAAATGTACTGTATATGTAGTACAAGTACATTTTGTTGTAGCGTTGGCGAAAAGCTTCAAAAACTAGCTTAACTTAGCAACCTAGTTTAAGTAGCATTTAGCTAAACATACAGTATATAAATGAATTATTTTACCTTTTTCCAGGTATGACAACTGTACTTGTTACATTTTTTATTTAATTTATGTTTTTAAAATCTGGTTTAAAACGTCAAATATCAAGGGAAAGCCTCTGATTGAGCTAACGCTAACTAGATGAGATGTTTGCTTGTGTTTTATTTAAAATGGTCAAAAATAGTTTTATTTAAAAAAAAACTACAAAATGCACATTTCTGTACAAAACATTTAAATCAATATGTACTGTGCATATTGTTTAAGCATTAGCGCAAGGCTAAAAAAAAAACTAGCCTAAATTATCAACCTATTTTTGACAGTAGCTAATAATTTAAAATATTTAAAAATTATTTGACCTCTTTTAAAGTGAAATGACAGCCAAAGCTTCCTAAACGTTAATATTTATATTCTATTATACATTTTAAAGTGTTTTAATATAACTCCACCAAATACAGTGATAGAGCTTCTGACCCAGCTAACGCTAACTAGTTAGCATGACATTTAGCAAGTGTGTTGCTAGTTTTTATTTTAAATTGCCAAAATTGGTTAACTTTGAACATCAACTGAATGATAAATAATTTTATTTAAATGTTTAATAAACACAAGTTGACTTTATGTTGTTTAAATAAATTTTGTTTAAGCTTGAGCTCAAAATTACCCAAACTAGCCTAAGTTAGTAACTAGTTTACTTTTAGCCCCATAAAATCTTCTTGAATTATTTTACGTTAATCCTTTAGGTTTAATGATCTCGTAACACAATTTTATATTTATGTTCTGTTTTTACCAAAATAATGCAATTTTCATAAAATTATACCGTCAGTTAAAATTACATCTTAAATTTAGAAATAAATAAAACTCTACTTGTTGTCTCAAATAGAAATAAACAGGATATGTTAAATAATTTTAGCAGTGTGTGTTAGAATAGGCTCTGTTTAAGGGCATTTGGCGTTAATAATAATAATAAATAAATAAATAAACAGGAGACTTTCTGTTGACCCTGATCTTGCAGCAAATGTTTTGGCTTCAAAAGGACACAGACCATTCTCGCCACGGGGGAAATTTACTCTTGGCTTATTGTGGCCTGTCAACGGGACCACACTATCTCAGACCGACACACAAACGGACAAAGGTGGCATTGAGCGTGAACCTCCCACAATGCAGCTGAGCGTTCAGGGGGGGCTCGCCGCTCCAACAGTTGTGATCTCACCGCACTAAATCCAGATTACATGGGGGGATATACGCAGCGCCACTTGTTTACACCGCCCGTCAGAAGTGGGGGGTGATCCGAACAGGGTGGGGGGTGAAGCAGACATGGGGCCTTGGACACTTGGTCTAAAGTTAAAAAAATAAAAATAAAAAAAAAACGTTAAGTTGGGAAAATATTTTATTTGAATGTGATTCAGGAGTTTTTCATCAAGCAGTTTCTTTCTCAGAATGTCAAAAATACACAAGGTATTCGACGAGAACGTCTAAATCTTTTCTATACTGGGACAAGAACGATACAGCCGTCCTTCACTATATCGCAGTTTGCGTCTTCACGGCATAGCAGGATTTTAAACCTTTTTTTTTAATATTGTATGTGCTGTACATGCTGTACAGTATTGTACATCCATCTTATCGTCATCATCCATCTAGAATAGGTCCCTCTTGTGAATAAGTCCTCGTGGCTCAATGAGACTAGCCTGGTTAAATAAAGGTTGAATGAAATCTCCATTGCCGTAGTGTTTAAGAGCATATGAAGTGTTTATGAGAGTGGGAAAGGTTTGTAGGACTGTGGGAAGGGACGCTGCTACTTTGCGGATTTTCACCTATCGCAGGAGTCTCAGGGATGTAACCCACACGATAAGTGTGAATCCAGTATAGCTCCTTATAAGGAGGCACACTATTATTATTATTTTAAAAAGCATCAGTACATATCAACAGCAATTCGAGACACATTGAAACGAAAGGACATTAGTTAAAGCAGACGAGTTTTGTTGTGCATCATGTATAAATCCATCCATCCGTTATCTTCCACTTGTTCCGAAGTTGGGTCTCGGGGGCAGCAGCTTGAACAGGGATGTCCAGACATCTCTTTCCACAGCCACCTCTTCCAGCTCTTCTGGGAGGACTCCAAGGCATTCCCAGGCCAACCGAGA
>JARVGQ010000828.1:2505599-2526208 GCA_031762355.1 Hypsolebias martinsi | reverse complement strand
ATATATTTGGTTTGGACATGTCCAGAGGAGGGAAATTGGTTTGGACATGTCCAGGGATGGGACATTGGTTTGGACATGTCCAGTGGTGGAACAATGGTTTGGACATGTCCCGAGGTGGGACAGTGGTGTGGACATGTCCAAAGGAGGGAAAGTGGTTTGGACATGTCCAGGGGTGAGACATTGGTTTGGACATGTCCAGGGGTGGGACAGTGGTTTGGACATGTCCAGAGGAGGGACAGTGGTTTAGACATATCCAAAGGAGGGACAGTGGTTTGGACATATCCAGAGGTGGGACAATGGTTTGGCAATGTCCAAAGGAAGGACAGTGATTTGGACATAGCTAGATTTTGGACATTGGTTTGGACATGTCCAAAGGAGGGACAGTGGTTTTGACATGTCCTTAGGTGGGATAGTCCTGATAAGATGTTGGTGTCAGCCGGTACAGCTCTGATAAGCATTCACAGAAGCTCTCGGATGGTGGGGTGTGATAGAGCAGAGTCTTCTTAGTTTACATACATACCAGGAGAATTTTGAGAAGCCGTCCTGCTTCATGGCCAAATTGTGGCGTCAGATTCAGATAAGCCACAATTGTTGAGTTTTTTTTTTTCAGGCAGACTGTTATTTCTCGTCAGCCTTGACGAGAAATTACAGTACCTTGCTGGTACTTTTGATGATCAAATGGCCAGATTTGTGGGCATTCCACTGGTTCGTGCTTATTAGCTCACTCCAAGGTCGTCCCCAACATGCCTGTGAGTCCCAGAAGCCATAAGTGGCCTGTGATTCTCATAAATCGCTTTCAACTTATGGTTGAGCTCGTAAATCAGCTGATTTTGAGTACTCGAAGCTCGGACCAAACCTTCACACATGGTCGGCAGATTTGTCACGGCCGAAACTGCTGCTGCCGTTTTCTTTAATAACCGATAATATAGGTATCCGATAGGTACATGATTGTCAACTTTAATATTACTTACATTACCGGGACAGTACTGGGTACTGTACAGTAAAAATTTGATGAAAAAATGAAATACTTCAGACAGGCACCGCCATTTTATAGTTTTGTCTCAGTAAGCCTACACTGTATCCCTGCTCATAACAACTACATTTCCCAGAGGCGAACAGTGTCCAGCCCAGAAGCCCCATTTCCTTCTGCTGAAATACTAGAGGGAAAATTTTGATTTGATCGTAAAGAGTTTGGTGCTTATTAGTGTGACTTTGTCGCCCAGCAGATGCAGAGAACTGCATGGAACCCACCAAACCAGACCAGAACCGGAGCAGAACCAGACCTCCAGACCCATCCGTGAATCTTGAGAGCTGGTAACCTGCCCACAAGAACTTTCGAGTGGGACACGCATAAAAAAATTCATATCTCGCACTGTGTCCTAGACGGGCCAGAGTGTGAGAGTTGCAAAAAAAGACTCAGCAATGAAACAGCAACATACTGATGGTAATATAATAATAATAATAATAATAATAATAATTATGTGTTATGTGTTGTCATCATTGTATGTTCCCATACAATGGCAAAATTGGTTCTGCACTTAACCCATCGCACATGGGATAACTCACATGGAGCAGTGGGCAGCTATTGAAAGCACTCAGGGAGCAATTGGAGATAAGGTATCCTGCTCAGAGACACCACAAGATGTGCAATGACTGGGGACTGAAGCTGGGACTTTTGGGTCCTGAGTCGGCTGCCTTGCCTCTACCCCCATCTCGGCCCCCACATATTGTATATGCATGAGGAGGCTAACGAAGGCAGTGAGTTGTCCATGGACACTGTCAGAAGATAGTGCCATAGTCCTGATAAGAGATGCTGCCGTGTCTATCAGCCGGCTCAGACACAGGTCCACTGATGTCCTTGGGAAGGGAGTGAGTAGGGAAGGGGGGAGAAGAGTTTCTTGTTCACATACTGTCCAGGAGAGTTTGAGATAGTTGGCCAATTCAAGGCCAAGCGGAGGAGCCAGATTCAGATAACAATTGTTTTGAGTCAGGCTGACTCTGCTGGATTTCTGTCTGCCTTCATAGTTCTACTGGTACATCTCAATGGTGACTCCAAACAGCCAAGTTTTGTGATCAACACTGCCAGGTTGAGCTTGTAGCTTCTTCAAGGTCTATTCCTTCTTACCAGCGGGTTTCAGGAGCCGCAAGTGTCCTGTGATTCTCAGAAATCGCATCCAGCTTACGGCTCAGCTCACACAGCACCTGAGTCTGAGTGCTTCTCACTCAACACATTCCTTCATGCCAGGCAGCCGTACAATGGTCAGAACAGCTGCCAACGTTTTCCGCATTTGTCGATATGCCAGGTAACCGCCAACTCCAAAACGCAGAAATCCTGTTACCATAAATCCAATTATGTACGTGTCTTCTACGTCCTCAACCGACAATACTGACAGACACATGATCTTCCACTGCCCCCAGGAATCCATTGTGTATCCAGCTGCAAGTGTCCTGTCAGGGCAAGAGGGCTCTCTTTTGCCCTGTCTTCTCATTGAGAAAATATCAATTGTGTTGAGAGACCAGCTGACCATATCCATAATTTACAATTTGAAAGATATGCAAAGACAGGCTCCGAAAAGGTTCACAAAAAGCAGAGCAGGAGGTGAAGTGTCCGCCTTTGTTGAGAGCAAGCAGGAAAAAAAAATCACGTAGGTTTAAGAGTTTAGAACATTGCAGGAGTGTGAGAAGGATTTCTAAAGCCTTCAAATATAAAAAATTCTACAGTAAATATAATGTCGCTAATTTGTGTTTTTTTCCCCCTATTGCGGGGGGTGGAGGGTCTGGAGCATAAAACCCGCAATAAACAAGGAACTACTGTATTTCACTTGTACTTTTGTCTCAAGGAGATGTCGGCTTTAGTAGAACCAGAGATGAAAAAATATATACCGGTATATATATATAAACTTTTTCCACAGCATCACTCAATAAAACTCCTAAATGTCTGTTTTCAGATTCAGCACGATGTGAAAACTGGTCTTCAGATGTAGCGTTGATGTTTACCCTCCTGTAAAATATTTACCCATGCCTTCATTGTCCCTTTGGATCTCTTGACGGATCTTCTCTCACAGTTTAAACCTACACGTGACGCACACGCTGAGCGTGCTTCAGTTGCCAAAGTGGATCTTGCAAAGCCAAGCGTCTCTGATTCCAATTCATTCTACACGTCAGACAATGGTTTAAAAAAAAAAGAGAGAGAGCGAGAGCAGACAGAATGAAACCCTGATTCCCTTGGTAAACAAATCTGCAGAGCAGAAAACAGAAGCTGTTAGCTACTGGAGTGGCTCGCAGCTTTACTGTGGCAGAAACGAGCGCGGGGACGAACACATAGCTGGCTGACACGAGGAACTCCCCAGTCAAAACACCAATTTCATGTCTTGTCGAGTCTAATTTGCTGCGTACCCAACTGTGGGGAGGAGATGTTTGGAAACACGATCCGAGATAGAAAGAAGCTATTTATTTCACATAAGCCGAGCACTTAAGTCTGAAAATACAACACTGCCGGGCTCCAAGTTTTTATCCTTTCTGTACGCCTGAACTCATCACGATCATCTGCCATCGTTTGGCGCATACATGCCTCCTACATCTGCTTGAATCTGGGCAGTGCACATGTGACATGAGCACATATGCTGTAGGTTATATTTGTGACCGAAAAATATTTTGTCTCGGTTCTAAACATTTTATGAACACACAATTTCAGCTCAAGCACAACTAGAGAAACTGCATTTCCTACAAAAATGCAGCGTGAATGCTTATTGCTGAAGAACTTCCTACAAAAACAGCTGAAATTAGCTAAAAGCATGCTGAAATGTAGCTTAATGGAAGAACAGGCCTAAATTAGCATAAGAAAGAAGAACGATTTGCCAAAGTAGTTTTAAATAAGTGGAAACGAGAACTGAAATTAGGGAACTAGCTAAAAAAGATTAATTTAGCAACAGCAACAATAAAAAAAACAGCTGAAAGGTAGCTAAAAGGAAACAAAGACGAAAAAAAAAGAAACTTAAACTACCAGTAAGATACAGAAAAAGCTGGAATGAACTAAAAAAAAAAAACATGTGGAGTTAGTTTTAAAAAAAAGCTAAAATTAGCATTAAAAGAGCTAAATAGTAGCTGAATAAGCAGAAAAACTTGAAACTATAGCAGAAAAAATGAAAAGAGCTTAACAAGCTGAAATTAGCGTAAAGAAGTTAATTAGGCTGAAAGTAGCAGAAATTTGCACCAGAAAATTTAATTTATCTGAAAACAGCTGAAATTAGCTAAAAATGCTAAAACCTAGCTGAAAGCTAGCAAGGTTAGCAGAAGAAAGCGGAAAGAACACGTTTGTTCAATTAGGCTGAAAGAAGCAGAAATGAGCATAAAAAAGTGGAAATTATCTGAATAAAGATGAAATTAGCAACAAAAAAAAAACAGCTGAAAAGTAGCTAAAGAGCAGAAAGAAGCTTAAATTACCAGAAGGAAGCGAAGAGAGAAAATTTTTTGCGAATTTGTCTGAAAAAGGTTAAAATGAGTGCAAAAAAATGTTGAATTGACTGAAAAAGCTAAAGTTAGCATAAAACAGCTAAATAGTAGCTGAAATAGCAGAAAAAGTAGAAACTTGCAGAAATAAGCTGAAGGGAGCATAACAAGCTGAAATTAGCAGAAAGAAGTTAGGAGAAGCACAAAAATGTTGTAGTTAGAAAGATTCTAAAAGGAGCACCAAACAGCTGAAAAAAAAAACCCAGCTGAAAGTAGCTGAAAAAAGTTTACATTTGCAGCAAAACAAAATGTGAAAGGAGCAGTAAAAGGTTGTTTAAACACATCTAAAGATATGAAGGAGGTAAAATGAACTCAGTTCATTTTCTATGAGGAAAAAAAATGTCAGAAAAGGCTAAATATTTCAAAAAGCTAAAGCTGCACCAATACCAAAAGTCATGGCAGCCTTCTGAACGAGCCGAACGTTTTGATTCATGATTTGTTGAAATAGAGCAAAACCTGTGGAGCGAGAAAGCTGCTGAGCAGAAGAAAGCTGGATCACAGCAGAGTGAACGCTTCTTCTTCACCAGCTGATCAAACCGGCGTAGAAACGGACGATCGCTCCAGTTTCAGCTCTGGACAAACAACAATCGAAGCTAAAGCACAGCCGAAACTTTACCCGTGCTTACAGGTGCAGCGTGCAAGGTGTCTCCTGTTTCTCTGGAGACACTCTTGACCCTTCCTCACATTCTGGACGTGCCTTCGTCTGCTGGTGTCCATCGTGTCGGCCTCTCTCACGCGCACGCTGAGGCGAAGGTCGACGGCTTGTCCTACCTCCCACATGTGCGACAGGTGTCGGGCCCGCCGGGAGCATTTACAGCCTTTAAACCCTTGACTTTTGACCCTTGACCTCCCCTGCTCCTTCAACCCTGAGACACCTGCATCGGCCGAAGACGCTAGAAGGTGAAGTGGAACACAGCAAACAGAGCGGCACCGCGGGGATCAAACGTGACCCCTCGTGGGTAAAAACAAACTGTGTGAAGTGTTTTGGCAAATGATCGATGACGAGAGAAGAAGCGTTGGATCTGAAGGAAGACGCTGAAAATGTCCAGGTCCACACAGGAGGAGGACAAAATGTTGACTGTGGGAGTCAACCATGACTCTGAGACGGGCTTGGAAAAGCTGTTTCATAATTTAATTTAAACTAATGTTCATGAAGCCCTCAGACACTGCGCTCCTTTTTTCTTACTGCACTTTTCAGCACAATTTTTGGTCTATTTCAACAAAAACTCAAAACGTTCGGCTCGTTCAGAAAAATCCTGCTCTGACTTTTGGTATTGGTGCAGCTTTAGCTTTTTGAAATATTGAGCCTTTTCTGACTGAACTGAACTCATTTAACATCCTTCAAATCTTTAGATCTGTTTTACTGCTCCTTTCACATTTTGTTCTGCTTCAGCTACTTTCAGCGTTTGTTCTGCTTCAACCTGGGCGAATTTGAACTGTTTTCAGCTCATTTCAGCTGTTTGTTCAGCTGTTTTGTGCTGATTCAGATTCTTTCTGCTAACTACTATGTTTTTGTGCTTCTTCTAATGTCTTCCTGCTAATTTCAGCTTATTTATGCAAGTTTCACCTTTTTTTTTGCTATTCCAGCTACTATTCAGCCTCATGCTAATTTTAGCTTTTTTGGCTAATTCCACATTTTTGCAGTCATTTCTATATTTTTCAACCTAATTCATCAAAAATGTGCTCTCTCCACTTCCTTCTGGTAATTTAAGCTTATTTCTGAAATGTTTAGCTACTTTTCAGCTGTTGGTTGCTTATTTCAGCTTTTTTCAGATAATAGCCACATTTTAGTGCTCATTTCTGCTTCTTTCAGCATAGCTGGGCAAACATGTTCTTTTTGCTTAGCTCATTTAAGCTTATTCTACCTTTTCAGCTAACTTTTTTTAAAGCAAATTTAACATTTTCAGCTAATTTCAGCCGTTTTCAGATGAATTCAGGTTTTTTTGGTGGAAATTTCTGTTACATTCTGCTAATTTCAGTTCCTTTCATCGATTTTTTGCTAGTTTCAGCTTTATCTGCAACTTTTTGTGCTAAATTTAGCTTTTTCAACTAATTTCACTTTTTTTTTAAGATGATTTCAGCTCCTTACACTTCCTCCTGGGAGTTTTTAAGCTTCTTTCTGCCTTTCCAGCTATTTTTAAGCAATTTTTTTGCTGCTTCTTTTATTTTTTTATTTATTTTTTTTTTAGCTAATTACATAGTTTTGTAATAATTGCTGCTTATTTCAATCTAATTTTGTAAATGTGTTTTTTTTCTGCTTTCTTCTGCTAATGTAGGCTTGTTCTTCCATTTCAGCTCCATTTCAGCATGTTTTTAGCTCATTTCAGCTGTTTTTCAGCAATAAGCATTCCCTCTGCATTTTCGCAGGAAATGTAGTTTCTCTAGTTTTATGTGTTTCCGGTTGTATTTACAGCCAGTACAATTTGATAATCAACCAACCTAAAGGCAGATGCATTTTTATTTTATGTCCCTATCAATCAGCAGGTGAAGCTACAATAAGTTCAGTTAGCCATTAATTTGAGCTAGTTGCACGTGTTGCAAAGCAGCATGGGAAAAAAAAACTAGAACACAAACGATGTTAGTTTTAAATATGGGTCTCGTGCTTTTATTTATTTATTAAAGATTTATTTGTTTTATAAATAAATATGAATGGTTTACACCTTGTTCAGCATCTTTTTAAAAAAATCAAAATAATATTTTGTATAAAATGTGGTTAATATTACTTCATTTATTGGATAATGCTACATGCCATGTCTTAAAATTATTTTTTACAATTTTTTTGATTTATTTTGCATTGCAACATCAAGGGTTAAAGGTCATGGTCATACTTTTTATTTATTTTTATTTATTATTTTTTCAACCAAGAACTATATTTCAATGTTACGTATAGTAGATTGATTTTACTGTAATTTTTTGTATTAATAAAAAAATGCTTTAAAATTTTTCTAATGAACAAGTGTTATTTTTATGATCATGAGACTAAATAATGTTACACAAAAATTGCTTGAGCGTTTCTTTTGTAGCTGAAACCTGCAACAAAATGTTGATTTCTGTCGCTGCGTTGGAATCTTCGTCAAACAATCGAACATTAGCGTGAACACGGTCGATACAAGCGCAGACAAACACAACGCGTGACACGTTGTGGTGAAAACATCTGTTTTCTGTGTGACTGGAAAAAATGAACGAGGCCTCATTAATTTGCAATAATTAGCATTTGCATCGTGTGTGTCTGTGTTGGAGAGGCCGGAGCACCTTGTGTGTTTCTTGTGAAGTGAGTTTAAGGAGGAAAAACACCCCCTTTAACTTTCCCCTCGCCACGGTAATCTCCACACACACACACACACACACCCAGACGCACATGGCTGGCTGGAAGATGACCCTTGACCTGGACAGATTTCACGGATTATCCCTTTTTTTTGTCTGAGCATTTCCTTTCTGGTCCACTGCTAAAAAAAACACCCTTTTCTTCTCTTGGCCTGCTTTTAGCTCAGCGTGTAAAGCCTTTACCTGGATTCCCAGGGTTTGTAACCAATTCTTTAGTTTTTCTAAGCCCTACAAACACAGGGAGGGGGTGAGAAGAGCGGGAGACAAGGGAGGGGGCGTCTTTTCAAGATGTGGACGTATACTCTTCAAGGAGTAGCTCTGAGCCAGTTGGTGGTGGTGATCCACATTTTCGAGGGAGTCTTTAAAATGGATGGAAAACTACCGTACTTTGACTTTTGAACATTTTCCAAAAAATTTGCATAATAAATTAACTCTCAAAATAGTCGTACTTGTCACATAACCTTCTCAGCTTAGGGTTCACAAGTTCCAAAGCTGTATTTGATAATAAAATATTCCAGGCTAATGCCCAAATGTCCAGGTTTATATGTCAACAAGTTATTTAAAAATATTAAATGTACAAGGAAAAACAAATTGTACTCTAGTAGTTTAAATCATCAACTTGGATACCAAATATTACCATGCTACCTTTATCATTGACTTGTTCACAGCTTTCGATACTGGTGTCCCACAAGGCTCTATTCTGGGTCCTATACAGTTTTTAATTTATGTTAATGAAGTGGTTCAAAATGTTACTGATGCCAATGTGCATTTATATGCTGATGACACTGTCATTTACTGTTTAATATTGTTCTTGAGCAACTGAATGTTTGTGCTGTTGTTCAGCGTATTGTTTTTATGCTACTCGTTTTTAGTGTATTTTTATTAACCAACAAAGTCCATGCTCAATAATCCAGGTATACATTTTTTTTCATTTACCCTTTATTTATCCAGGTAGTCTCACTGAGCCACGAGAACTCATTTTCAAGAGAGACCTGTTAGGGAGCAGATGGTGGGGGTTAAGGGCCTTGCTCAGGGGCCCAGAGGGGGGCGAATGAGTGTGGAGGCAGGTGTGGGTGTTTCACCTTTTTTCGCCTACATTTGTTGATGTTGTCGGTACCGGGGCTTGAACCGGCGATCTTCCGATCACAGGTCCACCGTCTCTAGCCACTGCACCACCACTCCCCCAATACAATCCAACAATTTTCAGTCTGGTCATCTAGACAGATTTTTATTAACATTTTTCTTCGTTCATATCTTAGAACTTATTACTGTTTTTCTTTTACATTTTAATATTTCTGTTGTATGTAACTGGGACCCTGTGTACACAGTTTTGTTCCACCACATGTACCACATGTGGTGTATACGACAAATA
Source organism: Hypsolebias martinsi (assembly GCA_031762355.1). Lineage (NCBI taxonomy): Eukaryota > Metazoa > Chordata > Actinopteri > Cyprinodontiformes > Rivulidae > Hypsolebias > Hypsolebias martinsi. The sequence goes on along the minus strand of JARVGQ010000828.1, from coordinate 2,517,003 downwards.
AAGAACTTTGAATCCTTGAATCCTTGAATTTGATTCCATCCAAATAGGTCTACTTCAACTCAAACTGGTTCTTAATTCAGACAAACAAGGTCAGGTGTGCAAACAAAGAAAGTAATCAAATTTACATCTTATTAGGTCTTAAGCCCTATTCGTATGGGATTAGTTTTACCTAAGGACCACATATAATAAATAAATTACTCCCTAATTTTTACTTTTTATGTGGCGCATTCACACTGGATAACCAAAGTCTGAGCTTTAGCTGAAATTTACGGGCATCTTTCGGTTATGATGTTAATGGGCTGCGTTGTCATGACTGGGCCGGTCCATATAGTGTGCTTAATGTGTGGGTTGGGCCGGTCTCAGAATTTGATGTGGTTTTATGAATCAGCACAAAGAAAACTAAAGAATGCACAATATAAAATTGTGTTAATCTACTTCTTGAGGAGGAGGCAGGTCCAACTGGCCGGTTTAAGAGGTTAAAAAAAAAAGTCATGTTAAGCTCAGATGGGCAGCTGTCACCGGCCGTGTGCATGAGCATCCAAGCATCCGCTGACCCACTGGTTGAAATGGACTGGAGACCTGTCCAGGGTGTCCCCCACCTCTTGCACAGTGACGGCTGGACATGGGCACCAGCGACTCCCGCTACACGAAAAGAAGAAGCGGGTAAATATAATGGATAGATGGATGGATCAGCTGATCACCGGCTGCACGCGTCTCCGCACCTGCTGTCATTTGCGGAGAAGGACGTAGCAGTGTAAAAGACAAAGCGGAGAAGAAAAAAAAAAAAAGCCGAAGCGAGCAACGCGTTCATTTAAATTAGCCTTGTTCTATATTTTTTCCAAATGATTTTTGCTTAAACAAAAACAAAAATGCCTCGTACATATCAGATCCCGCCCATTTCTGTCCAAATCACAGAGATGCCGATTCGCTTTGGATTAGTTTTATCACAGGATCTCAGAGTTCAGCAAAATGTGTGTGGTAATTTTTACTTTATAAACTACTGACATGGCCGATTTGCATGGGATTAAAAACACGGACAATCTCCGTAATCATTACAAATAGCATGTGGTCCCTCGGTAAAACTAGTCCTGTGCGAATAGGGCTAGGTCAGTAATAAAATTTACAGCTTACCGTATTTTCCGGCGTATAAGTCGCACCGCCGTATAAGTCGCATTGTCCAATTTTGTCCAATAATTTTGAAAAATCCATAAACATGTCGCACCTCCGTATAAGTCGCACCTATTATGCGTCACCGCTGACGCATCGCGTATGTTACGTGTCACCGCTGACAACTGATTTTAGCGGGAATACACAAACAAACGGACACGCCTGCAGGTACACTACAGGGCCCTTTAGCGCTCATAGTGGCTGAAAGTGGTACTGTGCTGCACCCCTGGCGGCCAAAAAGTGGTACTGCACCTTTTTTTTTCCAGTCAGAATGAATGGAAACGGTCATTTCTAAGCCAAAAATTGGTCTAAAAATATGGGGAAAAAATCCATAAATATGTCGCTTCGCTGTATAAGTCGCACGGCATGCAAATTAGGAAAAAAAGGCGTGACTTATACGCCGGAAAATACGGTATTAGGTCTATAAATGGCAAAGCTGAAGAGTTTGTAGAAATGTATAAACAGCTTGCCACTGAGGTTGTTCTTGATTTTAGTCAAGATAATGTTTTCTTTGTGTTGCTGTTCTGCGTTACAGGACATTTAAATGCGATTACCAATCTAAATCAAAGTAAATAAATAAAATAGCGGGGGGGGGCAGCTGCCAAGGTGGCTGCAAAGTGGGCAACAAAATGATGTGCATGGCCAAGAATATAAATTTTAGGGAAAATTTCCACCTTGGTGGACAATGAAGTTTTATTTTATCTTTAGAGCCACACACACAAAAAGAGGCAATGATTTTAAAAAGTACATCAGAATTGCAGAATCCACATCCGCAAAGCTCACAGATCGAAAACATTTAAAATTCAATGAGTCCACAATTGAAAGTTCATCTATTTTCTCAAAGTCTGGGGGACTCACTAAGATACTACTCTTACTGTTAAAAGTGTTACAGGACAATAAGAATGTATATTCAGCGAATTAGGGCTTTCAGTATGTTTGCAGTGACTTCAGAACGATTGACGTATCCTGACAGACGTTCTGAAAGGAGGAGAAACTAGGCAAAGAAACTCTAATAAAAGGTGTTGATTAAAAAGCACTGTTAATCGGCTGTGAGATCTGTGTGACATATGAATCCCTGATTTTTGTGACAAAGCCAAACGCTCTGATAAAACTATTTAAAAGTTGGCGCCAACAACAAAAACTCAAATCACTTTTCAGCAATGGACTCTGCATAAGCGGAAGATGAGGCAGAAGACCACGGCGAACGTTGTTTTTACACGCAAGGCGGCTGAGACGGCTTCGTATGAGGTATGAGAAATGCATGTTTGTTATTGGTCCGCATCAGAGTTCGATTGCGCATTCACACCTCTCCAACAAACCAGACTTTATAGGCAAACGGACAAGAGCTCAATTAAAGCGGACTAAACAGGGCTGGTGTGAATGCACCCTTAAAATATTTAAAAAATACCAACTATAAAAAGGTCCTCACTTTGCGGATTTTCACTTATTGTGGCGGCGGGGGTGTAATCCCCGCGATAAAAAAGGGACTACTGTACTCGCCATGATCCATCGCTCTGGGCCATCTTGGACGGGCAAAAATTAATAAATAAAAACTACCTTTAACTCTTACTCACTTGAACATCTTGCACCAAAAACATTGTTTACTCGCATTCCTGTTCAGTTCCAGTCTGGAAAACACTCATCTCGAAAACTTCATACATTCAGTTTTCAAATCCTACAGCAACGGGGGACGTCGGCGTACCCCTTGTAAAGTTACAAACAGCCAGTTTGAATGAGCTAAAGTAACTTTTTCTGTAATTGTTCCAAAGAAAGTTGTTTTAAAAGAGCTGAACTATCTCCTTAACCTTTGAAGTGGACGGGGTAGAGAGGAAAAGCTGCTCCATGTATTCATGTCCCTGCTTTAACATCGGAGTTAGGCAGGAGAATAGAGATTAGCAGCACCCTCAGCATCTCATTACTCCCAAAAGGGAGCCATTCAAAAGAGCTTAAACAGCTGCCCCCACCAGTTGAATAAAAGAAATGGTCACATAAATCTGGTCTTACTGTCACCAAGCATGAAATAAGAACATTTGATGCTAAGTGATATGTTGTGGTGACTGAAGACAAAGCAGCAACACAACCTTGGAGCAACAAATGGTGGAATTTGATTGACAGACGATCCAAAAGCAGCTTGTTACCTGTCAATCATTACAAAAAAGATGCAGTGTCCCTCGTCGACCCTCCCCTCGTGCCGTGAGTGACACATGGATCGGACACTTTAAATGTAACATCTAATACAGGCTTGTACTCTGTCAGTCACGGAACCAGAGCTTGTCGTTTCAGGCTTTGCCGCCTCCTCCTCTGACTCAACACAACCCAGTGTGTGCAGAACAAAGCGAACAAAGCAAAACCGGTTGGGCGTTAAAAGTGACCGAGCACACCGGCAGCCTCAGCCATTTTAAACCGGAAGAAACGTTTGACCAGGCGCCTGATCAAACTGATCTATATTCAACTCAGTTCAATTCAGTTCAAAAATACTTTATCAATCCCAAAGAGAAATTAAATGTTGTAACTCGTTATCCTCGTTTCATTAAGAGATTTTATAGATACTGATGGCTGTAGGCAGGAAGGATCCCTTGTGAAGGTCCGTGCCACAGCAGAGCCGAAGAAACTGGCCACAGATGCCGTCCGATTCGTCCACCCGGACTCGGCTGGCCTCTTGGTTCCCCTGGGCTGCAGGACCGCCTGAATGCTGGCCTGAACTCCTCCCAGAGTGATGGCCACTCCTCCCAGCAGCCTGCTGAGCTCCTCGTCATTGCGGACAGCTGGATGCGGTTGTCAGGGGACAATCCCGTTCTTCTGCTGTCACGAGCCATGTTTCCTGCTAGTTCCAGGATTTCAGTGGTCAGGCACTCGAGCACAGTCGGCAGGTAAATGGGAATGCATCCACATCACCTCCTTTTCAACTCATTTGAAATTTGGGGCTGTAGTTGAGATATTGTGTGCTTTTGAGATGATATGGGACAAACAGATCACTGAGAATCTTGCAGTCGCAGAAAATAAGGGTTGGGTTGTAACTTTAACCAAAGGTAAGGCCACACAGTTCTACAAGCACAAGTATACACATAGTAAAGGACTGATAAGCAATACCGGTACTGGTATCTAGCATCCCTACTTTGCATGGTGTTGAGAGGATCTGCATGTTTGTGTTTTCTTGGTGTCTTCTGTCCTGCTCTCCTCAGTGTTTCTCCCTCATGTAATCAGCTCCTGCCTCCACCACCTGATGTCTTTCCCCAGGTGTTTGTCATTTTCTGTTCGTTACTGTCTGTATATAAGTTTGCACCTCTGTGTTCTTCATTGTCCAGGCATTGTCTTGTATGGCCTTATGCAGGGCTTGTTTTGCAAACCAATCAATGCGGGAATGCAAATAGTGGGCTGGCCAATGGGGGATGGGTTGGTGCAAGGGTGTTTGGGGGTCCTCTCCCAGAAAATAGTGCATAAAGTAGATGTGATGTCCTGCATGTTGGTGTACTTTAACAGGTTGTTAAACATTACATTTACATACAAGAGGGTATTTTAATTGTTAAATATTGTTTCTCATTTTAATAATAATAATTATAATGTGTTATGTATTGTCATCACTGTATATTCCCATACGATGGTGAAATTGGATCTCTGCATTTAACCCATCCACCACCAGATGGTGCAGTGGGCAGCTATTGAAAGCATCCGGGGAGCATTTTCGGGGATAAGGTGTGCTACTCAGAAACACCACGAGGGGTTCAATGACTGGGGATTGAACCTAGGACTTTTGGGTCCCGAGTTGGCTGCCTTTCCTCTACACCACCTCAGCCCCCATATTTTGCTTATAAAGCTGATGATACTTTGGTGCAGAAATCTTTGTTGGATTTTTCTGTCATCTTTGGTTTTTGACGTGGAAGGAGGAAAAAAAAAAAAAACATCAAATGAGACCCATCTAATTCTTGGAGAGCCTGCATCCAAGAAAAGATGTCGGGGATCTGACTTGAGTTAATGTATCGATGGAAATTGGCCCGTGGCCTGAACAAAGTTTTGAATTTTGGCCCTGTTTTGTGACAGTTTACATCTGATATAGTTCCAGAAATGTTAAAACCAGGAAGATAAAGGAAAGGAGGGAATTCCACTGCACAGTTCTTCCAGAAAAATGCACAACTGCTTGATGTGTGTTGTAGGTCCCCTTCAGTTACAAATAGGGCTGGGCGATATCTGGATATTTTTTAAATATCGAGATAATTTTTTTTGCGGTATAAGTTGAGACTATTTTGATATAAACAATATAGTTTTATACTTGAAAATCCTCCTACTGCCTCTTTCTCCCATTCGCCCCCCCTTCTTCTCCCTCACTGAACACAAACCTCAACCGCCCCCTCCTTCCTGTCTGCAGGAAGTGGGCGGAGACATTTAGCACAAGTAAACACGGCAGATATGAAGAGCTGCTAGCTGCTGAGGGAAAAACTATGTTCTTTCTGAGCTAGTTTGGATTTAAACTGTCAGATGATGGGCCGAAAAATGATTTCTGTAGACAATGCTGAAAATAGTCACAACGAAAGGTCGGAACTACGAATCTTTTTCACCATTTAAACAGCGGAGTGGCGCATGAACCGTGAAGCGGAATCAAAATGTGGGTGGGAAAGGTGAAATACCCACATCTGTCTCCACCCTCATTTGCCTCATCTGGGCACTTGAGCGAGGCCCTTAACACCCACCATCTGCTCCTCAAGCACCCTAGCTGGTAGTTCTCTGCTCCACACAGAGAGCTGCAGCAGCTCGGTGGTCTGTGGTTGCATCAGGAAGGACATCCGGCGTAAAAATCAATCGGCAAGTCTTCATGTGAGTTAGTTCTCTGTGGCAACCCTTGAAGAGGGGAGCAGCCGAAAGAAGAAAAAAATTGCTTTTATTTATAGGTTGCGTCAGAGGAGTCGATGAGGGAGAGGGCGGGCCCCAGAAGCCATCTTATCACCAGCAAACTGGTTGGTCGACTATGGGAGTGCGCTGTTGTGGGACTCAGTTTGTTTGTGGCTCCTCAGACTGATGAAGTCCTTTGGATGGAGGGGAAAAAACAACAAAAAATAAATAAATAAATAAACCGTCCCGATGATCTGACTGAACTTTGTTGGATTTTTTTTACCTGGATTATTGAGCATGGACTTTGTTTTTGTTTTTTAGTATAGTCTCTGTACGTCTGAAACTTTCTCTTGTCCTGTCTACAACTTCTAGGCCGCTCAAGATAATTTAGAGGAACTTGATACACATTTGTAGCAACACAACACCGCACAGCCTGTTGCATAATTTATTTAATCACTTTAACTATTAGCTCAAGGTCACAAGTCAAGGTCAAAAGTTTTACAAGGTCTTGCTTGTCCAGGCCAATGCTATGTACATATACAGTACAGAATAGAGTACAAGTGTTTTGTTGACAGGCGTATAATGCACCATGCTATTGTTATAATCATAGAAATATGCTACGCAACACAAAAGCTATAAACTAGTTTTACATGTAAGACAAAAAGACCAGATTAAAAACGTTTCATGGAAAAATCAAACCTCAGATTAGAACTAAAAGACGATGGCGAGAGAAGTACAGTAAACGCACCAACCTTCAACTGCTCGAGTTTCTGATTCCAGTCAGACACAAAGCAAATGTAATGGAGCTCTACATGTGTTGTGTGTCTGTTGTGTGAGTGTGTGTGTGTTTCTGGGCTATGAAGGAAAGTCTACAATAAAACAAAACAGACCAGAAGACATCAAACTGGGAAAAGATGAATGTGTCCTTTGTTGCCTAATCGAAAGTGAACTTTACTGCACATCCTATTTGGAGCAGCCTCTATGTGTGTGTGTGTTACTTTGTAAGGCCCATTTTTCCAACTTATACTACACTGTGAGGACCAACTGCTCTTAAGAAGGAGTGCCATTGGTGGGTTAGGTATGTGCTGGTAATGGTTAGGTTTAGGGTTAGGTATGTACTGGTAATGGTTAGGTTTAGGGTTAGGTATGTACTGGTAATGGTTAGGTTTAGGGTTCGGTATGTACTAGTAATGGTTAGGTTTAGTGTTAGGTATGTACTGGTAATGGTTAGGTTTAGGGTTAGGTATGTACTAGTAATGGTTAGGTTTAGGGTTAGATATGTATTGGAAATTGTTAGGTTTAGGGTTAGGTATGTGCTGGTAATGGTGAGGTTTAGGGTTAGGTATGTATTGGTAATGGCTAGGTTTAGGGTTAGGTATGTAATGGTAATGGTTAGGTTTAGGGTTAGATATGTATTGGTAATGGTTAGGTTTAGGGTTAGGTATGTACTGGTAATGGTGAGGTTTAGGGTTAGCTATGTATTGGTAATAGCTAGGTTTAGGGTTAGGTATGTACTGGTAATGGTTAGGTTTAGGGTTAGGTATGTATTGGTAGTGGTTAGGTTTAGGGTTAGGTATGTACTGGTGATGGTTAGGTTTGGGGTAAGGGTCAGGGTTAGGCTATAGAAATGAATGGAAGTCCGTGTAAGGATAGAAAGACAAACGTGTGAGTGTGTGTGTTCTGTTAAAAAGCTTCCCTGAGCTTTGACGAGAGGTTAGCAGCCCGAAAATAAACCTCAAGTGAAACGTTTGTCTGATTTTCCCATCAAAATAATGAAACGTGATCAGGTTTCTCTGCGCTGTGCCAGGGAGCGTCCGGGGTCCACAACTGTCAAGGCAGACTTCAAAGTCCCGTGGCCCTTCTGCACTTTGCCTACCCCGGCCTCACTGACTGCCTGGTTGACATTCCAGGCTTGTTTCAGCACCCACCCCACCCCCGCAATTTTTTTCTTCCTTTTTTTTTTTAAGAGCAGGAAAACAAAAAGTGAATCGTACAAGAAGCTGGACTGAGTTCATGGGGTGACTTGGAAGATTTTTATGGCTGCAGTGAGATCTCTGAAATGTTTGGTTCCTGTTTTGGTCGTTACTGACATCAAGGACTCAAATACTTGAGACGAGAGCATAACAAGGAGAGGGTGGAGTTCTAAAACGTAGCAAGAAATGTGAAAAGAAGTGAGGCTTGTGGAAACAAATCGCTCCCAATATGGCTGTCCTCGTCAGTAAAATATACAGATGTAGACCCAGAGTAATTAGAAACATTCTCTATTGCAACAGGAGAACAAAGGGTATTATGTGAAACACAACCATGGACATATTGTCCTTCATCGCTGAGGGATTTGAAAAGTGAATGTTTGTAGTTTACGACGTGTTTTTCTGGACTGGAAATGAACAGGGAATGTAAGTAAACAATGTTTATGGAACAAGATATTCAAATTGGTAGAAATTACACTGTGTAGAAGAACAGAGGTAGTTTTTTTTGTTTTATTCTTGTAAATGGTAAATGGACTGTACTTGTATAGAGACTTTCTGTCCTATCAAGATACTCAAAGCTCTTTACAACACAATCTGTGTCCATTCATACAGCACTCTACTAGAACTATACAAAGAATAATCAGTTCTTTCGCGCTCATACCATGATGGGACACACATCAGAGGCAATGAGGGGATCAGTGTCTTACCCAGGGACACTTCAGCATGTGATTGCTGGTAGAATCGAACCCATAACTCTCGCATTGGAGGACGACTGCACTAACCACTCAGCCATAGCCGCCCAAGGTCTTGTCCAAGGTGGTGCATAATAACAGATCCGGATGAGCACTGGCAGAGCCAGGAGTTGGTCAATGGTGCCCTTGGCCGCCACATATTAATCTTTGGCCACCCCACTCATTTGAGGAAACTATATTGTGTTTCCCTTAGATGGGGGCGGGGTATTGATAGAAGAATGCTACATCACTAACGCTGGTGGCTGTTGACCGGGCAGAGAGGAACGTTGCATAATAATGCTATGTCGAAGCAACTTATTCTGTGGCTACAAACTCTGCTTCCCACTTGGAAGTAGCTGAACTTTTGGGGGTGGGGATTTTGGTAGACATGGCACTTGGTTCCATCGACAAGGCAAGGTGCCCACCTTTGATAATGATTGTGGAACACTTTTACTTAAGCAATGTAAAAGCTAGAAAGCATGTTTTGTTTTTTTAAATGATCTAGGTGGCCTGTTTACATACATGTGGTGGTGGCTGTCTTGGCTTTTGACGTGGCAACCCTATTTTTAATAAGGTCCTTTCTTATGCCTAGATGCACTCACACACCAAAATCAAAGTTGGTACCTCACTTATTGTTCAAGTGATTAAGTTCACAGGACAGATAGAGGGTACTTCCAATTCCCCTCTTTTTTCCCATGATGGGGGCAACAAAATGTGACATAGAACCATGTAGTAATGATGTCACAATTTGTTTTACCATAAGTTATGGTAATTTGCCATACATTGCATACAGCTCAAAATTAGTACACAATTGAGCCAGTGCCTTAAACCCCATTTTTGCCTCACATATTAAGATTGAGACCATGAGCAACATGCACAGGAACATTGTGTGGGTCGCTGGTACCAAGAGTAGAATCTGATTGGGCAGCGGGGCAATCTGCATCAAAAAAATAAATTGATGGATGGGGATAAAAAGGCATGTTACTCAGGTGATGAGAGGGCAACTTCACAGAAGCACATAGAAAGGTGACAGGTAGGGGTAAGGGCCGCCAAGAATTTGAGATTTTGCAACAAGTTATATCTCCTCTAGAGCAGTGGTTCTTAGATGTCAGGTCATACTAATGTCTTCAAGCACCACCACTGTGACATACATGAAAATAACAGGAGTACAACCTCATATTCATATGTGAGCAAACTGTCCTAAAACCCAAACCCTGAATAAAAGGTGCAGTTTAAAGTGTGAAGGGTCATACTACAATCTTATCTCCTCACCTTCTTGATAACAATGTAACTTTAAGATGACTTGAATCAAATTTCATTAATAGAAGACTGTCAGACAGGCATTCATCCATTCAATATCTTTACCCGCATCTTCCTATTCAATTGTAGGGGTCTCTGGTGCCCATGTCCAACAGTCACTGTGCAAGAGGCACAACCTGGACAGGTTGCAAGTCCATCACAGGGACATACAGACAAACAACCATTCAAACTCTCATTCACATAGGTGCAATTTAAAGTTACCAATTAAGAACACCTGTATGTTTTTGGTTAGTGGTAAGAAAACAGAGTCCCCAGAGGAAACCCACACATGCAGAAAGGGAGCCTGCAAATTCTACCTAGAAAGGGCCCAGGATGGGATTTGATCCAGAAACCTTATTGCTGAGAGGCAACAGATCTACCAACTGCCTGTTGGACAGACTTGGTAAAACCAAGTGAGTAGCATGGGTGGAGGTGAAAAATATTAACTCCAAAATTTTTACTATTATATATACAGTATATTATATTATTTTGGTGAAGAAAAAAAAGACGGTAAATAAAAAAAGTTTATACTAACCTAAGTAAAATTACATGTATGTATAGCCATTTATTAGCCCTCTGACAGATCAGATAAAATATAGTCATTGAATGAAAGAAACCACAAGTATGTTCACTTGTTGGTTGCTAAAGGACAGATAGATGAAGTGCCATGTACAGCAAAGTACTCATCTGTAGTCCTGGGTGGCCCGCGGCCTGTGGCACCAGTACCGTTCTCTTTCATTTGAAAGTGGCTGAAATGGTGTGGGTGGATGAGTACATCTATGCATCCCAATCGTTTGGGGTTTGTAACCGCCTGCGTGTCTTCATCCATGTGTGATGGACCAAGTACATGGACAAATAAAGGAAAATCACAGAAATGAGAGTTGACATGGTACACAGGGACAATACAGGATGAAGATAGAAGCCGGAAACAGAATGTCAGCTGCTTTTGCTTGAACAAGAGACGCAGAAACAAACTCAGACCAGTTGAATGACTGACGCGGATGCAAACAACAAAAGACCGGACGTTTATTGGACACAAATGTACTCTTAAAACTTTGCTTTTTAAAATCTGGTTATGATATGAAGATGGGTATCGTTTTACCGTCTGGGTGATCGAATGCAGCAGTTTGTAAACTCTGGCAAGAGCGTTCTGGTACACTATGCAACTGATTAAAGAAAAGATGGCGTTATGGGCCTGTGGTGGAAGGAACGGTCAGTTGATTAAAAATACATGTTTAAACCCCACTGAGGTGTCCAACTGGAACCAAGTTATGTTACTGGGCTGACCAAGTTTCCAATTTCTATCCAAAAGCCTTTAAATTATTTGTATATAGGTAGTCCTCGACTTACGAACGGGTTCCGGACCTAAGGACCGTTCGTAACTCGATTTTGCCGTAACTCGGAGCGCCGGCC
>JARVGQ010000828.1:2427563-2442842 GCA_031762355.1 Hypsolebias martinsi | reverse complement strand
AAATACTCACAGAAACAGTACAAGTACATCAAATACTCACAGAAACAGTACAAATACATCAAATACTCACAGAAACAGTACAAATACATCAAATACTCACAGAAACAGTACAAGTACATCAAATACTCACAGAAACAGTACAAATACATCAAATACTCACAGAAACAATATAAGTACGTACATGAATTATTTTTTCTCACTGGCTCTCTAACGAGGTGCATGTGTTTCTCCACGCTCCTGTTTTCATCCTGATTGTTTGATTTCTGTCTGTTGTAACGTGATGGTGGTGCGTAGGAGGAGAGCTAGCTTAGCATTAGCAACACGTGCTCCAGCATAGCTTGGAAAAGAGCGAAATAACGTTGATTCTCACTGGTACTTTATTACATTACTTAGAAAACCATGCAATGCCAGGTCTCCACGGTGCTCAGTCTAATATTCATACATGAATATATATATAGAGTATAGTCCATATATCCTTCAGCACTCGTTACTGAGGTTGAGCAGGGCAGCTAAGTGTACACATGGTCCAGCTCCCAGCTGCTGACTTCTACTGTATGATGAGTCATGACATCAAATAAAGGAGGCGCCCTCATGTGGCGTTGTGAAGGTACTACAACCGCTGTATACATACCGACTCTGTATCAGAGCAGCTCCTATTTTTACACATCTTTCCAAAATGAAAACTACTGTTTAGGATCTGACCAACTGGACTTTCAACACAAATGACAAAATCTTTTCAACAAGGTGACAGGGTCCTGGAGGACCCTCATCTGCTCGGACAACACGCATGCAGCTGGATGTATCTCTGGGGGTGATGTGTCTACCTCTGCTATCAAAAGAGGACGCCAGAATTACAGACAACTGGATTTATGAGAACAGGTTTCCTGTTTTGGAATAGTCTGGATCCTGGTTTATTAACACACAAAGAAGACGGCCGCAGCTAATGTGGACCTCGTCAGACTGCTGCCTATGTGAAGGTTGGTCCATGCTTGGAGGACTCAAAATCAGCTGATTTAGGAGCGAAACCATAAGATGGAAGTGATTTGAATCGCAGGCCACCTGCAGCTTTGGAACTCATCAGCATGGAAATGACCTTGAAGATGCCCGTCAGCATGGACCAGCAGAATGCACCATAATCTGGCCATTTGGGATCTTGGACGTATCAGTAAGTCTCACAGGCTGACAAGGAAAAAAATAGTCTGGCTGAATAAATCAACATGTGGTTGTCTGAATTTGACTCCCTGCTTGGCCTCGAAACAGGCAGACTCATCAATTTCTCCCGGGAAATGTATAAACGAAGGAAAAGCTTCATCCATCGCACCCCCCACCCCCACCCACCCCACCCATGAAGCTTTGCCGGTTCAAAGCCTGGCATGGGGGCTTTTTTGTGTGGAGTTTGCATGTTCTTTCTGTGCATGCGTGGGTTTTCTCCGGGTACTCTGGTTTCCGCTCTAAATTGTCCCTCGGTGTGATTGACAGAGTGAATGGAAACATTTATCATGAAAATATTTCTTTGTTTTAAAGGTATTTAGAATCTCCTGCTGCTCAATAACCCAGGTAGAAAAATCTAAACAGTTAAGTCTGGTCCTCTGGACAGAAAAAAAATTTGTAGAAATGTTTCATCTTTTATCCAAAAGACTTCTTCAGTCTGAGGAGCTGGATCAAACAGTCTTATGAACATCACCTTCTCCTGGTGGATCAGCCAGTTTGTTGTTGACATCCAGAACTAGCTGTTCACATGATCAAGGAGGACCATCAGATATCAACTGACCGTTAGTGACTTGATGGCTGCTTGCTATTCACAGGGGGGCTGAGTGATACTGACAATAACAGCCCTGTAAGAGGGGAACAGTTAGACCCGGAGACTCTGCCCCTGTTTAATGATGGACAGTTTCTCTTCACGAAGATGGCCTCCTTCCTTCCATCTTTTAATCACGTAACTCTAAAGGACTGCCTGACAAGATTTTACCAGCACGTGGAAACAACACACTGGACCGTGTTTACATGAACGTAAAAGATGCATACAAAGCCGAACCCCACCCCCACCTAGGATTCTATGATCACATCTCAATCTTACTGGCTCCTGCTTACCTTCCCTCGCTGAGATGCTCCAGACGGGTAGAAAAGAAAGTTAAATCTTGGATGCAGAATAGTGGCCCCATACTGAGAGATTGTTTTGAACACACAGACTGGCAGGTCTTCAGAGAAGCTGCTGAAACTGAGGGGGCGCTAGACCTGGAGCAATACTGAGGGGGATCTGAAGATCTCGACCTTGACTTCTCTAAATGTCTTTAAGAATCTGTTGGAATCCTGGCAAAAACCAATAATGACATGTTCCTGTTTTTGATTTTCTATATCTGCCTTATAATCTGTCTGTTTTGCTACTATGACATCTTTGTTTTAACTTGTTAAAAACAATCTGTAGTTCTCTCTTATGATTGTCTATTGTTGATTGTCCAATGAAAATCTACTGTTGCTGTTGTCATCATTCTTAGTTTGTAGCCAGGTCTCTCTTGTAAATGAGTCCTCGAGGCTCAATGGGATTAACCTGCCTAAATAAAGGTTGAATGAATGAATATGACAGTAATTTTATTTAAATGTCAAAATTTGATTTTATTGACATTAATCTAGCAGGAGTTGGACTCCGCCAGGGCCGTCTGTTGTCACGATTCTCAGATTTCTTGGTGCTACCCGAGAGCAGAGGGAGTCCGGTTCAATGGCCTCAGGATTCAGATTCTACTATTTGCAGATGATGTGGTTCTGTTGGCGTCACTGTGCCGTGACCTACAGTCCTCACTGGAACTGTTCTAAGCCTCAAGTGTTGCCTCAGAAGAAGGAGTTTAGGCAGCTTGGGGGTTTTATTCACAAGTGGAGGAAGAATGGAGCATGAGATCAACAGACCGATCGGTGCATCCTTCAAGGTATTGTAAACTCGGCGCAGGTCCATGATGGTGAAGAAGGAGCTGAGCCGCAAGGCAAAGCGCCGTTTATCAGCCAGCATACATTCCTACCCTCATTCATGGTCATGAACTTTGGAAAGGATCCTAAAGAAAGAGATCATTGATTTAAGCAGGCAAAATAAGTTTTCTTTGCAGGGCCAAAGCCCCTTGCTCAAGGGTCCGGGGAGGGGTAAATGAGAGTGGAGGCAGATACGCTTAATTTTTCCCCAACTAGTCATTGATATTATGTCAGGGGGTTTGAACCAGCAATCATCCAATCACAGATTTACCATTGAAGATATTTTTTTATGTAGGCAGGGCTACTATCCTTCATTTTTTAGATGTTTCTCTGCTCCAACACACCTAGTAAGAATCAATAGGTTATTATCAGGCTTCTGAGGAAGATGAAGAGGTAATTCAACCATTGAATCAAGTGCTGAAGCTGAGAAACAAGCAAAAAATGCAGGATAATGGCTCTCCAGGACCTGGACTGGACACCCCTGCTGTAAAACATAAGCTGATAAAATTGAAACCTACCCAATTTGGTATTGGTATGTCCATTTTACAAAACTTGGCAACTGGAATTAGAACAGGTGCGTGAACCGTAAATAAGAAAAACAGAGATTTGTGTGTCATACACCTGTTTTGTTGCATCATTAATATATTTCTTTACAACTTATTGTTAATGCTTCATATTTTTAAGTGTACCTTCAACTGATAGGCGGACGGAGAGAAAAGTCTGCTGATAGATCTGAATTTTAAAGAGTGTATGACCTAAAACACTGATTATTCCTTCCCAACAACCAAAAATGAGACAGAAATACGTAGTTTGAAGGCTCCGTTGCAACATTTTAGTCTTAATTGGAGCTAGTGAATCAACTTTATGTGTTGTGGATAAATATGCACGGCGGCGAAAAAGGGCGACCGTATTCGAAGATTTACGCCCCGGTTCTTTCTTCAAAGAATCCCTTTTAACATTAACCCAGCGTTCATAACATTCTTCGGTCAGAATACCAGTTTATTTTGCACAAGTTTGTTCAAATGTAGAAGTTTTTAAAAACTAATCAGAGACCAGGCCTAGCACTGTGTAGCACTCAACATTTTAACAGGTTAACAAGAGGCGCATTCCACAAGTGAGTGGTTAGACTGTCCTACGGGGAAAAACACTTTCAACTTCAAGTTTGTGATTTCAAAGACACTGCTCAGGCGTACAACACCCCATCAGCTCTGCAGGAACTATAGTGCACGTTATTTTTCCTCCCTGTTGGAGCACGGGAGTGATCAGACGTGTCTTCTCTCTCCTTTATTGAAATCTCATTTCAGCTGTTTAAGCTGTTTTATGCTCCTTTCAGATTCTTTCTTCCAACTACATTTTTGTGTTTCTTCTAACTTTTTCGCTAATTTCATCTTGTTATGCTACTTTTAGTTTATTTCTTCAAGTTTCGACCTTTTCGGCTATTTCAGCAAATATTTAGCAGGGTTTTTTTTTGCTAATTTTAGCTTTTTCAACTAATTCCATATTTTTTTGCACTCATTTAAACTTTTTCAGCTCAATTAAGCAAAAATTTGCTCTCTACTTCATTCTGGTAATTTAAGCTCATTTCTGTTTTTTTCAGCTACTGTTCAACTGGTTTTTTGCTAACTTCAGCTATTTTCAGATAAATTCACATTTTTCTTGGTAATTTCTGCTACTTTCAGCCTAATTAACTTCTTTCTGCTAGTTTTAGCTTGTTATACCCCTTTCAGCTTAATTATGCTGGTTTCAGCTGTTTCTGTTATTTCAGCTGCTATTTAGCTGTTTATGCTAACTTTAGCTTTTTTTCAGCTAATACCACAACATTTAACTAATTTCAGCTCCTTCCACCTCCTTCAGGTACTTTACGCTTCTTTCTGCTTTTCAGCCACTTTTCAGCCACTATTTATTTTTTTTCAAATTTCAGCCTTTTTTAGCTAATTTCCTAATTTTTGAGCTCATTTATACTTATTTAAGCCTTTTTAAGCAAATATTTGTTATTTCAGCTTTATTCTACTATTTTAGGCTTGTCCTTCTATTTCAGCTAGATTTCAACATGTTTTATCTAATTTCAGCTGTTTTCAGATCATTTTAAGTTTATTGTGGTAATTTCTGCTACTTCCAGCCTAATTAACTTACTTCTGCTAATTTCAGCTTTTACTTTCAGCTTATTTATGCTAGTTTCAACTATTTCAGCTATTTAGCTGTTTCATGATCATTTTAGCCTTTTCAGCTTAAAACAATATTTTAGCTAATTTCATCTTGTTTCATCTCCTTCAGGTAGTTTAAGCTTCTTTCTTCCTTTTCAGCTACTTTTCAGCAATTTTTTTGCTAATTTCAGCTTTATTTTAGCTAATTTCATAATTTTGTGCTAATTTCTTCTTATTTAAACCTAATTCAGCAAATATTATTTCTGCTTTCTTCTGCTAATCTAGGCTTGTCATTCCATTTCAGCCACATTTCAGCATAGTTTAGCTCATTTCAGCTGTTTTTCTGCAAGTTATTCTGCAATAAGCATTCATACTGCATTTTCGCAGTAAACGCTAATTCTCTAGTGTTTGTTACATCTCTTAAGCTGTACAGAGCCGCTCAAGAAGTTGGGTGTTTATTTTCTGATCATCCCTCTTTTCACTTCTTTTAACATTTTCCTCCTTTTTTTCCCGCCAAACTTCATTAAAACGTTAAATGAGGCCCATTAATCGACTCCCAGATCAATCCCGCCGCCGTCCTCCGGCGCTTCGGCTAATAAGGTGTGATTAGTGTTGGTTCTGTCCACTGGACCTCTGTGCATGTTTGTGCATTCTGCAGCTACTCTGATCGTTATTGATTTTCCGTTTGGCCAGCCGAAGGCCAGGCGCACGTTCTCCATGGATTTCTGTCTCTCAAAACGACTATTCTGTAATCGCAGCAGGTCAGGTAGCTCCTAGTTACGCGCTGAAAGCACGCCAATAAAACAGACCTGGTGAAAAATGTACTTCTCCTATCCCTGGTTTATCGCCTCTTATCTCCAGGTTTTCGGTCTTCCAGCTCGTCTATATGTTTTGCATTAGCCCCACCGCTCCGGCTGGGGGTTTGAAGTGTCAGGGAAGGATTGGTAGTCGGGACCTCCATGGCTGAAGCATCCCAGAGGTTATAGGGATGTCGACACAGCAAATGGGAGTTTAATGGCATTCTCATATGCTCGCAGCTGACTGGGACAGACCGTCGCTGCTGTCTTTTAAATCTTCTAATTTAGTTTCTTCAGTTCCCAGAAACGTAAAAAAAAAAAAGGTTGAAACCTTGTCAGTTTTTGGTTAATGTGCAGATCTTTTTAGTCAAATTTAAAAGGCTCCAAACGTTTTAAAAAGCAGAAAATTGAAAATAAGCTTACAGTTGATTTGTTGATTTAAATTGAACTAGAGAAACTGCATTCCCTGCGAAAACTCAGAGTGAATGCTTATTGCAGAAGAACTTGATGAAAAACAGCTAAAATTAGCAATAAAATGCTGAAAATGTAGAACGAGCATAAATCAGCAGGAGAACGCAGAGAGAACACAAAAGTTGAAATGAGTGCAAAAAATGTGGAATTAGCAGAAAAAGCTCAAATTAGCATGAAACCAGCTAAATAGTAGCTGAAATAGTTGAAACAAGCGCAAATAAGCTGAAATGACTATAAGGTGAAATTAGCAGAAGTAATTTAATTAGGCTGAAAGAAGCAAAAATTACCACAAAAAACTGAATTCATCTGAAAACAGCTGAAATTAGCTAAAATGTTAAAAAGGTAGCAGAAAGGTAGAGCAAGCATAAATTAGCAGAAGAAATCCGAAAGAACATGTTTGCCCAAATCAGCTAAAAGAAGCAGAAATGAGCACAAAAAAGTGGAAATTACTGAAAAAAGCTTATATTAGCATAAAAACAGCTAAATAGTAGCTGAAATAACTGAAACTAGCAGATACAAGCTGAAAAGACCATAACAGGTTGAAATTAGCCGAAGTAATTTAATTAGGCTGAAAGAAGCAAAAATTACCACAAAAAGTTAAATTTATATGAAAACAGCTGAAATTAGCAAAAATGTTAAAAAAAAAGTAGCTGAAAATGTAAAACAAGCATAAATTAGCAGAAGAAAGAAGAAAAAACACATGTTTGCCCAGTCGGGCTAAAAGAAGCAGAAATGAGCACCAAAAAAGTGGAAATTACCTGAAAAAAGCTTACATTGCATAAAAACAGCTAAATAGTAGCTGAAGTAACTGAAACTAGCAGAAATAGGCTGAAAGGACCATAAGTTGAATTTAGCAGAAATAATTTAATTAGGCTGAAAGAAGAAATTACCACAAAAACTTGAAATTATCTGAAAACAGCTGAAATTAGCTAAAATGCTAAAAAAGTAGCAGAAAGGGAGGACAAGCATAAATTAGCAGAAGAAATCAGAAAGAACATGTTTGCCCAAATCAGCTAAAAAAGCTGAAATAGGCACAAAAAAGTGGAAATGGTACTTGAAAAAAGCTGAAATTAGCAACAACAACAACAACAAAAAAAAAAAACAGCTGAAAAGTAGCTAAAAGGGCAGAAAGAAGCTGAAATTACCAGAAGGAAGTGGAGAGAGCATTTTTAATCACTTAGCCTGAAAAAAGTTTAAATGAGTGCAAAAAAATGTGGAATTAGCTGAAAAAGCTAAAGTTAGCATAGAAACTGCAAAAAAGTAGCTGAAATAGCAGAAAATGCTGAATCTTGCAGAAATAAGCTGAAAGGAGCAAAATAAGCTGAAACTAGCAGAAGTAAGTTAAAAGAAGCACAACAATGTTGTAGTAAGAAAGACTTTGAAAGGAGCAAAAAACAGCTGAAAAACAGCTAAAATGAGCTGAAAGTAGCTGAAAAAGTTAAAATTTGCAGAAGGAAGCTGAAAGCAGCTGAAGCAGAACAAAATGTGAAAGAAGCAGTAAAAGGTTGAAAACACATCTAAAGATGTGAAGGAGGTGAAATGAGCTCAATTCATTTTCTATGAGGAAAAATGTCAGAAAAGGCTAAATATTTCAAAAAAAGCTAAAGTTGCACCAATACCAAAAGTCACACTGTAAAACTATTTTGGAGTATTTTTGCACTTTTGGTCCGTCAGTTGTTAATTTAGCTGCTAATCTAATCTAATCCTCTACAACAGCCCAGCTCTTCTTCAGTGGCTGATTTTTAAATTAAATATTTGGAGTTTGCCGGTTTCTCGTTCTTTGTCTGATCGTATCTGAGCGTCTCCGGCAGACGGGCCTCAGAGGGTTGCCGGTGATATTGTTCTCTGCACTTTGCATCTGCTGCTTTGATAATCCAGTGGTTTCGCCGTCAGGAGGGGATTCTGGGAGCGCAAACACGCAACAACAGCCGAACTCCTGGACTGTGACGGCAGCCATTGTTCCTCCCAAACAATGTCTTCACTTTGATGTGTGTGATGCTTGGCCGGCCGAGGGAACTTTTTCCAATCTGCTCTTCAGCGCCCGGCTCCTCCAACTTCCTCTCTCTCCTCCAGTGTTCACGTCTTCCAGAGTCCCTGCTGAGGATGTAGTGAAATGTAAAAATCTGAGCTTCAGCTGTTTCAAACCAGCAGATTTTAGCTGTTTTACTGTGTTTTAATGTTCATGAAGCTTTCACTCGATTGTGATCCATTTTTCTTCCGGACGTTTTTCGGCATTTTTCTCGTTCCACTGTTTTTGTGCGACTTCAACAAATCATAAATAAAAATGTTCAGCTCGTTCAGGAGAAGGGTCAGACGGCTTTTGGTATTGCTGCAACTTTAGCTTTTTGAAATATTTAGCCTTTTCTGCCATTTGTTTTCTCATACAAAATGAATTGAGCTCATTTTCCATCTTTCAAATCTTTAGATGTGTTCACAACCTTTTACAGCTCCTTTCACATTTTGTTCAATTTCAGCTTCTTTCAGCTTCCTTCTGCTAATTTAAACTGTTTTTCAGCTACTTTCAGCTCATTTCAGCTGTTTTGTGCTCCTTTCAGATAATTTCTAACAGCATTTTTGTGCTTCTTCTATCTTCTTTCTGGTAATTTTAGCTTATTTATGAAAGTTTCAGCTTTTTCTGCTATTTCAGCTACTATTTAGCAGTACTATGAAATTTAAGCTTTTTCAGCTAATTTCATATTTTTTGCACTCGTTTAAACTTTTTTCAGCCCAATTTGGCAAAAATGTTCTCTCTCCGCTTCCTTCTGGTAATTTCAGCTTGTTCTGCTCCTTTCAGCTTATTTCTGCAAGTTTCAGCTTTTTCTGTTATTTAAGCTACTAACAGTTTTTTCCTCATTTTAGCTTTTTCAGCTAATTCTACATTTTTGCACTCATTTCAATTTTTTTCAGCCCAGCTCGGCAAAAATATGCTCTCTCCACGTCCTTCTGGTAATTTCAGCTTCTATCTGTGTTTTTAGCTTCTTTTCAGCAGATTTCTGCTAATTTCAGCTCCTTTTTTATTTTTAATTTCAAATAAATGCCACTTTTTTGTGCTCATTTCAGCTTCTTTCAGCCTGACTGGGCGAACATATTCTTTCTGCTTTATTCTTCTACTTTAAGCTTATTCTACCTTTTCAGTTTATTGTTTTGTTTTTTTTTTGTTAATTTCAGCTTTTTTCAGATAAATTCAATTTTTTTTGTGCTAATTTCTGCTTCTTTCAGCCTAGTTAACTTTTTTTCTGATAATTTCAGCTTATTATGTACCTTTCAGCATTTTCTGCTTGTTTCAGCTTTTTCTGCAATTTCAGCTACTATTTAGCTATTTTGTGCTAATTTTAGCTTTTTCAACTAATGTCACATTTTTAGCTCATTTCAGTTCTTTCCACTTCCTTCTGGTAGTTTAAGCTTATTTTTGCCTTTTCAGCTACTTTTTGCTAATATTAGCTTGAATTTAGGTAATTTCATAATTTCTGTGCTCATTTCTGCTTATTTAAACTTAATTCAGCAAATACGTGTGTTTTCTGCATTATTCTGCTAATTTAAGTTTGTTCTACCTTTTCAAGGGGGGGGGGGGTGGTTCTTTAGCCAATTTCATACTTTCTGTGCTTATTTCTGCTTATTTAAACCTAATTCAGCTAATGTATTTTTTTCTGCTTTCTTCTGCTAATTTAGGCTTGCTCTTTGTTTTCAGCTAAAATTCAGTATTTTTTTAGCTAATTTTAGCTGTTTTTCAGCAAGTTCTTCAGCGATACGCATTCACACTGTATTTTCGCAGAAAATGTGATTTCTGTAGTTAAACTGTGCTTTTAACTAAACACAATTCACGTACTCTTAAAGTAGCACGTGTGTAGTTAAAATCTTTTATTTTATTGGAATTAGACTGAAACGTTTTGTGATTTATTTGCAAATGTAAAAGTTTTAAGAAACATTATTAAAAAAAGATCAAATCCATTTTTTAGGTTTAAAATTTCCCCAAGATGTTTAATTTATCCGTCGCACTTTACTGTAAAATATGACATGTTGCTTGTTTTTTTTTTAATCTGTTCCACTAAAACACTGTAAACAAATAAATAAGTAAACAAAAGAGCCCCCGTCTCTGTCGTATTGTTTTGCTGAAGGGGGCGACGTCCCGGTCCGAGTCCTGATTGACAGCTTCAGTCCTGCGATGTGGTTTGGAACAAAAGGTGACGCGCAGAAAGAAAACGAGCTTTTTGTTCTCATTTATTAAACAACGTGCACTTTAATTAGTAACACTAATAAAAAAAGATAGAAACAGTACTTTTCAGAGTTTTCTCTCTTTTTTAAATGTAAATGGATATAATGGATATATGTTCAGGAATAAAAACGGTATAAATTACTGCTGTAATGTCTTAGTTATTATTATTATTGTTATTATTAATATTGTTATATCCTGCCATGACTTCATTTTATTATTTCTTCTTCTGTCCTTTCCTACTTATCAACCAGATAAGTTCCAGTTGGTTAAAATGTTGAAGCAGCTTTATTTAGCTGGTTCTCTGACTGCAGCCGAAGGTGCAGGCCTGAAGCGGGTCTCGAAGGCCAGGATCTTTGTGCCCCCTCCTGGTGACGGTGCTCAGCTGCTGAGGCCGAACAGACACAAACTGGACGTCTTCGCTCTGTCGTCTCAGAAACAGTGACGACAAAAATCTAATGTTTTCAAATTAATATTATGCAAAAGCCGACGAGTCGAGACACAAACATAAATAAATAAATAAATAAATAAATGTACCACATGACTCTTATCTGCTTTTCTGATTTGACTCTGAAACTGCTTATTCACTGGCATGTTCTGCAGAAAGTTATGAATAATAATATTAGAGCTGAGTAACACTATGAAAGCATCACGCTCATTAATGTTTTACTTTGAAATCTACTGTAACGTGTCATGAAAGGCGCCTTCAAAATAAAATGCATTATTATTGTGTGAATGTTTATGAAGCAACTGTTGTGATCCATTTTTCTTCTGTATGTTGATCAGCATCTTTCTCTTCCTACAGTTTTCAGCCATTTCAGCAAATCATAAATTAAAACGTTCAGCTCTTTCAGGACAACTTTTGGTATTGCTGCAACTTTAGCTTTTTTTAATATTTAGCCTTTTCTGACACTTTTTTCCTCAAAGAAAATGAATTGATCTCAGTTTCCATCCTTCAAATCTTTAGATTTGTTTACAACCTTTTACTGCTCCTTTCACATTTTGTTCTGCTTCAGCTATACTTTCAGCTTCCTTATGCAAATTTAAACTTTTTTCGGCTACTTCCAACTAATTTCAGCTGTTTTGTGCTCCTTTTAGATTCTTTCTAACTACAACATTTTTGTGTTTCTAACTTCTCTCTGCCAATTTCAGCTTGTTAAGCTCCTTTCAGCTTATTTCTGCGAGTTTCAGCTTTTTCTGCTATTTTAGCTACTATTCAGCTTTTTATGCTAATTTTAACATTTTAAGCTAATTCCACATTTTTTTTTTTTTTTTTGCACTCATTTTACCTTTTTTCAACCTAATTCAGCAAATGTGCACTCTCCCCATTTCCTTCTGGTAATTTAAGCTTCTTTCTGCTTTTTAGCTACTTTTCAGCTGTTCTTGCTAATTTCAGCTTTTTCCAGATTATTTCCACTTTCTGGTGATCATTTCTGCTTCTTTCAGCCTAATTGGCAAATTGTGCTCTCTCTGCTTTCTTCTGCTAATTTAAGCTTATACTACATTTCAGTTAACTTTTTAGCTTTTTATTTTTTGCTAATTTCAGGTTTTTTTTTTTTTTTTGTTTTTTGCTAATTTCAGCCACTTTTGTTCCAGTTTGTCGTGGTAATTTTGTCTATTTTCAGCCTAAATACTGTAACTTCTTTTGGCTCATTTTAGCTTGTTATGCTCCTTTCAGCTTATTCCTGCAAGTTTTGACTTTTTCTACTATTTCAGCTACTATTTAGCTATTTTATGTTCATTTGAACTTTTTCAGCTAATTCTACATTTTTTTTTAACTTTCATCAGCCCAGCTCAACAACTATGTGCTCTCCCTACTTCCTTCCAGTAACTTAAGTTTCTTTCAGCTTTTTAGCTACTTTTCAGCTGTTTTATTTTGTTACTTTCAGATTTTTCCAGATATTTTGCACTTGTTTGTGCTCATTTCTGTTTTTTTCAGTGCCATTTGGCAAAACTATGCTCTCTCTGTTTTCTTCTGCTAATTTAAGCTTGTTCTACATTTTCAGCCAACATTTTAGCATTTTTTGCTAATTTCAGCTGTTTTTGGATATATTCAAAATTGTCTTGTTATTTTGACTATTTTTAGCCTAAATAACATATTTTTTGCTAATATTAGCTTACTATGCTCCTTTCAGCATTTTCTTTTTTGCTAGTTTCAGCTTTTTCTGCAAGTTCAGCTACTATTTAGCTGTTTTGTGCTAAATTTAGCCTTTTCAGCTAATTCCACATTTTTGGAGCTCTTTTCAACTCCTACTTCCTTCTGGTAGTTTAAGCTCCTTTCTGCCTTTTCAGCTACTTTTCAGCTACTTTTGTTGTGCAAATTTCAGTTATTTTAGCTAATTTCCTGACATTTTTGCTAATTTCTGCTTATTCAAGCATAAATTACCCAATAAGTGTTCTTTCTGCTTTCTTCTGCTAACTTCAGCTTATTCTTCCATCTCAGCCACATTTCAGTATGTTTTTAGCTGATTTCAGCAGTTTTTTTTAGCAAATTCTTTAGCAATTAGCATTCACACTGCATTTTTGTGGGAAATGCAACTTGTCTCGTTATTATTGAAATGATAACATCAGCTGTGATGAACCCACATTCTTCTTATTCTCCTTCCCCTCATCAAACCAGGTGCTGCATCACGGTGATTTTATCAGATTGACCCAAAATATTATTATTATCAAGCAGAACATGAACGTATGTTTCATGAAACGTTATAGTTTATGATTTATTTCTGTCTTTGTGGTACTGACGTTGTGAAGACAATCAAAGCTTGATTAATGAGCAACTACAAAACTGAGGTCGTTCAACGTGCAACAAGTAAATTATTGTTTTAGGTCAAAACTTAAAAAAAAATATGAACCATCCCTTTAAAACAGCTTGTCATAAGAAAACTTCACCAGTTTTATAAGATAAAAGTTTGTTTGCCGCCTTTTCAGTCATTCTATTGAGTAAATTTCTCAAATCAACAACCACTTACTTTGTAACTTTTATAAGTTTACGCTCACAACTTTACGTTTCTACCTTTACGTAAACGTAATTAGCTTTGTGGTTTGAAACGTTCCCAACAGTGGCGGTCTTGAGCCAGAGAATCGCCGCCTTCAGCGTTCAAGCTTTGAGAAAATGGCTCTGAAGTTCGACGACGTTCTTCGTTCTCTCGGAGGAGAAAATACGCGGCTCTGAATCAGTTTTGAACACGCCTGACGTCAGCAGATCTCAGAAGACGTTGGAGTAAAGCTGAAAATCTTAGGTGGAGGATGTACGGACGCCGTCTCCTCGCGTTCAGGGAAACCACCTCCTCGATCCTTCACTGCCTCCGTCGTTGGTGACTCCATAACTCGTTCATTAATTTCCAAGATGGACGCTGACGTCGCCTCTCCACCCTTTTCCACTCTCTCCTCTTTAATTTGATCAGACCTGAGTATTTTGTTCTTTTACCTGAGTGCTACAAGCCTGTTCGCCCTGACTCCAACTTTTTTTTTAACCATTTCACTCCTTTTACTTCTGCCGTTAGCTCGTTCCTGTTTCTTTTTTACCCCCTTGAACCTCACGTCCCGCTGACGCGACGCCGTCACGATCAGGATGGAGTTTTACACGCCTATGTGGATTTTTTTAACGTAGAAAATAAATGAAAATGTGATTAGTTTTTACTCTTTTTATGAAATAATGAGGGGAGTTAAGCAGAAAAGTTGAACTAAGACTTAACAAATCAGTGGTTCCCAACACTGGTCCCTGGGGAACACCATCCTGCCTGTTTTAGTTGTTCCTCTGTTCCAACACACCTGATTTGAATGGAAGTTTGATTAACAGGTTTCTGCCGAACTTACGGAAGTAATTCAACAACTGAAGCAGGTGTGTTGGAGCAGAGAAACAACTAAAACATGCAGGATGGTGTTCCTCAAGGACCAGAGTTGGGAACCATTGTGTTTTATTTTCTTGTTTTAAAGAAATGAGCAGTTTGTACTGATAACATGTTTTGTTTATATTATAATGCTAAAATAATATGTTGCATCCTTTAAAGACCACTTTTATCATTTCCAGTAAATAAAATAAGAAGAAAAAAAGATGAATGAATAGAAATAATAATAATATCAACTCCGATTACAATCATTTTAGATGGTTGAATTTTTTTCTTAAGCACCTCTGAAGCAATTTACTTGGATATTTTGAGTA
The DNA here is from genome assembly GCA_031762355.1 of Hypsolebias martinsi. Lineage (NCBI taxonomy): Eukaryota > Metazoa > Chordata > Actinopteri > Cyprinodontiformes > Rivulidae > Hypsolebias > Hypsolebias martinsi. The sequence goes on along the minus strand of JARVGQ010000828.1, from coordinate 2,428,100 downwards.
AAATTTTCATTTTTTTTTAATTGATGTTTCTGTGAATTGCAAAACCAACTGTTTTGATTTTGGTTAATGTGTATTTCAACTTGCACCCCCCACTTTTTACTAAGCGGTTGCCATTTTGCACCAAAAGTGTTGAAATGGTTACGACTTTACACCCTCGCACTCATCAGGTGCATGTGTCTAAGATTACTTTAGACCAGAGATGTCCAGTCCCGGTCCTCGAGGGCCGCTATTCTGTTAGTCACCCATTCGTTCAGTTTAGGTGTGTTGGAACAGAGAAGCGTATAAAACATGCAGGACAGTGGCCCCTCGAGGACCAGGATTGGACACACCTGCTTTAAATATCCATCCATTTTCTTCCGCTTATCCGAGTCGGGTCACGGACCAAGCTCTGATGCCAGTCATACAGAGACCTAACAGCCTGTATCAAAGGACCTGGTACACCATACTCCCGGAGTACCTGCCATAGGGTTCCCCAAGGGACATGGTCGAACGCCTTCTCCAAGTCCACAAAGCACATGTAGACTGGTTGGGTAAACT
>JARVGQ010000828.1:2391310-2401377 GCA_031762355.1 Hypsolebias martinsi | reverse complement strand
CAAACACAAAAAAACTCAGAAAATAATGAAAATTTCTGAAAAATACTGCCGTTTCGGCCGATGACGTCACTGGGAGGGGGGGCCGGATACGCGAAACGCCGGTTACCGGGAACGCCGGAAACCGGGGGTCACCTGTATTGGTTATTTGTTTTGAGTACAGTACCTTTTTTTGACCACCGGATGGCAGTATAAGACAGCTTGAACGGAAGGACGGATAGTGAGGAAGCGAGTAGCGTGTCTCTAAGAAAAATGGGAGGGAGGCTCCTTGACGTGACATGGGCTGTCTCTCTTCGGTTCTCAAAATGGCGGACGCTCTGTGTGGTTTGAGCGCTTTAGCATTTTTCACACAAAGCTTTGAATAAAAAATCAGTAAACAAGTTCTCAGCTTCTTTTTGCAGAGAAAAACAACTTTTTACACAAAGGCACAAGTTTCAACCGAGAATTTTGGAACTTCAACAAGACGGAGGTTTTTTCCTCGAGGTCGGCAGAGTGTACCTCGTCTCTCGCACAGTGACTGCTGGACATGAGCACCAGAGACCCCAAAGGGAGAGGCAAGTAAAGATAATGGAAGGATGGGAAACATTTAAGACAGCTGTCAATCTCAGGAGTGGACATCCCAGCAAATTAACCCCAAGGTCAGACCATACAATTTTCAGAGAACTGAAAAGGACCTGAGCTCAGAGTCCAGTTTTAAAAGGTTGCATCTGAATGAACTGAACCACAAGACTTCTGGAACAGGTAGACATGTTCACCCATAATGCACAGCAGCGTGTTCGGCAACAACCAGCACAAACCCTTGGTCCCAGCTGTCAGCACGGTGGTGGGGAGCTGATGCTTTGTGCACATTGCAGCCACTGAGTCCGTGGACCAAAGGGTTTTAACGTCCAATGTGAGGCCATCTGTCCAACAGCTGAAGCTGAGGCAACACTGAGCCCAAACACAGCAGCTACTTTACAACTGAACGGCTAAAAAAAGGAAAAACTTCTTCAAAGCACTGCAACGGTCCAGTCAAAGTCTAGACTTTAACCTGACTGAAATGTTTAAGAGCCAATTCAATGATGTAAAGACGAGTGGGCCACAGTTCCTTGAAGGGAAACAGTTAAACTGAGCGTCACTGCGGCTAAATGAAGATCTGAAAATGAATGTGTACCTTAAAGAGGTAGAAGAAGTTCTTTTCAATGTAAGTGCCTCTGAGCCCAACAGCAACAGCCAGTTAGCCACAGAAAAAAGCTAACGCTAGTACAAGCAGGTGTCAGACTCACCTTTGCCCCCTTCCTTCCATGCCGTCTGTGGTTTCACTCCATTTATCGCCAGTAAAGTTTGCAGGATGTCAAACTTGGGTTGCTAGCTCCATGCTAATTAGCAAGAAACAAAAGTTAGCTGTGCGTGTTAGCTCTTATTAACATATTAGCAGTTAGCGCTGGCTAATAGCCTCCGCTAGTTCTGTTTAAATAATGCTGATAATTTCTGCTTTTAAGTATGTACAAGTATGTGAACCTTAAAACTGAACAATTGTATTATTTATTCATTGTTTTCCTCAAATGACAGTGTTCAAATACCATACCATTTTATTTATAGAGCACTTAAAACAGCGACAAGGCCAAACAACAGGCAACACATAGACAACATACTGTTTCTTCACTTTTTATTTGCTCTCCTGCTGAAGACAATAAACCAAACACGTTGTTTTCTGTGTCCTGCTTCTATGGAAGCCCAATTCAGCCATGAAAAAAATAAAAGCCCAACAGGAAGTCATAATTTTGAGTTTTAGTCATAATTATGAAAATAAAAGTCATAATTTTGAGTTTTAAAGTCATAATTATGAAAATAAAAGTCATAATTTTGAGTTTTAAAGTCATAATTTTGACTTTAAAACTCAGTTATGACTTCCTGTTGGGCTTTTATTTCATAGCAGAAATGGGCCTTGATACTAAATGCTATATAAAGTGGTGATGAAAAGATGTATACATTACATACCTTTATTTAAAAGGACTGACAAAGGCAGAGGAACATACAATGAATGAATGAGTCCATGTTCTGTGCAGGAAAGCTACCGGTCTATGACAGGAAGTTGCATCCTTGTAGAGTCACGGTGTCCAGCAAGGGACAAACTTCAGAATTAAATTTAAAAAGTCAAAATTATGACTTTAAAACTCAAAATTATGACTTTTATTCTCGTAATTATGACATTAAAACTCGAACTTATTACTTTTATTCTCATAATTATGACTTTTAAAGTAAAAATGACTTTAAAACTCAAATTTATGAATTTTATTCTCGTAATTATAACTTTAAAACTGTAAATTATGACTTGTATTCTCATAATTATGACTTTGAAACTCGTAATTATGATGTTTATTCTCATAATTATGACTTTTAAAGTTAAAATGATTACTTTAAAACTCAAATTTATTAATTTTATTCTCGTAATTATAACTTTAAAACTCTAAATTATGACTTGTATTCTCATAATTATGACTTTGAAACTCGTAATTATGACTTTTAAAGTTAAAATGATGACTTTAAAACTCAAATTTATTAATTTTATTCTCGTAGTTATGACTTTAAAACTCGTAATTATGACTTTTAAAGTTAAAATTATGACTTTAAAACTCAAATTTATTAATTTTATTCTCGTAATTATGACTTTAAAACTCGTAATTATGACTTTTATTCTCATAATTATGACTTTTAAAGTTAAAATTATGACTTTAAAACTCAAATTTATTAATTTTATTCTCGTAACTATAACTTTAAAACTCTAAATTATGACTTGTATCTCATTATTGACATTAAAACTCAAAATTATGACTTTTATTCTCATAATTATGACATTAAAACTCAAAATTATGACTTTTATTCTCATAATTATGACTTTTAAAGTTAAAATGATGACTTTAAAACTCAAATTTATGAATTTTATTCTCATAATTATTACTTTAAAACTCTATGACTTGTATTTTCATAATTATGACATTAAAAGTCGAAATTAATTTCATTCTCATAATTATGACATTCAAAATTAAAATGATGACTTTAAAACTCTAATTTATGAATTTTATTCTCATAATTATGACTTTAAAAGTCGTAATTATGACTTTTATTCTCATAATTATGACTTTAAAACTCGTAATTATGACTTTTATTCTCATAATTATGACTTTTAAAGTTAAAATGATGACTTTAAAACTCAAATTTATGAATTTTTTCCTCATAACTATAACTTTAAAACTCTAAATTATGACTTGTATTCTCATAATTATGACATTAAAACTCAAAATTATGACTTCCTGTTGGGCTTTTATTTTTTTATTTCATGACGGAAATGGGCACCTCTGGCTCCTACTTGCCTAAATGCACCGCGGAGCCATTACAGTCATTGACCACTAGAGGGTGCACTTAACTGATGATGGCGCTGAACTAACTTAAAATTGGGATAATAAAATGTAAAACTTGTTTTTCTTTTGCGGCCAAAATAAAAATAAGTCACAATAACATTATAAAATTGATATCAACAACATACCAAAACATTTATAACTTAAATAAAGACAATCAAAAACGCAAACATTTTTACATTACCCACCCTGCACTGCAAGACATCAAAGTGAGAGAGCGGAAGTGAACAGAATCGTCTTACATCATTTCCGCCTTTGACACATTTCAAAATAAAAGACCTCAATAAGATAAATTTCACAAACAAAACAGTAAACAAATATTTCAGAGTGCATTTTAAACCCCAGATATCATGTGAATGTTGTTGTCCACTGTTGTCGTCACTCTTTGTTAAAGAAACCAGGTCTCTCTTGTAAATGAGTCCTTGAGGTTCAATGGGAGTAACCTGTAGAAATAAAGGTCGATGGGATCCGTTTTTTTTTTTTTGGTATGTTTATCAGCATCTTTCTCATGCCACAGTTTTTTTTGTGCTGTTTCAACAAATCATGAATCAAAACGTTCAGCTCTTTCAGAACAATCCTGCTCTGACTTTTGGTATTGGTGCAACTTTGGCTTTTTGAAACATTTAGCCTTTTCTGACATTTTTTCCTCACAGAAAATGAATTGAGCTCATTTTTACATCCTTCAAATCTTTAGAGCTGACAACTATTTGCTACTTTCACATTTTGTTCGGCTACTTTCAGCTTCCTTCTTCAAATTTTAACTTTTTTTTTTTTTTTAGCTACTTTCTCTTAATTTCAGCTTGGGTTTCAGCTGTTTTGTGCTCCTTTCTGATTCTTTCTGCTAACTACAAAATTTTGTTGATTTTACTTCTTTCTGCAAGTTTCAGCTTGTTCTGCTCCTTTCAGCTTATATATGCAAGTTTCAGCTTTTCTGCTATTTCAGCTACTATTTAGCTGTTTATGCTAATTTTAGCTTTTTCAGCTAATTCCGCATTCTTTGCACTCATTTAAACTTTTTGCAGCCGAATTCAGCAAAAATTTGATCTCTCCACTTTCTTATGGTCATTTAAGCTTTTTTTTTCTTTTTAGTTACTTTTCAGCTGTTTCTTTTTATTTATTTATTATTATTTCAGCTTTTTTCAGATCACTTTTGTGCTCGTTTCTGTTTCTTTCAGCAAATGTGTTCTTTCTACTTTCTTCTGCTAATTTAAGTTTGTTCTGTCTTTTCAGGTACCTTTTTTTTAAAGCTAATTTCAGCTTAAATCAATTTTTTGTGGTATAAATACTAAACTTTTTTCTGCTAGTTTCAGCTTTTTCTGCTTTTTCAGCTACTATTTAGCTGATGTGCTAAATTTAGCTCATTTCAACTCCTTCCAATTCCTTGTGGTAGTTAAAGCAAAGACCTGAAGTTGACCTTGACCTCTCTAAATGGCTTTAAGAATCTGTTGGACTCTTGTCCAGGACTAATGCAGACATGTTCCTGGTTTTAGGTTTCTACATTCGCCTTATACAGTAATCTAGCTGTTTTGCTACTTTTTTTTTGCCATCTTATTTTAATTTGTAAAAAAAAAAAATCTGTATGCCTCTTTTATAATTGTCTGTTGTTGTCATCATTCTTAGTTTGTAGCCAGGTCTCTCTTGTAAATGAGTCTCGAGGCTCAATGGGACTAACCTGCCTAAATAAAGGTTGAATGAAAAAAAAAAAGCTTTTTTCAGCCTTTTCAGCTGTTTTGCTAAATTCAGCCTTTTTTTTTGTTAACTTACTAATTTTTGTGCTCATTTCTGCTTATTTAAACCTAATTCAGCAAATAAGTGTTCTTTTTGCTTTCTTCGGCTATCTTTGTTCTTCCATTTCAGCTACCTTCCAGCATGTTTCCAAACTGAGGTTGTTCACAGCACTTTTTACAACAGGTAAGATAATTGTTCATATCACAGGACCCCATGCCACAGGATCTGGCCTAGCCTTTTAATGACCGCGGTACATTCTGAACATTCCCTGAGCTAAAGGAAGAGGCTCGGTGGCAGCTGCACCTCCAGATCTACACTTCTGGACTCGTCAGGTCTTCCAGCCAACACGGCCAGGAACAGCCTCCTCCTGGTCACGCAGGTGTCCACGAGGAACCGAGTGAACTCGTGTTGGTGAACGGGGTTCAGGTGTGGTAAAAACTCGCTCAACACATCCCTCAGAAGGAACGCCAGCTGGAGCACGTCTAAACCTGCAGGGGAGAAGACAAACAAGCGGCTTATGTTTCATTCAACCTTTATTTCTACAGGTTAGTCTCATTGAGCCTCGAGGACTCATTCACAAGAGAGACATGAAAGAACACAGATGAGGTACAAACAACAGACAGTCATATAAAAGCATAGAAAATGAAAAGTAAATAGAAGAAATTGTATAAAAATGAAACAAAAACAGCTACATCATAAAGCAATGACTACTGCCGCTAATGCTAATATTACAGATGTTATGCTAATGCTGCGACTGTTAGTGCTAATAATAATAATAATAATAATGACTCTTATTTATAATGCACTTTACATACACAACAGATCTCAAAGTGCTACAGTGAATGAACATTAAATAACATCAACATAAAAATCAACCATAATATTGTATTCCTAAATCTAAAATTGATAAATCAAAAAATGCTAAATCTACCAATGTTAATGCTAACACTACTTATGCTAGTTCTACCAATGTTAATGCTAATACCACTGATGCTAGTTCTACCTATGTTAATGCTAACACTACTTATGCTAGTTCTACCAATGTTAATGCTAATACCACTAATGCTAGTTCTACCAATGTTAATGCTAATAGCACTAATGCTAGTTCTACCAATGTTAATGCTAATAGCACTAATGCTAGTTCTACCAATGTTAATGCTAATACCACTAATGCTAATTCTACCAATGTTAATGCTAACACTACTTATGCTAGTTCTACCAGTGTCAATGCTAATATTGCTAATACCAAACTTTGGGTCACTAAAACAGTGGTGCCCAACTCTGGTCCTTGAGGAACGCCGTCCTGCATGTGTTACTCGTTCCTCTGCTCCATCTCACCTGATTTGAGCGAGTGGGTGATTATCAGGCTGCTGCAGAACTTAAGGAAGTAATCAAATCACCGAATCAGGCGCAGGGAACAACTGAGGCATGCAGGCTGGTGTTCCTCAGGGATCAGGGTTGGGAACCACTAGCTTTAAGAAACAAGGATGTTAACGCTGTGACTCTGACCGGCCATCCGCGGGAAGAAGCCTTTGGCGAGCACAGCGGACCGGATCACGTTGGGCCAGGAGAAGCCTTGTTCTACGGCAAACATGGCGACGTTGTATACAAACTCTTGATGGAAGCAGCGTCTCTCGTCGGAGAACTCGGACCACTGGAAGTGACTGCTGAGCATCTGAACACCAGCATCCATCTGAAAACACAGACACGTGAGCTTCTGGGACATCGTCTTAAACGCAGCTGATAAAATCACCCAGATGCCTCTACTCATAACTAGAGGGAGTTCAAGTGGACAAACTCATTTTTGGTGCTTCAGTCCTTTAGTTTCTTTAACTTATTATTTTATAAGTAACGTTTAGTTTATGTTTATAATCTGGAATGGTGTGGCTCATTTCATAAAGCTGTTATAATAGTGTGAATGTTTATGAAGCAGTCATGTGATCCAGTTTTCTTTCGTAAGTTTTTCAGCATTTTTCTCGTTCCACTATTTTTTTGCTGTTTCATCAAATCATAAATCAAAACGCTCGGCTCGTTCAGATGGCTGCTCTGACTTTTGGTATTGGTGCAACTTTAGCTTTTTGAAATATTTAGCCTTTTCTGACATTTTTTCCCTCGTAGAAAATGAATTGAGCTCATTTTCCATCCTTCATGTCTTTAGATGTGTTTACAACATTTTACTGCTCCTTTCACATTTTGTTCTGCTTCAGCTTCTTTCAGCTTCCTGCTGCAAACTTAAACTTGATTTCAGCTACTTTCAGCTGTTATTTCAGCTGTTTTGCAATCCTTTTAGATTATTTCTGCTTATTTCAGTTTCTTATGCCCATTTCAGCTTATTCTGCTATTTCAGCTACTATTTAGCTGTTTTATGCTAATTTTGCATTTTCAGGTAATTCCACATTTTTTGCACCATTTCTACCTTTTTCAGCCTAATTCAGCAAAAATGTGCTCTCTCCACTTTCTTCTGGCTTCTTTCTGCATTTTTAGCTATTATTCAGCTGTTTATTTTTTGTTGCGAATGTCATCTTTTTTTAGCTCATTTCTACGTTTTGGTGCTAATTTCTGCTTCTTTCAGCAAACGTGTTCTTTCTGGCTTCGTGTGTTAATGTAAGCTTGTTCTTCCTTTTCAGCCACTTTTTTTTTAGCTAATTTTAGCTAATTTTAGCTGTTTTCTGATAAACTCGAATTTTGCATGGTCATTTTTGCGACTTTCAACCTAATGAACTTCTTTGCGGTTTATGCGCCATTTGGCTTTTATCGGCTATTTCAGCTTTATCTGATATTTCAGCTAAGATTCAGCTGTTTTATGCTAATTTTAGCTTTTTCAGCTAATTCCACCTATTTAGAGCTGATTTCAGCTCCTTCCACTTCCTTCTGGCATCGCTTCTTTCTGCCTTTTCAGCTTATTTTCAGCCATTTTTTGTTAATTTAAACTTTTTTTAGCTAGTTTCTTAACTTTTGTGCTATTCTCTACAAATTTAAACCTAATTCAGCAAATACGTGTTATTTCTGCTTTTTTCTGATAATTTGGTCTTATTCTTCCGTTTTGGCTACAATTCAGCATGTTTTTAGCTAATTTCAGCTGTTTTTCAGCAAGTTCTTCAGTAAAAAGCATTCACACTGCATTTTTGTAGGAAATGCAATTTCTCTAGTTGTGAAAACTGACAAAACTATAAAAATTAATACACTAATTATAGATTTGACAAAGTTAAAGCCCTTTTTGTACTGACTTATTTATTAGCAGTGGCGGCCATATTGAACAGAGCTGAAGCCATGTGTGGTTTCTAAAATCGCTTGGCTGCAGCGGCCATCTTGAATGTGGCTTACTCATAAAGGTAATTAGTGTAGATCTACATTTAATAATTACATTCTGAAAGTTGCCTTAAAAATCGACCACTTCATCATGAGATATTTTACTAACAGTCAGACTCATGACAAAGAAAAACTAAATGAAACTGATTCAGTAGCGTCAAGCTAGTTTCTTCTTTTAGTTTCATCTTTTTAACAAGTTTTGTTGAATTTTCTGTAAATGTTTTGAGTTAGCCTTTAAGTTTGGATCAGTTCTTTATATACTTGTTTATTTTTTAATCGTCCACTCACCTCAAGTGTCACTAACTGTGAGATTTCACTCTCTGTAAAGGAATCCATCTTCAACAAGTAAGTCTGTGTAGCTCGGTTGCCCTTGGAGATGATGTATGGCATGTCATTGTGACTTATAATCAAACAAGTAACACGTTTTATCTTTTTTTTTTTACATGTGAATATATCTACATACATCAACTATAAAATAAATAATTTGTTATCCCAATGTTCACAATTCAGTTTGAATATGTCTTAATTGTTTGTTTAATGGTCGTTTTGAAAATCTTTGATGTCCTTGAAAATAAAATGTTAAATGTTTGTTGGACGTTTAAAATACAGTACTGTATTATGAGAGGCATCTGAACTCTTTTTTTTTTTCAACGAAAAATAAATATTAGGCTGGCCAAAATAGGATTTTACTTGTTTCAAATTCTATTTTTCGTATGCACAATGTTTATACTTTTTAATTTATAAGTCCAAAACACATAGATCCAAACAGTGACTTTGTTTGTTGTAGGGACAAAACGTTTTAGGTATGTCAAATGTTAAAATTATCTGGATAAATGAGGCTTTTAGGGCAGCCGGAGATGATAGATTTTCCAAATGAAACGTACAAGGGCAATAAAGTCTTGTATGTGATACATTTGCCTGCCATACATAAAACGCTGCTGAAAATTCACGCATGCGCAAAGATCACCTTCATCCGCCAACGTATTTTTATTTATTTATTTATTTATTGTTTCTTTTTTGGTCTATGTATTTAGATTGGTAATATCAATTTAAAACCATATTTACAAAGATTAATTAGTAAAAGAAAAATATTTGTGTTTTACTGTAATTTGTTGTAGTCTTCAAAATGATGAAAAATTACCGTAAATAAAAAATACAACTAAAATTAACTATAACAACTAACTGTCTTTTAAAACAGTAGAGTGTTTGTTTGTTCATCCAAAAATAATCTAATTTACCATTAATTATAATAAATAATACAAATAACAATGTAATAATCTAATTTAGTAAAGAGCACTGTTCTAGATTATAGTGTTCTAGTAATTTGATAATGTTAATATTAGTGCCAACGAATAAATGCAAATGTAAATTTTTATTTATTTTTTTTATATTATCCGTACAGGGAACAATAATATTTAAGACCAGGGTACCCAACACCAATGTATCGTTTATCTTTAGCTGCTTCAGGGATCGAAGTGATAAGTCCCTGTTTTATTGTAGGTGTTAATGAGTTGATTAGTAATACATTATATCATTTATTGTTTCCAGGAAAAAAAAACTTAGATCTTCCCAGAAGAATTTGTAAAATCCTGAAGTTAGACCATCTTGGCCTGGTGCTTTTCCAGTAGCTAGTTT
>JARVGQ010000828.1:2361571-2374076 GCA_031762355.1 Hypsolebias martinsi | reverse complement strand
ATATATACAGTATACACTAGAGAGATGTTTTAAGTCTGAGAGATACAGGTTTTGTTTCTGAACGATGAAGTGTTTCCTGCAGATGTGATTGTTTTCAGAGATGAATCAAATGTTTAGGACTATCCATGCAAGATTACCAACGTCCAGTTTTGTTTTAAGATGAGTCAAGGATGATAAAATCACCACTTCTTCTACTTTTTCTCACTCAAGTAAATCATGATTTGTATGAGCTGTTTGCCCTTTTCAGTTCTGCATGAGGTGGTTAGCTGAAGCAGCATTACTTTTATGGCTCGTTAACAACAGTCACTGCTTTTAGTTTTTGTTTCAGCTTTGCTAATTTCAATGAGGCAACATCAGGTTCCCCAATCCAGATGTGGTTACACAATACTAACAAACAGCTGACTACAGTAATCTGAGTTGAAGTTTCCAACACTTTAAAACATCACTCAACTAATAATTGACCTTTCAGAATCTTTTAGTTTGAAAAGATTTGTGACTTCCTCCTTCCTGGAACGTGTCATTGTTGTAGCCAGCACTTTTTCTGTTGTGGATTCCAGTACCGGTAATAGTTTTACAACTAGTACAGGTGTCAGAACTTTCCACAGAAATTCCTCAAACAGACAGAGGAAGATACAGTGCCTTCCCAGCTTGCAGGTATGTTAATGAACTCTACAGTACAAATGTTTTTCATTTTATTTATTTATTTTTTATTCCCTGGGCATCTTATTTAAAAGGTGTGACTGAATCACCTAAAACAGATTCTTCTTCTCTGTGTGAGAGGATTTTAGTTCAAAACTTTGGCGTGAAAGGTGGCCAACGGTAATGATTTTAGCAACTGTTTCAGTAAAAATGTTTCCATTATATTTTGTCAGAGTGTAAACTAGGCCTGTCACGATAACAAATTTTGCTGAGCGATTAATTGTCTAGGAAATTAATGTGATAAACGATAATATTGTTTGAAATTTGACGATAATTACTGTTAAATTTAAAAAGAAATGTTGGTAAATTTTTGTGTGCAGTACCTTTTTTGACCTCTGGATGGCAGTACAAGACTGTTTGAACCGAAGGATGGATAGTGAGGTAGTGATCAGCGTGTTTCTTAAAAAAATGGGAGGGAGGCCCCTTGATGTGACAAGGGCTGTCTCTCCTTCCTTTTTTTTTTGTTTCAAAATGGCGGACGCTCAGTGTGGTTTGAGCTCTTTTCTTTAGCATAGCATTTTCCACACAAAAAAAATTAAAAAATCAGTAAACAAGTTCTCAGCTTGTTTTTGCAGAGAAAAACAACTTTTTAGATGAAGGCACAGGTTTCACTAGTGAATTTTGGAGCTTCGTTCGTGTTCAAGGTTGGCCTGTTAGCTTAGCTCATAGCTTAGCTTCTCAGCTTAGCTGCGTTTAACAATCCAAAAACGCGGTTTCGGGTGATTCAGTTGAATTTTTTTATTATTTTTTATTTTTTATTTTTTTAAAGAGAAAGGGAGGAGTCAGTGAGGAGCTCCGGTGCTGAGCCTTTTGTCATCCAGTGTCTTCAGTAGAAAGAGAGACAAGAAGAAATGATAAAGCTGATAAATGAAAATGAGGTTGATAATTTTAATTTATCATGCGATTAATTGATTTATTGTTTATCGCAACAGGCCTAAAGCTGAAAGAAAAAAAAGCTACTGAATACAGTTTAAATATATATTCTGTTAATCGTTCTAGATATCAGTGAACATTATGGCCAAATTTATTACTTTTTTTAATAAATCCTAATTTTATCATTGTGTTCTTTACATTTGTCTTTATCAATCCCTTACTATTTTGCAAGTTCCTTAACTTAAAAAAATATGTAACAGCATTTGAGCCAAAAAAACATCTGGGAACATATTTTAACCAATTTGTGAAATTTTGCCAAATTGTTCCAATTACAATGAACATTTAAAGTGGGTCAAAGATTGTTTCTGAATAATAAAAAAAGTGCACTGTCTGAACATGACCCCGGTGTTACAGTCTGACCCACTGCAGCCTTGTGGCTAACTCTAAGCCTGTGGGAAAACGATAATCCCCCCCATCCAATTAGACAGCCTGAATAAATCTGTTTTGTTTAGCGGTAACCTGGAGCTGCGCATGAAGGAGGTCTGCTAGCACGGTTTTACAATCTGTCTCAACACTGGTTTTATATGAAACGAGAATATGTCCGAGGAAGTTTTAAATGGAGCCAATTGCCATTGTGGCAACTAAAAAACTTCTACACCCATATAATAAAAATAAATTGGACTTGTGGAATTTAAAAAAGGCTGATGGTTTTATGTATAAAAGTCACAATTTAAAAGTAAGTTGGACCCAAGAATGCAGATCAGCATGAGGAACTAAAAAAAATTTTTAATTTAAAACATAAAGAACTGGAAGAAGTGGATAAAGATAATGGATGAAAGGAAAAAGGCAGCAAACCAAGTCAAGCAAGGACGAGGAGACACAGGGACAACAGGAAGTGGACAGAGAACCAATAATGCTCTACTGAGGAAGGGGTGAGAAGTGAAGGAATAAAAAAGGCAGGGGCTGATGAGAGGAGTGTCTGCAGCTGTGGCAGGTGCAACAAAGAGCAGGTGTAAATGGGCGTGGCAACCTGACTGGAAAAACAGTGAGAAGACAGAGCTTGACATAAAAAAAAACTCAAGAAAAAAATAGTTAAAGTTGCTTCCAATGGCTTATAAAGATCACCATGATAGCTGCACCTGCGTCTACCATCTTAGTAACAACGGCAGGCAGAAACAGTCTAAAAAGTAAGCCTCAAACTGTCACTGAGCAAAGGTTGTACTGAAAACCTTCTTGAACCGTACGTAGCAGATGTGTTTCCTGAGGCAGTTGTGGCTGAGTGGTTAGAGCAGTCATCCTCAAATGCAAGAGTTGGGGGGTTCGATTCCACCATGTTGAAGTGTCCCTGGGCAAGATACTGAACCCCTCATTGCCTCTGACGTGTGTCCCATCGGTGTATGAATGTGATGAAGCTCTGATTAGTCTCTACAGATTCAGATTAGTTTTATAGAGATCTACTAGAGTGCTGTGTGGGTGGATAAATGAGGGCACAGATTGTGTTGTAGTGCTCTGGTATCTTGACTAGATAAAGGTGCTATACACACTGGTAAAAGGTTTTAAGCTCAATCATTCAGGTAGACAACAAAAAAGGTTAATCATCATCTGAACCAGTGTCTTTACGTGAGAAATGTTTTGTCCCCCATCCAGAGGACTTCCTCCGTCTGCGGCCTGATCCAGAAGGCAAGGGTCAAGCACGGGGAGTCAGAGTTATTTAAACAGATCCAAGGGGTAATCCAAAATCCAGAATCAAAGGGCCAGAAAAAGTTGTTATACCAGGGTCAGAAGAGCAGAACCAGACGAGTGTCAGGCAGAGAGAAAAATCCAAGAAGCAGGCGTGAGGTCGTAGTCCAAAACACAAGGTTTGAGGTTCAGGCATGAAACTGAATGGGTTGAGAATCAGGGACCATGAGAGGTTTAATATTTTGGCACTGGTTGGTTGTGGAGCTTATAAATGAGGTGAACAGGTGAAGCTGCTGAGTGCTGATTGCTGTGGAGGAGTAAGGGAGCCGTGGTATGGTGTGACAGGAGCAGGCTTGAGCTGAGAGATGGGTGAGGCACTACTGGGCTGAATAATGAAAACTAAAACAAAATTGCGGAAGGAAAAGGGGCAAAAAGAGAAAAGCCTGCAGATACATCAGTAAGAGTTTGAACGTGTGCTTTCAGCAATGTTGGGGGATTTGAGAGAAAACCATGTCCTACATCAGTGAGATACACACTGAGTCAAAGAAGACAAAAAAATGCCTGTTTGATGTATAAACTATCGAGGAAGGGTACAAGTACTCTAATGTATTTCAGACAAGCTAGAATGCATGCTAGCATTGAGCTGATGCTAGCAATGCAAGCTAGAACGTTGACACTCCAAGGTCAACATGCTGCGGTACAGTTTTGAAAAGTTATCGCACCTAAACCACAATTGAATAAAAACTGTAAAAATATAATAAATGCCAGCTCAGTCATAAAAAGTCCAAATTTCTGTGGCTCGTTTGAACTCTGAACGATGTTTCTACGATGAAGTATGAGCTCTAGAGCTCCGAATAGGGATGAGTTTTCTCGCTTGTTTTGCTCAAACATTGTCATTAATGGGGGGAATTTGTCTACGCCCAACGATGAACTACTAGCAAAAGTAGCCTATGTTTTTGATCAACATGTAATTATAAAACTTTCAAGAAATTCTGTCATCTTGCAATAAAGTTTAGTTAAAATGACTTCTCACAGGGGACATTTATCCTCTTTAACCCTCAGAGCCAAGGCGAGACTCCTTCTGTGACCGAAGGTGAAGAGGCTGACGTGGAGGACTCCGATGACAGTAAACTTGATACCAGCACTGAAGAATCCGGACATGAGGAGGCTGGAGGCTCGAGAGAAGAGGAAGAGAAAGACAGCAAAGAAAATGAAGACATCGTAAAGGAGTTCAGGCCTGAAGAAATGAGTGAGGAGGAGGAGGAGGCTAAAAACGAGGGCGGGACTCTGCTGCATCAGCTCACCAAGACCTCTGTGGAGTCCCAGCCCGGCTCGATGGAAGACGAGGGCACAGATTTAACTTCAAACCCTGTGGAGTCCACAAAAGCACCAAAAGTGGCAGACAAATCAGCTGGTGGTCTCGCGGACCATAGGAGCAGCCAATCAAGTGTCAAACGAGGCAAAGCCAAGAAGGATATCTGATCATGATTAAAATATCTTATAAAGTCTTAAGGACACTTCTCTTTCAGAAGTGTTGCTAAAAACAACTCATTCTTTTGAGTTTAAGACAGATGAACACTCAAAGCACTTTTATGTCTCCAGATCTGCTGTAGGACAGTTCGATTATGACCATTTCTGTTGATATAAACAGCTGTATTGTCGGCATAGAAATGCAAGGATGTGACAGGAATATTCTGACCTACTCTACTTATGTAGATTGTAATGAATGTGTGTCCTAAGACTGAGCCTTGTGGTACACCATTATTGACAGTAAAATAACTGGAAGAAGTACTATTGTGTTGAACACATTGCTTTCGGTCTGAGAGATAATTAGAAAAGCAACCAGTAGTGTGATCTGAGAAACCAATATCTGAGAGCTTATGGCATAAGATGTTATGGTCCACAGTTATATAGACTGAATAGAATTTAATTCAATTAATACGTCCCATGATCATAGAAACCTGATACGATTACACTGTATTCAAACATATAATCTGTATTTGTAATGTGTATTTGCTTATTTCTGAAACTAACAGTATGCAGTAAAATACATAGTTATTTTTTACATGTGATCCATGTTTTGTGCTGGCAAAATGAGTCACAACAAGGAATGTGTCAATACTGAGTAATTACTTTTAAATTCTCTGTCTTAAAAGTATCGAACAATGCATGATTGAAAATTGGTGATTTATCACCTGGCAACAGGTAGTTGTGTTTATGAGAGTGCCGGATTGAAAATGTAATTTAATTAGTCTAGAATGATAACATCAGGATTTCCCGCCCTTTATTTAACCCTTCTGCAGGGATTTCCCAACTTTAGGGCAGCTGCAGAGAAATTCTAGAATTTCTATTAGAAATATTTTATTTAGAAATACATTAGGAAGACTATATGGTATTTTATTTACGGGGTTGCTAAATGGTGTATTGAATGCAGACTGACAAGTAAAATTAGGCTTAAGAATTATTCAGCAAACCAAAAGGTTGACACGGCAGCAAGAAATAAAAATAAACTAAACTCGAGGAGACACGGAGGAGAACTGGATGTGGTTTGAAACACACAATGCCAGACTGAAGATGAAGTGAAAGTTTAGAGACTTTGCAGTCAAGGACTGATGAGTGGAGTGGAAACACCTGGGCAAAATGGCAACTGGGGACAGGTGAGAGTGGGCGGGGCAGGAGCAGAAACTCACTAGAACAGTGAAGTGAGGCACAGGGGACAGTGGCAAAAACTGAAACATAGAAAACAAGAAAAATCTAAATTAAACATCAAAAACTACCAATAAACAAATCAATACAGTTACTTTTGAACATGCCTCATGAAGGAAGTGTATTTTTAGGGTTTGAGCAACCAGTTTGTTTGGAACAGGTCATCTCCTGATTGTTAAATAACCATTTGCTTTAAACTGTGCTGTGCTAAGAGATCAGCTGTTTGAATCTACATAACCTCTGTGATGTAACGTTACTATTTAAAAGAAAGTGACATTTTGGAAACAGACTATTGTTCTTTCTTGCATTACATTCATTCAGGCTTATAACTGAGACATGGGTTAGCAGTTAATGTCCTAGAAATTACGTTTTCAGAAAAGAAAAACACCCATCTACATGAAATCTAGAAAACATCAATTATCTGCCGTTTGTACTTGTCACAACGGGGCTGGAGCTAGTGAACCCAGTGGTGCAGGTAGGCAGCCAAGGACTCAGGATAAATGTAAAATAAAACATTTATTCTACAAAAACAAAAGAGCTGAAAGGGCAGCAAAACTTACATGAGACATCAGGAAGTACTCAGGGAACACATAGGTCATCACCAGCAGACAGAAGACAAAGCCAGGACAAGGGTAAAGACAAACACACAGACTTAAACAGGTAGTCCTCGACTTACCAACGGGTTCCGTACCTACAAACCATTCGTAACTCGATTTTAATGTAAGTCAGAACTCATTATACTGCGCCGCACACCCGTTCGTAAGTCCGGATTTTTGCCATAAGTCGAGGAAATACATGTAAAATGTATGTTAACGCTGCGCCGCACACCCGTTCTTAAGTCCGAGTTGCTGTAAGTCAAGGGCGCCTTAAGTCGAGGACTACCTGTACACTCAAAACAAATTAACCAATATTTCTTCTAAAATTTGACAATAATTACTAATGATTATCAAATTTCAAGCAATGTTATTGTTTATCGCAATAATTTCAGAGACAATTAATCGCCCAGCAAAATTTGTTATCGTGACAGGCATAGGCATTCCTCTCTTGAAGTTGGTGAAAGTCTGAATGCTGGGATTTGACTGGGCTGCGTATTTAGCTCAGTTTAATTTAGATCTTTTGAATTGATGTGATTGCAATTCTATGACCTTATGAAGTTGATAAATTAAATGGGAATAATGAAGAAAATAAACCTTCTGACTCCATGGCAGTTAGTGTTTGTTGAGCAACAGCAGCTTGTTCCTACATGCTGCTATTACCACACACCTTCTGATCTCCTGCTCCACCAGAACAAGAGAAAGTGCAGCCACCATCAATCTCTCATACATCCCCCTCAGGTTCACCTGTTTATTTGCCCCTTGTGGAGGTGAATCTGGCAGCTGTTCCCTGATACTCCAGGCCAGACAGGGGAGATGGAGTGTGTGTTGCAGTATGTCTTTAAGGCAGAGGTGCTGGCGTACGATTGCAGCAGGACTATAACTCATCAGTAGTTTGCGGGGGCTTGGCCAAGCATGTCTGAGATCATACTGCTGTCTTCCTGCGAGGCCTTAGATCCTGTGACTCAGTCTTCCTCTTCTCTGCCTGGATACTGTTAAAATGTACGCATACAAACACATGCATGACAGCATACACACCCACATGCATATAGGAAAAGGTCATAGAAAAGAGCTGAGGTGGTTTTGACAGTTAAAAATGTGTGCAGCACTGTTAAACAAACATCACATTCATCATACTTTGCTGTTTTTGAGCCAAACTGTTTTGCAATCTTTTAAGTGGTCTTGATCGATTTTAGTTCTCTAGAATTCTGGCGATCTTTAGGAATTATCTCACTGGTCTGCAACTGTTGGTGACCAGTCTGCAAACAGCATTCATAAGGGAGTTTCCAAAACGTTTCAATTATTTATAGGGGTTCTCAGTTTTGCAATTTTGCACAAGTGTGCAGTCTTGTCACATGAATTTTAGGCATTCTCAGAAAATTAGTGTGGCACATTTCTTCCCCTCAAATTAACTGCAGAACTATCACAGGTGTCTTGAACCCCTCTCAAGACCTCATTTTTATTTCAATTGTTTAGAGTGCTACAGCTGTATTTTGACCTGCCTCATTGAAAGCTCAACAAAGAAATCATTGAATATTTAAGCACAGTGCTGTATCCAACAGCTTTGTGCTGTTAGGCCAAAGCCACATAGTTGCAGTGGGATACAGTGGCTAGTAGCCAAATGCTGACCTCATCACCTATTATCTCCAGCTCACTTCAGTACTTTTGTACTTAAAGCCAGTTTGCTGCAGAGGAGTATTGCTTCTCTAACTCAACATAATCACAAATGGTGGAGTAATTGAACATTTTTTTTTAACTGTTTTGTTTTAGTTTTATAAAGATTTGACTTGAAACCAACATTGTGGTTAATGTAAATTGTGTAAGCAGTATAGCCTTCCTAGAATCCCATGATGATTGAAAGAGGTTTAGAATGTCAGGTGTATTCTCTCCTCTACCATGTGGTCTGGATATAGCTCTACACCTAATTTGAGTGGTAAGAGCTGAGAATTCCCCACTAACACTGTAAAACCGCACAGGCTGCAGTCACACATACATTAATACATGTCCTTCAATTCAGAAAGAGAATGAAGACGGGAGTACAATGGACTGCATGAAGAATTGGCACTTGCCATGCCTTTGCCAAGCGACTGTGTTCAAACGTCTCTGAAACAACAAGAGTAAGGAGTGGTTTGATGTCCTCATTTTACGGGAGACAGTTCCTGTCATATATGTCAGTGTTTTGCCCTAAGCAACTGTGGCGGCGTAAACACCTGAGTGGCGGTTAGTTTTCAGTTTGTGTGGTGCGTGTTTGTGTGTCACAGTACTGAAAGGCCTCAAATGTGAGGCACATTAAAATTGACTGAAGCGCCAAACGCATTTCAAGTAAAGCGCTATTTCATGCTTCACTGAGATTTTGAAAAGCAAGTTATTCAGACGGCATGTTCAAGTCCAAAGAGCACGGAGCTGCATTCCATGATGACACAGTGAACTCATACAGCTAAAAGCTATGAATGAACGGTGAGCCATATTCCACCATGTGGAGGAAAACAAGTCAGCCTACAGAGTGAGAACGCCAGCGCTTCTCTTGCCACTAAGCCACCACATGTTTCCTT
This sequence comes from Hypsolebias martinsi, assembly GCA_031762355.1. Lineage (NCBI taxonomy): Eukaryota > Metazoa > Chordata > Actinopteri > Cyprinodontiformes > Rivulidae > Hypsolebias > Hypsolebias martinsi. The sequence goes on along the minus strand of JARVGQ010000828.1, from coordinate 2,364,973 downwards.
TCTGCTGCATGTGGCTGTTTCAGTTGATTAACTCTGGTGAAGCTTTACTTTTGCAGAGGAATAGAAGCCCTATTGAGGAACACATATGATGAAGGTGTGAAGAGTGAGGGGATGAGTTCTTGAATATTAACCATATGAGGTTTGTTGTGCAGCTCCACACAACCTTCCCCCGCTTCTTCTGCCTCCAGCTGTGAAGTGTTTTACTTGGCCTGTTCCTGCAAACAGAGGAGCAAACAGTTTTTAGATTATGTACTGCTGAAATAAAGCATGCATCTTGGCCCCTGTGTGCACCGAGCAAAAAGGAAACAAGGACTCAGATTGTAAAACTGTTTGGAAAAGTCACATTTAACGATTTTTTTTCTTCAACGTGACTCTTTTCTATACATACCGGGTACACACAATTAATTACATTTGGAGGAATAAATGTAAAAGAATTCTGAAGCGGTTTAAATATGGTTTTGACTGTCTTAATTTGCAAACAAATGTCTTAAAGAGACCTTTCATGGGAGTTTTTCTGACAAATTTTTTGTACTGTCAGTTTTTTCTAATTTTGTCTTTGGTTGCCGTTTTGTTTTGCTTTGGACACTAGCATTCAGAAAACACGACTTTCTTTAATACAGTGTTATCTAATATCTCCCTTTTCTAGTTTTTCTTTTGACTAAAAACGTCCAACTGTTCCCTTGAAACCCAACAATGACAAAAGACATGACTGCTAAAGTGTACAAATGTTTATGCGTTACATATTTTATTTTGAAAACCAAAATGATGTGAAATATACCATACTTTTCGTTGTATAAGTCACACCTTTTTACATAAATTAGCATGCTCTGCGATTTACAGAGTGAAGCGGCTAATACAGTATACATTTTTCCCCCCATATTTATAACCCAGTTTTTGGCAGAGATCTTATAATTTCCTTCATTCTGACATGGACAATGTTGAATACTACCACTTTCTGCCCCTAGAGGGCGCTCAAGTAATATGGCAAGCCAAGTGTCTCATTAATAGGTAAAAGTGGCTATTAATGAGACACTTGGCTTGCCATACCAAAGCCACCTTTGTCTCGCTCCGGAACTCCTGGCGCAAACGTCAAATAATCCACGCCGTCCAGGTGAAATGATTTGATTGTTAAAGTGCATCTATTAAGGAAAAGTTCAACTAAGACACAACTTTAGTATAATGCTGAGCAAACAAACAATTGTTTTAGGTGGTTATCTTGTTAAATTTGGAAGAAATGTACAGTATGTCCTCCCTATGCGCGCTCCCGCAGCCGCGAATCGGCTTTTGAAATGCAGCTGATTTTACAGTTAAAGTAAATGTATTAAGGAAAAGTTAAACTGAGACACACTTTTGCGATAATTTTGAGCAAACAAATATTTGTTTTAAGTGTTAATCTTGTTAAATTCTTGTAAATTCTTTTCTTTTCATTGTTACATCTTATTTTCTGTTACTGCTGATTTTATTTTTGTACGGTGTCCTTGAGTGCCAGAAAGGCGCCTTTGAAATAAAATGTATTATTATTATTATTATTAAAAGTTCTCCCATGCATGCTCCTGCAGCCGCCATTTGACAGCCATTTGAATTTTAGCACAACACCGGCCCACGTTTCCAGGTGGTGTGCGATGATGCATAACACATGCGACGCACCAGCGGCGATACATAATAGATGCGACTTATTTGGCGAAGCGGCATATTTATGATTTTTTTCCAATTTCTTAGACATATTTGGACTGATGCGACTTATACGGCGATGTGACGTGTACAGCGGAAAGAACGGTAGTTCCTATGCAGTATCACAAATTAGTAACTTTAATGGTAACTCATCTGAGGGTTAGGTTGCATCTATGTAGCCATAGCTGTATTTAAACAATGCAATACATCCAGTATCTGAAAACTAAATTACGTGTGTGCTTGTACTAAATTGGTTTTACACTATGGTTCAATGAGGACGTTTCCACCATCAAAGTGTCATTTTTTTTCTTCTTAAGTCAATTGGTTGACTTATGTGGAAACAGTTTATGGAAAAAAAAAAGAAAAGAAAAGAAAGAGTTGGTGTTAAATAATAGATGGAAAACCCAGAGTGGTTCCAGTGTACCCTCTTTTCATGGATCATTCCAAAAGCCAGATTAATTATTTGGCTGCTGTTTTTTGCTCTCATTCTAGTAATTGTTTAATTCTCTGAGCATGTGTTTATTAAACCATGCTGTGTGGAAAGTTTTAGCACAAGAATAAAATAATTATACACAATTAAAGCATCTAAAGTTCCACTGCTGACTTTAATACTTTTATTTAGTTTTCCACATTTGTGCTTTAAGTGACTTGCAGAAAGAACTTCATCATTTTTATTCAGCATTTAGGTTTTTTGGAATATCAAATGCAATTTAGTAAACAGAAGTATTGAAGCATGTTTTTTATTTTTTTTTTTTCTGGATGCTTCTTTTAAGATTTTGCATAAAAAGTGTTTCCTGTTTAATGAATTTTTTTTAGCTTGAGCAGAACATGTTTATCATATTAGCAAAATATCAAAACCCATTGATTCAAACTTTTGTTATTAACCATGTTTTAATTTTTATTTATCTTCAATAACACTCTTCTTACTGGTGTTATTTAAGGGTGTTATCAAAGACTCAGTCAAACAAATAAACCTTATAGTCTTGTTTGTTGTAATGTTCTGTCTCTGGGCTGTGTGCTCTGTCTTTAAATTCATCCAAAGTTTTTAGTCAATAGACTTATTTATCCAGTGAATAAATACCTTCTATCACATACTGAACGTGTGACGGTCTTTATCTCACCTCCTCAAGCTAAATAAACAGAAGCCCTCCACTCCTGATTGTGGTGAAATGTTTCAAAACAGCCCTACCACCTTGATGAAAAAAAATTTTGGTTTTGGCGTCGTTGGATCATATTCGACCCTCTGATTTTTTTTATTTTTTATTGCTTTTATAGATTATTCGCTTTGCTACAAAGTTGGACTCGCTGCAGATTGTTGTATCAAGACAATATGATCCGTCCATATGAAATATGTTACATAAAATATAAAATTATTAAGGATGCATGATATTATCGGCATGTATCTGTATCGGCCGAAAATTTGTGTTAAAGTAAAATACAGTATCTGATATTGGCCATTCCATCAAAATAACTCACCGTTATAAAAGGCACTGTTTTTACACACACACACACTCACACACACACACACACACACACACACACACACACACACACACACACACACACACACATGTATATGTAAATATATACATATATACACATATACACTTTATATATATGTATATATACACATATACACATATACACTTTATATATATGTCTTTATATATATGTATATATATATACATATATACACATATACACTTTATATATACAGTACTGTATGTATAT
>JARVGQ010000828.1:2336914-2347545 GCA_031762355.1 Hypsolebias martinsi | reverse complement strand
TACAGCCTAAAACACCGCCAGCATACATTTTGTACCTCTAAAATGTATTTTAGAGCAGTTAACTTGCTAACAAACACCAAAAAACTCAGAAAATAATGAAAATTTCTGAGAAATACTGCCGTTTCGGCCGATGACGTCACTGGGGGCGGGGGGATACGCGAAACAGCCGGTAACCGGGGACCACCTGTATTCTGAAAAGAATAAGAAGACGGCGCTACATAGCAGCAGCTTCGTGCACTCAGTCCATCTTTCGGACGGCTGTACGGACGTATTCTCGTATCTCTGTGCAGTGATAATAAAGCTTATTCTGATTCTGAACCGGGTCACTAAAACACACCTGGATCTCTTTAGGGAACGTAGCGCTGAACATCAAGGTCTGCCTGATGCCTTTGTGAGGCATGGTGTCCTGCTCCACGATGCGTCTGATCTGTGGTTCGAAGCCCATGTCCAACATGCGATCTGCCTCGTCCAGGACCAGGTACCTAAAGGGAAACGAGGAGCGCCGCACATGGCACGTTAGCCGTCCGTCGACAAACTGTTATATAAAGAAATGGCCTGGACCCTGTACAACCTCTGACCTTGAATCATGACCTTGAGTTGGGGCAACGAAAGGATTACATGAACTACTGGTTACTGGTGGTACAAATTTGTTGTGAGTTTCGTTAAATCATCTTGAGCAGATCAGAAGTTATGGGCAGGATAAGAAACTTTACGTATGGACAGCCTATACAGCAATACGTCCCGCCTTCAACGGGCGAATTGAAAAGACAAAAACTAATGAAAAGAGACGCGGTTAAAATATCTAACTACTCCAACTGTTTAGTAACTAACAGGTACTTGGAGCTCGTGTCTTACTTGCAGTAGTCCAGTCCGATCTTGCCTCTCTCCATCATGTCCACCAGTCTTCCGGGCGTGGCCACCAGCAGGTGGCAGCCCCTCTCCAGGTCTCTGATCTGCTGCCCGATGTCGGCGCCCCCGTACACGACGCAGGGACGCACTCTGGAGCGGTACGAAAACTAGCAGGAAAACGGCAACGATGAACCGTGGGAACCCCTGATCGCAGTCAGTGCTCCAACTGAAATGTGCAGGTTTGTTTCTACCTTCCTGGCTTCGTCATAGATCTGCAGAGCCAGTTCTCTGGTCGGAGCCAGAACCAGGGCGATGGGGTACTGCTTACGGCGCCCGTACTTCCCGTTCTCCTGAAACAGAACCACAACATCAGGTTTTGGTCATTCCTTTGGCGGGCTGAGGTTCAACTGGTTGGACATGAAAACAACCAAAATGTGAGCTTTGTGTGTATTTTAAGCCGGGGTTCAGCTTTTGGATTTACTAGGCCACAGGGTCCAGTGTTTCCTCAGCTCAACTGCCCTGGCAGGGCGTGCTCATGTCTTACGGGAATTTTGTCGATGGACGGGGAAAGGGGGTTAGTGCTGACAGTTGTCGACCCGAGGGGGTGGACAGAGAAGAGAAGCGGAATGCTACGTCTGTAGCAACTTAGCTAGGCTAGCGCGCGTGTATTGCATGCTGCTACGTCAATGCTGCAGTTGCTGACGGGGGTGTGGGGGGTCCATAAGCGGGGTGCTTGGTCCTGTTGGAAAACGGTTGGGGATACACCGGGGTCTGAACCTGTGGGCTAAACCATCAGGGAGTTACGTAGATTCTCAGCTTGCTTATTCAATCAACCTTTATCTTATGACTATGCAGCCGGTTTGTCAGGTCCTCTGTGAACTGATAATATGTTAAATATAACATTAACGTTATCTATAATATAATGTTAAGAACTTTGGTATAACGCAAACGCTTCATTCTTCTTAGGGGTTTAAACGGTCGCCGCCATCATGACTCCATCCATCGCCATACGGCTACACCAGGCGGGAAACTCCTGGACTCTGAGGCAGACAAATAATTTATGAACTTCAATCAAAAGCTTTTACTTCCCTTTAGACAAAATGGGACTTGCTCCAAGCTTTCTGTTTGAATCCGTTGGTCAAACTCTGGGTCTTCAACTCGGTTTGGTTTGTCCTGCTGTAGTGACCGATGTTTGGCAGCACGGCCGCTCAGAGGTTAGCGATGTTGCTTCACGGCAAGATTTCAGTTTTTGCATGTTCTTCTTGCGTTAGGCTGCCTTCAGGTGTCCCTTGAAGAGGGATCTGTGATCTCAGAGGGACTTGCCTGGGTCAATAAACGGTGTTTACGATGTGGTAAAACCAGATTCGCTCACCTGTCCAGAGGCTTTGGTCGCGTTGAGAGCTTCTCCTGGTCCGTCGGTGTAGATCTGGCTGAGGATCGGAAGCAGGAAGGCCGCCGTCTTTCCGGAGCCTGAAGACACAAACTCATCAGTGGCGGACCATGACGCACTGTGTCCTGCGCAGACACTGCAGGCTAGTCGAGGCTAACGCTAACGTTTGCTTGTCAGACTTGCTGAAACTAAACAACACGGACATATTTAATATAAGTGTCTTGAACGAGAGCTTCTGTGAAGGCTTATCTGAACTGTGCCGGCTGACCAACATCTTATCAGGACTATGGTCTATCTGGAAGGGTTTCATGGACAAATTTCATCGTCTTGCCATCAAATACATGTAATGTGTTAATAAATGTGCTGCTGGTGGTTTATTTAAATGCCTTAAATCGTGTCCTGATAGGACAAGATGTGAAGAGATCTTTTTTGTAATACCACTGTCCATCCTCATGGCTTTCTCTCCTCTTCTATCTAAAAACATATTCTGTAAAGGATACATGGCTGCGCTCCAGTAGCAGCTACATACACTCCCATCTTTCGGACGACTATACGAACATAACCTCACTGTGTTGCGGTACAATAATAATAAAACTTATTCTGATCGTACCGGTCTGGGCGCAGGCCATGAGGTCCCTCTTGGACTTCACGATAGGAATGGCGTATTTCTGGACCGGGGTTGGTCGGGTGTAGCGACTCAGAGCGATGTTGCCCATGATGATCTCTCCCATGTCCACGTCTTGGAACTGTTTCATCAGAAGGAACACGGTTTTATAAAACGATAAAACAGGAAGTGTTGGGATGGTAAACTCCGGCCGAAAAGCTTACGCTCTCGATGTGATGAGGAGAGTTCTGTCCCGTAGCTTCGACAGGAATGTCGTCGTATTTCTCAAAGTTGATCCCGGTGTTGCTGGCGGAGAACAGCTCGCTGAAGACACAGCAGACGAGCCCGTGTTACAACCTTACAACAGCTCCACGTATACTGGTTTGATTCTAACGGATTTGTTTTAGTAGCTAGGAAGTCCGCTCATCGTAGACTGGACGGACCTCAGGGACTAAAGAAAATAAAAACCTTTAAACGTGAACATTTACCGCAGTGCAGCTACTTCTCTGTACGGTTTTAAAGCCAACTTACAAACGAGCAGTTTTCTTAGCCGAGCCAAAGCTGTGGAGCGTTCGGACTCACTGTTCAAGGCGCTCGTTGCGCGGCAGCGGTTTGGACCAGTCTCCGTCGTCCCTGGACTCCTCCACCCAGCGGCTGTTTCCTCCGCCGGTGCCACCGAACCCGCCGTGGTCGAACCTGAAGCGCAGCGCGCGTGAAGAAGCAGAATCACGACGAGGCGACGGCGTCATTCACACAGCTGGACTGAAGCCGCTCCGGCTCTTACCGTCCCCGGTTGGCGTTGTCTCTGCTGTTGAAGAAGGCCGACTTCCCTCGGTTGTTGCCGAAGCTGCTGTAGGCGTCCTTGGCAGCGTTCCAGCCACCCGTGTCTAACGGGACAGACGGTGCAGAAATGAGTACAGCTTCACAAGCGGCACCAACGCTAACCGAGGTTTGTTCACAGGAAGTTAGCCAGGCAGCGAACTCGCTCTTAGCAGACCGACTGAACGCCGTCCTTTGCCGTCGTACCCACCGAAGCCAAGGGGCTGTGCGGGGTTGATGGGGTTGAAGGCGCCGCCCCTGTTGCCACGGAAACCACCTCCGCTGACGCCCCCACGGCCCCGCTCCATGCGAGGTGGCCCGCGGTTGAAGGTGTTGCCGGCCAAGCGGTTGTCGTGGTAACCGTTGACAAAGTTGTTGCGGCCCGCATCCCAACCGACTGCAAAAAATAATAATAATTTAAGGAAACAACATCAGCTGTGATGGAGTTTAAAATGTTTATTTATTTAAAGTCTTAGACTGAAAACTGAATCTTTACAACAACTAATTGTCTTTTTCAGCGTGAACGCTTATCGACGACTGCTGACGCCAAATTAATCCTAACAGCTGAAAGGATCAGAATAAAAGATGAAATTAGCTAAAAGAAGCTGGAAAATAATTGAAAACAGCTGGCATGTGACCTTTGACCCTGTGTCAAAAGCTGAAACTAGCAGAAAGAAGCTAAAAATAGGAAAAGAACTTTAATTTAGCTAAAAATAGCTGGAAAGAGTGTGATGAAAGCCCAGAAAAAGCTAAAAGGAGCACAAAAAGCTGAAATATGCCATAAGAAGCTAAAAAGAGGCCAGCTAAAATGATCAAACACTATATAAAATGAGAGCAAAGTAGCTGAAATCAACTGAAAACTTACAAAAAAAGCTGAAAGCAGTAAAAGTAACTGAAAAAGCTGGACTCTGTAAAAGTAGCTGAAAAAGCTGAAATCGATTAATAAAAAGAGTAGATGAAAAAGCTGATTCTGTAAAAGTAGCTGAAAAGAGCACCCAAAGCTGAAGTCAACTAAAAAGTAGCAGAAAAGGCTGAAATCAGTAAAAGTAGCTGAAAAAGCTGAAATTAGTAAAAGTAGCTGAAAAGAGCACCCAAAGCTGAAATTAGTAAAAGTAGCTGAAAAAGCTGAAACCAGTACGAGTAGCTGAAAAAGCTGAAATCAGTAAAAAAAAAAAAAAAGCTGAAAAAGCTGAAACCAGTAAGAGTAGCTGAAAAAGCCGAAATCAGTAAAAGTAGCTGAAAAAGCTGAAATCATTAAAAGTAGCTGAAAAGAGCACACAATGCTGAAATCAAATGAAAAGTAGCCAAAAATGCTGAAATCTGAAGAGCAACAACAACAAAAAAATTTTAAATACAAAGCAGCACAAAAGGTGGAAATTTTCACAATTAAAGCAGGAAAAGGGCTAAAAGTAGCTGAAGCAGAAGAACAGCTGATACGAGCAGGTATCAGCTGTAAACATCTCAAATTGTTTCTAGAGTTCCATTCATTTTCACAGTAGTCCCTCGTTTATCACAGGGGGTTCCGTACCTTGAAAACCCCGTGTTAAGTGAAAAACCGCCAAGTATTTCATCCAGTTTTATATTCGATTCAAAATTAAATAAATAAATGTTATTTAAAAAATACATATTAATATTCCATTAAATAAATATATGGTCCCATGAAATAAAACATTTAAATAGAAATGTTTATTTTTTTCCTACATTTTTTTTTTATTTATTTCAAGATTTTGTTTTTATTTCTTTAATAATGGAGTTTCTTATTGTTACACTTTTAGTTTATAAAGCTGCTTTACATATTTCAGGGGCTTTTATTTTTTAACCCAGTTTTTCATTGTAAGCTTTTATTTTATGTTCTTTATTCAAATGAGGGGGCGGGGTTTTCTCTGTGGAGCGGGTCTGGTCATGAGTTTTATAGGTCGGGCAAATCAATAAGTAAATCAACAATAAACTTAACGATGGCCTCTCAAGTCTCACACATTGACTGTGAGACACGTGCACTTCATGACGTGCACACTTTGTATTTCTCGCTAAAACACACTGGGCCTTTTTTTTTTTAAGAGGAACCAATGTGCAGCACAACGTTTCTGCACGGGCTGAAGCACAATAGCGGACATGGCTCAGTGTTACCAACTTAGTGACTTTATCGCTTTATTTAGCGAGTTTTCAGACCCCGCCCTCAAAATCTCACTCCGAGCTCAGATCGAAACTCGAGAGCCCTGAGCGTGGACTGAACGTCGAACTGTTTAATTCATGATCTGAAGTTGGACCAAGCAGAGCTCAGGGGGTGAAGATACTTTGCTGTGACTGATCAACAAAGATCGGAGTACGTCACTTTCTGCGAAGCAGATTCATCCGCTGGTCCTGACAAGACCCGCCCCCAGAGAAAACCCCGCCCCCTCATTTGAACAGAAGAACACGAAATAAGATGAAAATGAAAAACGGGGTTAAAGCCCCTGAAATATGTAAAGTAGCTTTATGAAAATAAAAGTGTCATAAAATGAAACTCTATGATTAAATAAAAAAATAAAAATAAAAAAATCTTGAAATAAATAAAAAATAAATCTTGGAAAAAAAAACTAAACATTTCTATTGAAACGTTTTATTTCATGGGAACGTTTCTTTATTTAATGAAATACTTATTAATATTTTTAAATATTATTTATTTAATTTTGAATGAAATGGCTCTCCGTTTAGTTTTACAGCACCCTGATTTATTGTTTTATACACTACCGGTACTCTTATTTTAACTGCATTTTTACTTTAGTTTACTGTTGTCATTGTTTACTGTTATTGTTGTCTGTGCTTAGGCCTGTCACCATAAATTTTGCTGGGCAATTAATTGTCTCAGAAATTATTGCGATAAACGATAATATTGTTTGAAATTTGACAATAATTAGTAATTTTGTCAAATTTAAGGAAATATTGGTTAATTTTTGTGTGTAGTACCTGTTTTGACCACTGGATGTCAGTATAAGACTGTTTGAACTGAAGGATGGATAGTGAGGGAGCGAGCAGTGTGTCTCTAAGAAAAATGGGAGGGAGGCCCCTTGACGTGACGTGGGCTGTCTCCAGTTCTCAAAATGGCGGCCTCTCGGTGTGGTTTGAGCTCTTTAGCATTTTTTCACACAAAGCTTTTAATAAAAAAATCAGTAAACAAGTTCTCAGCTTCTTTTTTACAGAGAAAAACAATTTTTTACATAAAGACACAGGTTTCAACCGTGAATTTTGGAGCTTCGACAAGACGGAGGTTTTTTCCCAAACGGCCTGTTAGCTTAGCTCGTAGCTTAGCTTCTCAGCTTAGCTTCTATTATCGATCCAAAAACATGATTCTGGACAATTAAAACAGATTTTAAAGAGAAAAGAGAAGGTCTCGCTTGTACATGATTTCAGCTCTCTGCCTCCTGCTGTTCTTGGCCACGCCCACTTCTCTGCTGCAGGGCGGAGATATAACAGGCTGCAGGAGGAAGCTTCTCCTGCCGCTGTGGGCTGCACAAAGGTGCAGGAGGTGCTAAATAATTTAAAGTAATTCATGCCGATCCTGCAGCTCACGCATCAATCAGCCAATCGTGTGTCATGTCCACTCTTACTTTGAAAAACCGCGATAGAGCAAGTCTGTGAAAAACGAACTGCAAAGTAGCGAGGGACTACTGTTTTTCAAAAAAGTTAAAATTTTCACAAAAAAACAAAAGTCGCAGAAGGAGCCGAATGTTTCGAGAGATGAAAACTAAGGAACGTGTTTAACTCACAGTTAGCTGCTGGCGCGATGGCGTACGCCGCCTGGCGTCCGGCGGCGAAGGCGTTTCCTACTGAAAGAGAAAACGTTCGTATTGGACCTTGGTTGTGACAAAAAAGCAGCTGCAACAAACTCTAAACGTGCGTCCACACTTTAAACTTCTTTTTTTAAACAAACGACTCGCGCTACGGCCATGTTGTTTCACCGTTAACTCACCGTTCTTGGACACGTCTTTGTTCCGTAAATGTGGAGGAATGTATCGACCTGCGACAGAAAGAGTCCAACATCATTTACAGTAATACTTTATACGTATAAATATATTTGTCGTCGTTTGTTCAAGCCTGTTTTGTGTCAGAAACAATCATTTATAAAGTCAATCCCATTGTAGACGTGTTTACTGCTTACTGTTAGTACCTCCTTGTCCATCTGGAGCACTCAGGTCTAGGACAGCGAGCTGGACAAACAAAAGGACACGTCAGGGACAGGGTACATCACAAATCAGTTTTAAACTCCTGCGTACTTTGAATAAATCAGGACACGTCGATTCATTTCTCGTCCAAACAACTTCTGAACCTTTGCTTCCTCTGAGAGAAGACTAGTACGACTGATGCACAACGTTTCCCTGTGAAGCCATAAAATCCAGTTCTGGGCACCGCCATGTTGGATAATCAGAGTCTAAGTTTTGCCCATAATGAGAAAAACACTGAACCCGTCCACCGCAGCGCAGCTGAGCACTAACAGAGAGAGGAGATCGTCTTTGGTCAAAGTTTATGGTTCTTAACTGCTATGGCCGGGAACGTTAACCGCCCATGAACCATGTGTTGGAGCTAGAGAGTTCTTTTGCTGAATGAGGAGATGATTTGATCCTGCATGTGCAGCTGGGTGGTCGAGGTCATTAGTGTCTGAGTTGTGGGAGCTGATAAGGTTATAAAAACAAGCCTCGCACGCTGCTCTGTGAAAGTCTGCCCTTGCAAGTAAAACCAGTTCAAAAATCTTCTCGTTTTCTCGAGGTCTCTTGTAAACGAGTCCTCGAGGCTCAATGAGACCAACCTGTATAAACAAATGTTGGATGAATGAATGAGTGCGGCTTCTTTAAAGTGATAGAGGATATTTTAATCCAACAAAAAGCTGCCGCCATCTTGGCAGGTGGTGTCTTTAGTTACGACCATCATGGCGGCACGTCGCGGAAAGATGAGGTACTGAAACCTGGACTTCACAGAACGTAGCGTTATATTTATCTTTGTTTTCCTCGAGTCTAATGCGCCACATTGTCATGCCACGGCTAACCTTATCATTTCTGTAAAGCGAGGTATCAATGGGACAATACTGACTCAACAAGTTCAGGAATGCTAACATTTTTCTTAAATATCCATCAGCTTACCAACGTGTTTTATCTGTTTTATATACTGTATCCTAATCAGAGAATTGGTGTATAATCTCCACCAGGGGTGTCCGGTCCTGGCCCTGGAGGACCCTGCATGTTGTGGGCCAGGGGTGCCCAATACGTCCATCAATAAACCGGTCGATCCAAAGTAGTGGTGGAACAGTACACGTGGGTGTAATGAACCGTTTTGGTACGGCATGCTCAGTTCGGTCCTCGTGCGTACAGTTTCGGTTATTTTTTCACTCATTAAATTTTTATAAACGAGAGATTATACGCCGCAGAACTAAAGTTCCTAAGCGTGTTTCAGCACGGCGCTCTTTTATTGCAGCACGCGTAGCATTAGCAGCCTAGCATCTCGTTGCGGTCTCTTGTTTGTGGCTTTCTTGTTAAAAGACAAGTGAACAAATCCAAAAGGATCTGCCGCAGCAACACGTCTAACTTGTTAACGAACTTGAAACAACATCATCCAAATGTGAACGTAGTTTGGTACAAGGACCGATAATAGCAGCATTTAAACAACCTTTATCAGGTAACTCAGGCCGGTCCAGAGCAATAACCTGATGCACCAGCTTTATGAATAAAGATCTTGAGCCCCGCTGCCTACGACATCCCATCACGCCAACACGTCAGCCAAAGAGTTGTAGCAGCACTTTATGAAAAAGATCAAACTGATCGTCAACAAGCCCTGGACCAGATTAAAGCCCTGCCACATCGATGATGATGATGAGCGAGAGAGAATATTCCACCACCTCATATGATGACGACCGTGCAACAAGAGGTATTATTATATTATTGTGATCTAATTAACTTTTTAATTCAAAATGATTATCTTATTAACTCATTTTTTTTACCTCTGTGTTTGCAGAATGTCACCGATAGCAGCTGAGTCTGGGGAGTCTGAGTGAGGGAAATGTTTTGTTTATTTTTATACAAACGCATTGTTTACTTGGCATATTTTCAAAATGAACATTTTGTAAGTCTTTAGTTTGGCCTTTTTGGTACCGAAAATTAACCGAACCGAGGCCTCCTTGAACCTGAACCGAACCGCAATGTGATTTTAGCGTACCGTTACACCCCTACTCCAAAGGTATTATGGGCAGAAGGAACGGCATTAAAAAAAAAACAACAACAGACTTCAGTCAATCATCATCTATGAAATGTTGATTGACAGACAGGGCAGCCAGTCTGAGGCCTCGTTTACACAACATGAGACGATCATTTACAGACAACATCCTCATCCTCTCTGAAACTGAAGGTTTCTGAGTCCAGTGGAGATTTTCAGGGGAACACCCCATGGAGAAGTGGTGTACAACTGGCGGCTGCAGTTCAAAGTCTGACTGCTCTAACAACAGTTGTAATAAATATAACAGTTGTAATAAATGAAACAACAGTTGTAATAAATGTAACAACAGTTGTAATAGATATAACAGTTGTAATAAATGTAACAACAGTTGTAACAAATATAGCAACAGTTATAACAACAGTTGTAATAAATATAACAGTTGTAATAAATGTAACAAGTTATAACAACAGTTGTAATTAATTTAACAACAGTTGTAATAAATGTAACAACAGTTGTAATAAATTTAACAACAGTTAAAACAACAGTTGTAATAAATATAACAAGAGTTGTAATAAATGTAACAAGAGTTGTAATAAATATAACAATAGTTGTAATAAATGTAACAACAGTTGTAATAAATATAACAATAGTTGTAATAAATATAACAACAGTTGTAATAAATATAACAGTTGTAATAAATGTAACAAGTTATAACAGTTGTAATTAATTTAACAACAGTTGTAATAAATGTAACAACAGTTGTAATAAATTTAACAACAGTTAAAACAA